>VFSE01000166.1:1200000-1601064 GCA_010157825.1 Vickermania ingenoplastis
CTCTATCCATCGACAACACCACCTGGTGATGATGGCGTCTCACATTTATCCTCGTGGCAAATGACAGAGGCGATTATTGGTTCTCGTGCTGGCGTCACGGCACATCACTTGCAGCTGGGGCTCGACCAAGCCGTCGTTGAGATTGACGAAACCTACAACAAACAGACCATTTACATTGTGTGTCGCCGGTCTTGTGATGCCGAAGGGACCGCGAGGTCGACGGACGGATTCGCTTGGAATGAGGATACGGAGAGAGTCGAGATAGCGGAGAGCGATGAAATACCCAGGACGGTTTTTGTTCGTAGTTATCTTTCGCAAGGCGCCCGAGTATGCGACAGTCTAGAACACGAAGCCCCATTGCATAGAAGCAGGAAAACGGTCCTCGTTGGCCATGGCTCCGGCGGGGCAGTCGCGCTCGTGGTCTCGATGTTGCTGCTCCATCGCGGATTTACAATAAACAATGTCATTACTTTTGGGGCTCCAAAAGCTCTCCAGGGGACACTGGAGCGCCACGTCGCCAGCATCAATCCCATTCGTGTGGTTCTGGCTGGTGATCCGATAGTAGATCTACCTGTGACTGGCGCTGAAGGAGATCCACTGGTTCATGTGGGAGAAATCCTGCTCCTGAGCCCTGATATAACTGCTGTACCACTGAAGAATCCAGATGCCGTTGCTAGCCACGGGCCGGAAAATTCGAGGGTGCAGTGGGCAGAACAGCAATACCGCCGGCACTACCTTATCGAGCACTACACTCGCCATCTCTCCTCTCCCGACGTGCCATTAACGTACGCCGAGGGGGACGAAGTCTGGGACGACGGGGATTACACGGCTCTCAAGCGAGGTGAGTAGTGTGCCGCTTCAAGGCATTTCCCTTGTGCTCGAGGTTTTTGTGTGGGAGAACGCTGCTCCCTCTCAAGCGAACAGAGCGGAGAGAAAGAGGGAAAAACACACTTCTCGTGTCGACACAACACGGCAGCTGAAAGATGTCTTGACTTGGTTTGCTGTGATGTATCATGGGAACCAGGCCACCAGCGACTGTTTCTGCGCGTTTTTCTTCCTTTTCTCGTTTGTAATGACCTTGAGCAACCACCTTAGGAGTTCGGGATTGCATGTGCCACATTCATGGACGAACAAACATCTACTTCTGCAACTGAAATTCTAACTTGTTTATGCAGGGACACCAATGGGAAACCTCCTGCTAGCGCCGTCCAAGAATGTGTGCTTGGTGGTGCAGATTTTATGGCACAGTGCCCGCGACAATTCATGCCGTTTTTGCACCACTTTGTGTTTTCCGGTCTATCTGACTGTGTTACGGCATGCTTGACTATTCCATTCCCAATTGATTTCTCTATAACCAACAACAAGTGGGAGCGGAGTGTATTCCACTGTGTATGCGCGCAAAACAACCCAAGTACAGCGACGGAGATACTGACCATGCTCCTCGCGCGGTTGGGAAATCATCCTGAAGATATCGTTGACTGGACTCAAACAGACACCAACGAGGAAACGTTTCTCTCTTCGGTAGCGCATCATCAACAACTTTCTTCCCTCTGGCCTTTAATAAAGACCGTTCCATACTTTGGCTCCGGTGGGGGTCATGCCATTCGAGTTGCCTGGAAACACGATTGGGAAGCTCTGGGGGAAGAGCGAAATCAATTGATTGTTGGAGAGCTTATTAGCGCCAGCTCAGCTACGTTAGGGCTTATTCAAGCGTGTAAGTCAAGCACCCCGGCAGTACATGAAGTTCAGCGATGCGTAGACAACAACGCTGATGTATGCTTTTGGGATTTGGACATGAACAAGCCTTTGCTACATCATTTAATCGAGAATAGTCATGTGGAGTGCGTGGCGGCGTGCCTTACCACTCGACGTCCAATTGATTTCACTGCGGGTGACGACTGGGGTTGGACACCACTGCACTTTGTGTGCCCAAAGAGAGTTTTGTGGGAGGCGGCAGCGGAGATGATGAGGCTAATGGTCTGGCGCATCGAAACACATCCCGCGGATGTCGTTCAGTGGACCCTGGTCTCACACGATGGGTATGATATCCTATCGTGCGCAGCCAAATACCAGAAATTGTCATGTATTTGGCCCTTAATATCCCACATGGCTGAATTTGCTGATCATGTCGACCCTTTCCCTCTCCAGGGCGTGTGGCTGTACGACTGGGAGAACCTAGGGGGTGACCAGGAATACTTCACTGTGAACCCCAGTGCCATTGTACGTGCAGATCGTGTCACTGCTGACCTCGTTCGACATTGTGAGTTACACCCTTCAGATCCGGACGAGCACTATGTACGGGAAAGTGTACAACGTGGGGCCGACATCTGCTTTACCGGTCCAGAAATGAATAAACCACTTCTACACCACTTCATTGTTAACGGTTTTGTGGAGTGTACGGCATCTTGCCTCGACACTGAGAGACCTATTGATTTCACTATTGCTGCTGAGTACGGGTGGACACCGCTCCATTATTTGTGCGTTCACAATACGGAAAAGGCGGCTGAAGTGATCCTAACACTTATCCTTGATCGCTTGAAACGTTGTCCTCAAGACCCAGTCGACTGGAGGTTCAAAGACGAGGATGGGCATGATTTTATATCGTATGCCGCCAACTACCGCAAACTTTCGGTTCTGTGGCCCTTGCTCAAGAAGGCTCAGCTACCGGCCTACCAGATCCGTGGCACCGGGGTCATTCAGATATCGTTGCCCGCGGATCGAAACGATTGGGAAAAACTAGTGGATGATCAGAGATTCTTCGAACTTAAAAAGGGTTTCTGGAAACACCAAACCGCTCACGAGTAAATAATAGCTGTCGTCTATCTAATTGTAAGGACATAACAGATACATAGAGGAAGATCATCGGAATGTCTGATGCAGACTACGCCGCTGGTAAACCCTTTTATGCGCTGTTGCGCTTTCCACTACTACCGTTATCATACTGGCGCTGTTCACGTTCCATTATCTCGTGTTTTCTATTTTTCTCTCCTGATAGGACCGCATCCATTGATCGCAGCAGTATGATTCATTTGTGCAGCTCAGAGGCGAAAGCCGCATTTGTGCTCCTGGCGCTTGTACTTTTGTACTTGGTGATGCGTTCTTCGGTGCAGACATGTTGGATAACTGCAGCTTACGCGGTAGCGTCTGTTGGTGTGTGCCGTTGTGTGGCTCGTGGCTCGGTTGTTACTCTCTCTCGTGAGCCACCAGGCTCCTCTCGGGTAGCGGTGGTTACCGGTGCGTCCTCAGGAGTTGGCTATGCCGTGGCCGAAGCGCTGTCCCTGGCTGGGTGGAAGGTCATTATCACTGGGCCAAATGTACACCGACTGCTGCTAGCGCGAAAAAAAATAATATCCAAGCACAACAAAATGAAGAAAGGCGGAGAGGTGTTTGTTCTCGATTCTATGAACTTATCGGATGAGTCTTCTATCCGCCAATTTTCCCTCAAGATGTATGAAAGTGAGCGCGTGCTGCCAGTGTCGCTTGTCGTGAACGCTGCTGGGGTGTTGCACCGGAGCCTTTCATATCCTGAGCCGGCATCATCTTGGTGGGGCGTTGAGTCTATGATTGCCACTAATGCTGTCGGGCCGATGTTGTTCTCGCTACTGATGATACCTATGCTTCAGAGAAGTGCAGTCTCATCAGGTAAGCCTTCTCGGATTATTAACGTTGCTTCTAGCTGTCATACATTCCTTAGTGCTAGAATATCTGCAGACCCCATTCAGATGCTCGCTGGACTACATACACAGCGAGCACGAGATCTCGGAAGGATGCCCGACGACATGGAACCCTTGCTTGACGGAAGAGAAGTGATCTCTAGGTATTGCGTTCGATCCTTCAACGGGTACAACTACGTTAATTACTACGGCTTGTCAAAGCTCTGCACCATCTGGAATACACACATTCTCGCCAGGCGTTGCCAACAGCTTCGCGCACCTGGAAAAATCTTGACGGCATGTGTGCATCCAGGTGTTATTTGCACGCATCTTTATAGAGACCTTCTGCCCTTATGGGTTCTGGATAGCGTTCTGTACTACCCCTCGCTGATCCTGGGTAAAAGTTGGAAGGAGTCCGCCTTTTCAACCCTTAGAGCTATTGCAGCAACGGAAGAGGAGTTTGTCGATGGGGGATACTACCTATGTGACGGAGATCACAGCGGCGGACGACTCTCCTGCCTTTCATCTCATGCTAGCAACAAGGAGGAAGAGCGTAGGTACGCCCAGTGGCTCAGCGCTCGCGTCACCGAGCTCTCAGATCCAGAGTGCCAAAAATGTTTGGGAGAAGTGGAGACGCTGCGGGGCTAACCAGGTGCCCAACTTCAGCTACACATTCGCAAAACAACAACAACCAACCGTTAGAAAAAGTAACAACAACTCCGCAGTTGTTGTACATTTGGCATGGACAGCTTGACTATCCGGCGCAATAGTACTTAAGTATTTGCTCTTCTGTTTTCTTTGCTTATTTTCTTCGCCGTGTTTCGATGAGGTCGCCAACCAGAAGTAAAAGTAAAAAAAACAACTCACACGCAAGGGACAAACCCTCTACATCTCGTGGCTTATTGAATGAAATAGCCTATCAGATCATCCTGAATCTATTCATTTAGGTATGTCGGCAACTGCTACCGCGTCACTACGGCACAGCGCGGCGTGGGATATCTACGGGCCCCCAGCTTTTGTACCACACCTGGGGCTAGTGCATCTGAATCATTCAGTAAACGAAGCAGCAAAGGAGTCGCGTGGAGACAGTTTTTCATCTCCTCGCCAAGTATCTGCTCTCATGTACGATAATCCACTTGAGATGCATTCAAATTCTTTTCTTTTTTTCGGGACCCCAAACATGGTGCATCGTGTTAGGGAGCGGTTGAATTAAGATGAAAAAAATAATACATTTTGGTTGATCTCAAAAGTAACCCCCCTGGATATGGTTTCTCTAATTATGGTTTGTAGTGCACATTGATTCATCTATTTATTTAATGAAACGATTATAATGTTGACCCCACGATCCTTCAACTTTCTTTTAGACTTAACAGAATATTTCTTTTCTAGTACGCCATGCCGCCGAAGTTCGACCCTAACCAGGAGATCACCGTGATCGTCCGCGCCGTTGGAGGTGAAGTCGCTGCTACTGCGTCTCTGGCCCCCAAGGTGGGTCCTCTTGGTCTCAACGCCAAGAAGATCGGCGAGGACATCGCTAAGCAGACCAAGGACTGGAAGGGTCTGAAGGTGACCTGCGAGCTGCGCGTGAAGAACCGCGTTGCCACCGTCTTCGTGACCCCTTCCGTGGCTTCCCGTCTCATCCGCGCCCTCAAGGAGCCCCCGCGCGACCGCAAGAAGGTGAAGAACATCAAGCACAACGGCAACATCACCTTCGCCGAGGTCATCAAGATCGCCAAGGAGTCTCAGCCCAAGTCCATGGGCGCCAACTTGAAGTCTGTGGTCCTCGAGGTTCTTGGGACCGCGGTATCCATTGGCTGCACCATCGACGGTGAGAGCCCCCGCGACATTCAGGCTAAGGTCAAGGAAGGCAAGATGAAGGTGCCTAACTAGAGGTAAAGGGGCCAGCGCCGCTATGTGTAACGTCTTATAGACACGCATCGGACTAAAAAAATGTCGTTTTGTTTTGTTTCGACCTTCACATCGCGGTAAAAGGATGATTAACTGAGAACAAGAAGAATGAACAGATGAATAAATGCCGCTTTACTCTTTTGATACACTTTTGATACTACTAAGATTTACAGTTGTAAATCCTTCAAGAAGAGGTCCTTCTTAGTATCTCTCAAACTCTGGCATACACATGCTCACTTGCCCTTTTCATTCTTCTTCTTTTTCTTTTATATATAAAAAAATATGCTAAACGATTAATATACCTATAAAATTATTTGCAGCATACCGCCATGCCGCCGAAGTTCGACCCTAACCAGGAGATCACCGTGATCGTCCGCGCCGTTGGAGGTGAAGTCGCTGCTACTGCGTCTCTGGCCCCCAAGGTGGGTCCTCTTGGTCTCAACGCCAAGAAGATCGGCGAGGACATCGCTAAGCAGACCAAGGACTGGAAGGGTCTGAAGGTGACCTGCGAGCTGCGCGTGAAGAACCGCGTTGCCACCGTCTTCGTGACCCCTTCCGTGGCTTCCCGTCTCATCCGCGCCCTCAAGGAGCCCCCGCGCGACCGCAAGAAGGTGAAGAACATCAAGCACAACGGCAACATCACCTTCGCCGAGGTCATCAAGATCGCCAAGGAGTCTCAGCCCAAGTCCATGGGCGCCAACTTGAAGTCTGTGGTCCTCGAGGTTCTTGGGACCGCGGTATCCATTGGCTGCACCATCGACGGTGAGAGCCCCCGCGACATTCAGGCTAAGGTCAAGGAAGGCAAGATGAAGGTGCCCAACTAAAAGGCTGCAGTATGTGATTTTTAATGCTATTTTCGTTTACAAAAAAAACCAAAACAAATACCTGAAAGCGTAAGGAGGGAGTAGAAGTTTTTCGGTGTTGTTAGTGGCGTGGGGCTGCTGCTATGATGGACACAAGCATTGTATGAGTTTTAACCTTTGATATGCTTTCCTTCATTTCTATATCTTCTGTTTAAACCGTATCACGTCTCTCTTTATTATTAATTTGCCGGTGTATAGATTTAGTAGTTGTGGGAGGGGATCTCCAGCAACCGTTTTCGCCAGTGAAACAGGTGGTGGCGCGATTACCTTCCCAGGCGAATTGCTGGCATTTCCCTGATACTTTGGGAACGCCACGGAAGATTGACAGCGGGAGGGTGTCGCTCCCATCAGGAATCCGCCATCTTCCGGAAATAAAACATTTTTTTAAAGTCCGTCGGTTGAGGAGCAAACAACCGCCGGCCAGCATGGACGACGAGAATACCGACTCCAACAATAACCAGCCACTGCGCCGGAAAGGCGGAACTATGCTGTTCGTGGGAAACTTGCCGTTTGGGACTCCGTGGCAGCGCATCAAGGATTGCTTCCGCACGGCGGGTAGTGTGCGGTACACCGACCTTATTGCGGACAAGGAAGGCCGCCCAAAAGGATCCGCGATTGTTACTATGGTGTCAGCGGAGGATGCGGAAAATGCGATAGCCAAATTGAATGAATCTGAATTTGATGGACGCCGACTAATTGTGCGGTACTTCCATGATGACCATTCACGCCGACCCCGGTTGGTTCAGCGGGACTTGATGCCTGGATACAACGAGAGCCCCTACACGAAACGTCCTTTCGGCCGCGGTGCCAAGAATTCTGGAGGTCGCGATGCCGCAGGGCGTGGCAGGGGATACACAGCAGAAGAGCTCGACCCTGTATCCTCCGACTGGTGCATTGTGTCGGATGAGTGGTCCAGGCGACGAGATGACTACAGCGGCGCTGCATGGATTTTTGTGGACAACCTTCCGCTAGACTGCACCGTCAAGACGCTAGAACTGACCTTTGCTCAGGTCGGTAAGCCACTGGTCACCCAACTCCTCGGAACACTAGGTGGCAGGGGCGTTGGTCGGCTCCTCATGGCTTCCGAAGAGGAAGCCCAGTATGCGATTACCGAGTTTGACGGGGTGTCGATGGCGGACTGCGAGATGAGTGTCGCATTCGAGACGGATAGCCATTGGAGAAAGTATAGCGATGTGCTGCGTTTTAAGGGCAAGTAACGGTAGATCCTGGATCCATCTTTCTTTTCGATCGGAAGTTGTCTTTGTTATAGTTTTTTGGTGTCGTGACTCGGGCGGAGTTGGTTTGGCGTTGTGTGTTTGGCGTGCAGAAGCACAATATGGAGGCAGAAGAAAAGAGACCGTGGTGCCTTGAGGGGATAGAGGAAGAGCTGGAGAGAGCGTGAGAGGCCAATCTGCTGTGGATCAAAGATTAACATGCAGGGAATTCACGTTATCACCAATGGTGGAAGAAATGCTAACTATCGGCGTTGTAGGGCTGGTTGTAGGGGAAAATACAAAAAAAAAATGAATAGAAAACACTGCCAAACCAACGGGAAGTATAATGATAGTTGGATAGCTAGCTGGTGTTGCGGTCGGGTGTTTACAAATTAAATCCATACACAAATGCGTTTCGTGCCGATGTTGATACACTGAGATCGATATTGTTTTCTTGTTGTCTGCGACGTAAGGTCTTGGAATCAGAAATGCTTGCATGCGCCACATTTGAGTCGAAAAGTGATTTCTGTGGTAGTTTTTTTTGCTGTTTGAAATGATTTTCTTTCTGAAGTGCATCAGGGGAAGTTGCAGTTCATTATCATTAATTTCAATTATTAGTCTGAAGGGGGCAGTCCGTGCTCTCTCCTGCCGTTCTGAAGCTAGGTATTTCTACTCAACCTGCGTTTATTGTAGCTCCGCTGTCGACGGCATTTGAAGTCGCCCTCGTGCGCGGGAGACAGATCTGTTTCGTTTTTATTCTCCTCTTTTTTTTCTTTGGTACTGCCTGTAGCAGGTGCAACGGGTTGTTAGCTTGCCGAGATACTCGTTCTCTTTCAGTTTTTTTTTGTGTGGCTTGTTTCCTTTGTATTGCTGGTTTTTGTTTTTCTTAATGAGGAGGCCGTTCATAAGAAAAATGAAGTTCTTTTTTTTGTTGGACAGGAAACTCTTAGTGGTGGTGATGGAGATTTGACGGGGAAATGTGAGACGCGCATACACGCACGCAAAGGAAAGATATGCGTGAATACAACAACAAAGATTAAAAAAAAAAGTTCCGTAAGATACTATGTTTTTGACAGAATAATTTAAAGCAGCCTTGGCCTAACTAGCTGTGGAATGGTTGTTAATAGTTTTCTGTGCATTTTTGTTTTGTTTGTTTGCTTGCTTGTTTATGGTGTAGCCACTCACATTTAGGTAATTGCTTACACACCCCTGTATCTCTTGCCTGAGCTGCTCGTCGATATTGAGTCGTGGGAAAGCATTTTGATGATCCCGAAGACATTCCCAACCCCGCTGGGTACAGATTCTCGTTAGACACAGAGATACACAGACAACAAAATGATAAGTGACACTGTTCCGTATCGTGTTATTGTAACTGGCGTCCCTCTCCATTTATCTTGTGATTGCTTTTACGACTACTTGCGCGCTCATACCGGTGATCGTGGCCTTTACAACGCACTGCTCATTGCCTCTTCGGCGTCAGTGGAGCCCCGTTCCGGGAAAAGGAAGAACGTTGGCGCCGCCTTCGTTGATTTTTGCAGTAAGGCGCATGCGGATGCTGCACTGAGATCACCTTTTTGTATTGGGGATGCTCAACTTCAATGGAAACCAATAGGAAGAGTGCATGCAGGAACGGTTGCGGCAGGCCACATCCATCAAGGAATGGCCAATAGAAGGGTTGAAGGACGCAACGCTTATTCGTCCCGCCGCCACGTCCAACAAACACGACATTCGTCTACACTTGCAGAACGACGCGGCCCTACAAAAGATGATAGTAACCGAGGAACGCTACACATGCCCATATCGTATGATCCAGTGACGAACGCAAGCGCGGGGGCTACTGAGGTCACTCTACGGCTGCAGACATCTAGAATGGTCGGATCTTCAAAGCGCGCACACGCATGTTTATATAAGCAGATTCAAGAAGCCCTTCACCGCCGTGGCTTCGGCCATCTTCACTCCATGGACATTATTACATCGCATCAAGTTGATATTACAACAGATCCAGAAACGGCATCAGACCTTTGCAGCGAAGGCCAACTCCAAACACAATCGCCTGAAAATCCCGTTCAACCGATACATTGGACCATCCATACTGCCTCACCAAAATTGCTCGCTAACACATCATTGTAGTGTCTCTACAAGAATGAAAAGAAACCCAACACCAAACAGCCCCCTCAGAGGTATCAGCCGCAAATAGTCCCACTCATCACATACCACCATCACTATATACAACAAAAACAGACAACACACTCCACAACACTCATACAATATTTGACGATAGCAGCACTGAACTCCTTGCTAGCAAAACATATACCTTCATTCATTAAAACCATATTAATGCATTCAATTATTCCTCATGCCTCATCTTTTCGTCTCGCATCTGCTCCACATTAAAAAATTTACCAAACAAAGATCCCACTCTCCACATCTCTCCTACTTAACCATGGCCACCACCTACGAAGAGTTTGCCGCGAAGCTCGACCGCCTCGACGCCGAGTTCGCCAAGAAGATGGAGGACCAGAACAAGAAGTTCTTCGCCGACAAGCCCGATGAGTCCACCCTCTCCCCTGAGATGAAGGAGCACTACGAGAAGTTCGAGAAGATGATCCAGGAGCACACTGAGAAGTTCAACAAGAAGATGAACGAGCACTCCGAGCACTTCAAACAGAAGTTCGCCGAGCTCCTCGAGCAGCAGAAGAACGCTCAGTTCCCCGGCAAGTAAGCTGGATGTGCGAGTGGATGGTTTGCCCTGCAATTTGAAGTGCTGCAGCCGGGCGAAGTTTTCCAGTACTCCGTTATGGAATCAAGGACATGTAATATATAATTTGGCCTTTGATAGGCAGTGAACTCACTCGCTTTACCTCTGGGAGATTTCATACTTGTTTTGTACCCTTTTCCCCTGTGAAAGGAGCACAAAGGAACTCTCACTCATGTGGGGGAGAAAACACACAGAAACAACAACAACAACAGTATCATATATGCCAAGGGACAGTCTTGAGACGAGCTGACTGTTTTACTCTTTGAGTGTTGCGCGCTGGTTTTCTGGAGGAAGTATCCTGCGTGCTGTTTCTCTGTTACTGAGATGCACTGTTGTTCCTTTCCTTCTCTTTCTCTCCTGTTGTCTGGATAATGCACGCCCCCTTCTGTGAATGAATCGCTAGACCTCACTCTCCACATCTCTCCTACTTAACCATGGCCACCACCTACGAAGAGTTTGCCGCGAAGCTCGACCGCCTCGACGCCGAGTTCGCCAAGAAGATGGAGGACCAGAACAAGAAGTTCTTCGCCGACAAGCCCGATGAGTCCACCCTCTCCCTGAGATGAAGGAGCACTACGAGAAGTTCGAGAAGATGATCCAGGAGCACACTGAGAAGTTCAACAAGAAGATGAACGAGCACTCCGAGCACTTCAAGCAGAAGTTCGCCGAGCTCCTCGAGCAGCAGAAGAACGCTCAGTTCCCCGGCAAGTAATAACGAGGTGAATAGGAGGGGTTCTTTTTTCACTCTGTATGTAATCTACCGTCGCCAGGCCTCTGATGGTCAAGTTTGGTAGCGTAGGGTGCCTAAAGGAGGCATGGCGACCAGAGCAGTATTCTATACTATTCCTTTCCACGAATTTGATCTATGCTTCTGGCTGGTCTAACCTGGTGTTGCTTGACTTCGCGCGGCCTTGACCACTTGCTGCGCACACACTTTCATTGTTGATCTCCGTGCATCTCGTTTCTCTCACCCCTCTTCTTTTCTGATCACTTTTTCCCTTTGTTTCGATGCGTCTTTTCTCTTTCCGTCCCCTTACCCTTCGTTAGATCCCACTCTCCACATCTCTCCTACTTAACCATGGCCACCACCTACGAAGAGTTTGCCGCGAAGCTCGACCGCCTCGATGCCGAGTTCGCCAAGAAGATGGAGGACCAGAACAAGAAGTTCTTCGCCGACAAGCCCGATGAGTCCACCCTCTCCCCTGAGATGAAGGAGCACTACGAGAAGTTCGAGAAGATGATCCAGGAGCACACTGAGAAGTTCAACAAGAAGATGAACGAGCACTCCGAGCACTTCAAGCAGAAGTTCGCCGAGCTCCTCGAGCAGCAGAAGAACGCTCAGTTCCCCGGCAAGTAATAACGAGGTGAATAGGAGGGGTTCTTTTTTCACTCTGTATGTAATCTACCGTCGCCAGGCCTCTGATGGTCAAGTTTGGTAGCGTAGGGTGCCTAAAGGAGGCATGGCGACCAGAGCAGTATTCTATACTATTCCTTTCCACGAATTTGATCTATGCTTCTGGCTGGTCTAACCTGGTGCTGCTTGACTTCGCGCGGCCTTGACCACTTGCTGCGCACACACTTTCATTGTTGATCTCCGTGCATCTCGTTTCTCTCCCCTCTTCTTTTCTGATCACTTTTTCCCTTTGTTTCGATGCGTCTTTTCTCTTTCCGTCCCCTTACCCTTCGTTAGATCCCACTCTCACATCTCTCCTACTTAACCATGGCCACCACCTACGAAGAGTTTGCCGCGAAGCTCGACCGCCTCGACGCCGAGTTCGCCAAGAAGATGGAGGACCAGAACAAGAAGTTCTTCGCCGACAAGCCCGATGAGTCCACCCTCTCCCCTGAGATGAAGGAGCACTACGAGAAGTTCGAGAAGATGATCCAGGAGCACACTGAGAAGTTCAACAAGAAGATGAACGAGCACTCCGAGCACTTCAAGCAGAAGTTCGCCGAGCTCCTCGAGCAGCAGAAGAACGCTCAGTTCCCCGGCAAGTAATAACGAGGTGAATAGGAGGGGTTCTTTTTTCACTCTGTATGTAATCTACCGTCGCCAGGCCTCTGATGGTCAAGTTTGGTAGCGTAGGGTGCCTAAAGGAGGCATGGCGACCAGAGCAGTATTCTATACTATTCCTTTCCACGAATTTGATCTATGCTTCTGGCTGGTCTAACCTGGTGCTGCTTGACTTCGCGCGGCCTTGACCACTTGCTGCGCACACACTTTCATTGTTGATCTCCGTGCATCTCGTTTCTCTCACCCCTCTTCTTTTCTGATCACTTTTTCCCTTTGTTTCGATGCGTCTTTTCTCTTTCCGTCCCCTTACCCTTCGTTAGATCCCACTCTCCACATCTCTCCTACTTAACCATGGCCACCACCTACGAAGAGTTTGCCGCGAAGCTCGACCGCCTCGACGCCGAGTTCGCCAAGAAGATGGAGGACCAGAACAAGAAGTTCTTCGCCGACAAGCCCGATGAGTCCACCCTCTCCCCTGAGATGAAGGAGCACTACGAGAAGTTCGAGAAGATGATCCAGGAGCACACTGAAAAGTTCAACAAGAAGATGAACGAGCACTCCGAGCACTTCAAGCAGAAGTTCGCCGAGCTCCTCGAGCAGCAGAAGAACGCTCAGTTCCCCGGCAAGTAAGCTGGATGTGCGAGTGGATGGTTTGCCCTGCAATTTGAAGTGCTGCAGCCGGGCGAAGTTTTCCAGTACTCCGTTATGGAATCAAGGACATGTAATATATAATTTGGCCTTTGATAGGCAGTGAACTCACTCGCTTTACCTCTGGGAGATTTCATACTTGTTTTGTACCCTTTTCCCCTGTGAAAGGAGCACAAAGGAACTCTCACTCATGTGGGGGAGAAAACACACAGAAACAACAACAACAACAGTATCATATATGCCAAGGGACAGTCTTGAGACGAGCTGACTGTTTTACTCTTTTGAGTGTTGCGCGCTGGTTTTCTGGAGGAAGTATCCTGCGTGCTGTTTCTCTGTTACTGAGATGCACTGTTGTTCCTTTCCTTCTCTTTCTCTCCTGTTGTCTGGATAATGCACGCCCCCTTCTGTGAATGAATCGCTAGACCTCACTCTCCACATCTCTCCTACTTAACCATGGCCACCACCTACGAAGAGTTTGCCGCGAAGCTCGACCGCCTCGACGCCGAGTTCGCCAAGAAGATGGAGGACCAGAACAAGAAGTTCTTCGCCGACAAGCCCGATGAGTCCACCCTCTCCCCTGAGATGAAGGAGCACTACGAGAAGTTCGAGAAGATGATCCAGGAGCACACTGAGAAGTTCAACAAGAAGATGAACGAGCACTCCGAGCACTTCAAGCAGAAGTTCGCCGAGCTCCTCGAGCAGCAGAAGAACGCTCAGTTCCCCGGCAAGTAATAACGAGGTGAATAGGAGGGGTTCTTTTTTCACTCTGTATGTAATCTACCGTCGCCAGGCCTCTGATGGTCAAGTTTGGTAGCGTAGGGTGCCTAAAGGAGGCATGGCGACCAGAGCAGTATTCTATACTATTCCTTTCCACGAATTTGATCTATGCTTCTGGCTGGTCTAACCTGGTGTTGCTTGACTTCGCGCGGCCTTGACCACTTGCTGCGCACACACTTTCATTGTTGATCTCCGTGCATCTCGTTTCTCTCACCCCTCTTCTTTTCTGATCACTTTTTTCCTTTGTTTCGATGCGTCTTTTCTCTTTCCGTCCCCTTACCCTTCGTTAGATCCCACTCTCCACATCTCTCCTACTTAACCATGGCCACCACCTACGAAGAGTTTGCCGCGAAGCTCGACCGCCTCGACGCCGAGTTCGCCAAGAAGATGGAGGACCAGAACAAGAAGTTCTTCGCCGACAAGCCCGATGAGTCCACCCTCTCCCCTGAGATGAAGGAGCACTACGAGAAGTTCGAGAAGATGATCCAGGAGCACACTGAGAAGTTCAACAAGAAGATGAACGAGCACTCCGAGCACTTCAAACAGAAGTTCGCCGAGCTCCTCGAGCAGCAGAAGAACGCTCAGTTCCCCGGCAAGTAAGCTGGATGTGCGAGTGGATGGTTTGCCCTGCAATTTGAAGTGCTGCAGCCGGGCGAAGTTTTCCAGTACTCCGTTATGGAATCAAGGACATGTAATATATAATTTGGCCTTTGATAGGCAGTGAACTCACTCGCTTTACCTCTGGGAGATTTCATACTTGTTTTGTACCCTTTTCCCCTGTGAAAGGAGCACAAAGGAACTCTCACTCATGTGGGGGAGAAAACACACAGAAACAACAACAACAACAGTATCATATATGCCAAGGGACAGTCTTGAGACGAGCTGACTGTTTTACTCTTTTGAGTGTTGCGCGCTGGTTTTCTGGAGGAAGTATCCTGCGTGCTGTTTCTCTGTTACTGAGATGCACTGTTGTTCCTTTCCTTCTCTTTCTCTCCTGTTGTCTGGATAATGCACGCCCCCTTCTGTGAATGAATCGCTAGACCTCACTCTCCACATCTCTCCTACTTAACCATGGCCACCACCTACGAAGAGTTTGCCGCGAAGCTCGACCGCCTCGACGCCGAGTTCGCCAAGAAGATGGAGGACCAGAACAAGAAGTTCTTCGCCGACAAGCCCGATGAGTCCACCCTCTCCCCTGAGATGAAGGAGCACTACGAGAAGTTCGAGAAGATGATCCAGGAGCACACTGAGAAGTTCAACAAGAAGATGAACGAGCACTCCGAGCACTTCAAGCAGAAGTTCGCCGAGCTCCTCGAGCAGCAGAAGAACGCTCAGTTCCCCGGCAAGTAATAACGAGGTGAATAGGAGGGGTTCTTTTTTCACTCTGTATGTAATCTACCGTCGCCAGGCCTCTGATGGTCAAGTTTGGTAGCGTAGGGTGCCTAAAGGAGGCATGGCGACCAGAGCAGTATTCTATACTATTCCTTTCCACGAATTTGATCTATGCTTCTGGCTGGTCTAACCTGGTGTTGCTTGACTTCGCGCGGCCTTGACCACTTGCTGCGCACACACTTTCATTGTTGATCTCCGTGCATCTCGTTTCTCTCACCCCTCTTCTTTTCTGATCACTTTTTTCCTTTGTTTCGATGCGTCTTTTCTCTTTCCGTCCCCTTACCCTTCGTTAGATCCCACTCTCCACATCTCTCCTACTTAACCATGGCCACCACCTACGAAGAGTTTGCCGCGAAGCTCGACCGCCTCGACGCCGAGTTCGCCAAGAAGATGGAGGACCAGAACAAGAAGTTCTTCGCCGACAAGCCCGATGAGTCCACCCTCTCCCCTGAGATGAAGGAGCACTACGAGAAGTTCGAGAAGATGATCCAGGAGCACACTGAGAAGTTCAACAAGAAGATGAACGAGCACTCCGAGCACTTCAAGCAGAAGTTCGCCGAGCTCCTCGAGCAGCAGAAGAACGCTCAGTTCCCCGGCAAGTAAGTGCGAGATGTGGGCGGCTGCGAGGGGTAGTGCAGTTTTTTTTTCTTTTGTGGTTACTTTTTTCTTTGTATGTGTGTCGTCCTGTAGTATTTTTGTTTTATGTTGCCACAGATGAGAGCCGTATGTCTGTGTCTTCCATGTAAACGTGTGATTATCGAGTTTCCCAGATGTTTGTAGGAGGATGTTTGGGTAAACTGATTAAGTCTGTAGAAGGATATGTGGTTTGCTTTTTGTGTGTTATTCAATTTATTTGTTCTTTTGTTGTTCTTCCTTTTTTTTTGTCTTGTTGAATTGTGAAGTGTTTGTTTTTGCAGGTAGTGGTCTCTTTTCATATGCCCTAGTTGTGGCGAGTAATTAGAAAAAAAATACTCAATAGTCAATACGTGTTAGTGTTTCGATTTTTTTTTTTTTTATATATAGGCGATGCGGTCTACTCTTAGTTGTCTTTTTAGGGTATCTAGTGGGAAGGTTCTAGTGGATTACAAACTTGTTTCAAGAGACCATAAAAAGTCGATCAGCGTTAAAGATGCGGTTGTAGATCCTGCGTTAATGACGACGGTTGTACCGTATAGCTGGTTGGAGCGACTGAGAAGTCCTTCGCTTCGACTGCCAACAGGATACTTCTTGGAAAAGAAGATTACTTGCGGTTCTAGTTATGAAGCTTCGAAAGTTCCACCGAAAAATGTGAAGACCATTAGTGCAGTTCAAGCTGGCCCAGTTGTTGTGTACATCTCGGGCCAGTCTGTCCCCGTAGTGCTTAATCCGTGGTTCGTACCAGAATCAGAGTTCAATTTCTCTCAGAGCAGTTCACCCGATAACTTGAGTGACGAAGTTGACCTCCGTATTGGACTGGATGGAATAGAACAGTGCTCCTTGCTTGCGGAGCTCCGCCCTGGAGGCTTACTGTATAGTCAGTTGCCCATTCACGGTGACGATGTCACCAAATCCACTGAGCCTGCTTACGACACGTTTCGGCGCTACGGAATGAAGTGCGGTCTCTCCGACTCCCCCCTGAACCGCAGGCCGTGGACACGAATGAAGTACATGTTTGTGGATGAGCTTCAACGGGGTCCTAAACTGACAGAATTTGTAGGATACAACCCAAGAAGTGGAACACCCTGGCGATTCTCACAACATAATCGATATTTCAGACAAGGCATATGGAAAGAAATTGTTCGCCGCAATGAGATGAATCCTGGTCTTCATTCTCATAGCAGCTGGCAGAAGTCTCATCAACAGTCTGTCCCGGAAGTGCCATTCATGGCTCCATTCCCTTAATCGTTACGGCTAACGCCTCTCACAGTCACAAAACATAGATTCACCTGGCGGATTTTTTTTTAAAAAAACTTCCTTTTGACAGTGGATTAACATTTTTCAAACGGCACTCGGAACTTCACATTGCAGTCGATTCGTCTGGGCCATGATGTCTCTTGTATTTTTCTTTTTCTTGCGTTGAACCTGTGCGCAACTATTGTGCAGTTCATGATAGCGGCCGGTAGAACTGCTCATGACATTGGAAAAGGGACCCCAACACCAAGACCTCTGACACCATCGGAGAATCAAGGACTGCTCAATGGTCCGAATCTTTTCCATTTTCAGAGCTGTTTAGCGGAACCCCTTGAGTCATGGCTGAGCATCATGGCAGATGCTGTACCTTTCTACAAGGATACAGTGGTGGTATGCCCGTCGTCCTTTGATGAAAGCGCTCGTTCCTCACTACGGCGACGGTGCCAAGCAATATTCCCGAGGGCAACTGTCGAACCTCTTCGCTTGCGACTCACTAGACGCAGCCGACGGACACCAAACACTTCCGGAACCGAAAAGAATTCGGCACTTCCTCCTGCGGTACGACATCAGTGTCAGTACTTTGAACAAACGTGGTGTTCCCCTTTAGAAAAGCTGCCACCACAATCGCAGGATGTGATCGTTTTCGCCGGAAATGTGTTCGGTCGGGAGATGCTGTTTCAGGGCCCTTCGCACATCACCGCCGCCCACCGTGTATTACGACCTCATGGAGTACTAGCCATTCTGGGGTACAGTCTTGACTGTAAAGTAGCAGTCCCAGACTGGGCCAGGTGCGATGCGGACGACTTCTTGACAACCATGAAAGCGGACGCAACCGCCTTGGAGCATCAAAACTTGGATACCCTTTGTCATGATCTAGATGCAGTGCGAACCATGCAGCAACGGCAGTTAGGGATACAACGGGCCAAAAGTATCATGTCTAGCATCTCCTGCAGCCACACCGACATTTACTTGCCCTTTCCGGCTGTAAAGAGACGATGGTTTGAGTCGGAGTACGCTATGTCTCCAGCGGAACTTGCGTCGTGCTACGCTTCCATACCTTTCTACGCCCCCTGTTATGCGCCGACTCTTTGGGGAAATGGTGGGGGGTCCTCCAGCTGCAAGGAAGACTTTGTCTCACTCCCCGCGCTGAACCTTCGAAATACGAAATCCACCAGTTCCCTAGTGGTTCGAAAGACTGTGGACCCCTTGGAAATGCTACTGAGCTTTTGGGAAACCCACAGACACACTCGCAGAGCCCAACGTGGAGCACTGCGGGCTCGCGTCCTGCACTTCACTCTGACATGCAGTTCCAGAGGGATGAACTCGATTCACCCCTCTTCTACAGGCCGTTTTTCCTCAGTGATGCAGCTAGGACCTAAGCTCTAAGACGTGTAACAAACTCTTCTTCCTTAAATATTCGCCTCGAGTAATGCTTACAATAGCAGCTGTAAACTTCACTCTAAAAAAGGAATCTTCCATTCGATCTGACGAGAACAAAGGAAGACCCCGAACATCATCCTTCTGCCTCGGTTTCCCCACCGTCTCCTTTCCCGGTTTGGTCTTTCTCAGCGTGCTACTTTAGTATTACTTTTCATTTGGAAACACTATCCCAGATGCTTTGGCTTGCGCGTACTTTGTGGGCTCTTCTGCGGACTGCGGAGCTAACTTTGTTCAGATTTTTCTTTTCCATATTATTTGGTTTATATTTGAGTTTTGACTCTTCCTGCAGAATAAAAATTGATTTTAAAAAAGTTGTTCAATTATGCACGCCTACGGTACCTCCATGGACAGGAGGGAAAATTTTTGCTTCTCCTGACCTTACAGACATCCCTCAGCGGTTGTTTGGCGTTGACGAATTCAACGGGCTCACTGTTGCGAGACTTTGGCTCATGTTCTCAGTGGACAGTTGTGGTCATGTAGAAGAATCATCGGACGATAACACGATTGTCTTTCAAAACATGCATGTTGATGTTGAGCTGGAGGAGCACAGAGATGCTGCTGCCCCGGCCAAGCCGCTACTTATTCCGTTCAACCTGAGCTCATCAACAGGAGGAATGCTTCATGGGGGTTTATCAACCGCAGGAAACGCTGAAGCTTTTCAACATGACCTTCTTCCTCAATCATTCGAGTGGCTGTACTGGGCTACAAACTCATGTGATCTGTCCTTCAACAGCATTTCGGTTTCCGTGATCTCAATGGAAGGTGAAGCACAACAACCTTTAAAACCGCCTACTCTCCACTTTTCTTCCGGGAAAATATCATTTCATTATTCACAGTGTCACGATTACCATTCCAGCAGCCCGCCGCCACAATCTCAGCTCATAATGAAGTGCATGCCATGGCAATTGAGCTCTCGGTTGCCCATTCCAATGGAAGCGTCCGTAGAAGTGGAGCCACCTCACTTCACTGCCTTCACCTTACAGTTAAAGATGCCCGTTGAGCAGACCAACTGCGCTATTTTCTACTACGCTCACAAAAAAATGTCTATGTGGTGCCAAATGCCTTTACTTGACATCGAACTTGAAACAATATCATCGTTAGAGCTTCAGCGACTTCCTCCCCTCCAGTGCAAAAGCGACGTGCCACAATATGCGGATGCTGGAGCGATTCATTTAAGATTAAATGTGAAAGAATTTAATGCTGGTGTGGATGGTGACAACAGCGTGACATGTACATGGAGTGAGCTACTTCTTGGATTAGATACTTCTGGAAGGAACAACGGCAACATTCAAATAAAAGGAGGTATTTTTTCATCTGGTGCGCTGTGCTCATGCTGCCTTCGTGATGAGTCAGAAGATTCAGGTACTTCCACAACCTTATTAATATCCATGAAAGAAATAGGAGATATCACTGCCACAATTCCGATCTCAGTAGAAACGGTAGGACCTGCGATCACCTCCATTTCTCAGTTAAAAAGCCTTTTTACGTCTTTTCTTCCGCTTAATTCGAACGCCGCGACGCCACAGCTCCTCATTGTGGCTGATAAGGTTAATCTAACCTTGATTGATTCGATGCATATCGAAGCAGAAAATGCACCCATGTTCTTTTTACATGTGGCAGAAGTGAAGCTACACACTAAGATACCCAATTTCTCGCTCCAAGTCTCTGCAGCAAAACTCTTGTCGAGGCTACTGACAACAAGTAATCTGCAAACACTGGGGAGCTTTTCTCCGCTTCGTGTTGACGTCTCCGTTACACAAGCGATGTCTGATTCACTGAAAAAACAATTCGTTTCTTGGGACTATTCACTTCGACCGCGAAACATAAGTCTTGCTCGCGTCATTTTTGGAGGGGAGGATGATCCGATGGGGTGGAAACCATTTCAGAAGCTCGTGGCGTGCCTCGCCCACCAACTATTGCTAAAGCGAACCACTCAGAATATTGTCTCAGGGTTGTCAGAACTGCACGTTTTTAATGTATCCCCTTTCCAAACTGCACTACACATTAAGGATAGGTGCTTGGTTCTGGGCATGCCGTGCGTCAAAGCAAAATGGCGACGCAATAACTTTAAGCAGAATGCTGTAGTTCTAGTCCCACTCACAGCTGACAGGATCTCGTTAACATATCGGCGAGGTCCCGATACAGCACTGGAGCGGCCTTTCTTCGCATGCAGCGCTTCAAATCCCCACAATAAGGGGACTAACGGATCTCTACTCAACTTTCGCAGTCTCTCCACCGTTTCCGAGGTGGGGATGAAAAGGAGACGGCTGCATGCAATTGTTCGGCGGGCCACCGTAACCTGCTCTCTTTCGGAAGATGCCATTGAGAGTCTGAGGATTCTGCACCTAGTCCTACAGTTTCTATTGCACCCTACGAACTCCAGTAGTGACACTCACTCTTTTGACATACCTGCGAGTACGCAATGGCGAGAGAGCGGAAAGTGCTCGGTAGCTGTACCAATCTTCTCCGATTCTTTTGACAGCCTCAGCACTTTTAGGGAACCTATGAAGAAGCAATTGTGGATCGAAAGATGTACAAAAACGAATCACACTATTGCCGCAGATGCTCAGAGGCAGTGTACAGAATCTCTGGATGACCCTCCTCCTTTGGATGACAGTCTGAGTGGCCTCCAGCTTCACGGAGTAGTGTCAGATCTCCGTGTGTATTTCCTTTTTATCCCAAGAGTCGAACAGGACGGAGGGATGCACGCAACAGATGGGCGGGGAAATCAACGGGACATTAATCCAACGGAGGAAGAAGAGAACCCTTCAACGGAGGTACTGAACGAGATTATCGCTCTAGACAAAGTGGTCAAACGATTCTGGAGCGTCAGAGACGTGCTGAATTTTGTAGACTTGAGAAAAGGGTCTCCTGCCGCTGTATTGGCCCTGGAAAACTTTTGTGCTATCGGATCTTGGGCGGATACCAGCAGGGAAGTAAGAAGCTCTTTGACTCTCTCTATGCCGTGTATTTGTGCCTTTCACTCACAGTCGCTGATGAACAAGCCACTCCAACCTTGCTGGTGGAACCTCAAACGCAATCACGTTCCTGGCGCTGCAGATCCTTTAGAAGTGTTAGTAGAGCAGCTGGGGTCCCCTTCCCAGCTCTTTGTTGTTGTTCGCGGAGCACATATCCGTATTCTTCCACGGGCGCATCACCGGTTGCACAATACTATACTGCAGTGGCTTCATGCTCTAACATCCACAAACAAGACGCAAATGAAATGCCAACTATGTGTGCAGGAAGTAGTTATTTTTCCCCTATCTGTGACTTCGTCCCTCGAACCGGGAAAGTCTTGGATTCCACGAGATGCCCCATTAATCTGCATTCGATCGATCAAGTTGAAAGACCTGTTAGCGGAGCTCGCAAATATATATGGGGGCCATTATACACCTTTCTTCATCTTGTTAGATGTGGTGATGTCGCGTGTGGCGCCCCTCTGAGAGCTATTTGTTATACGGCAAGCTTGTCGAAGCGGGAGATAGATGAAAATGGTTATGGGGGCTTCATTTCTTGTTTTTCGCCTCCACCATCATTCTATCAACACGATTCAATTACTTATGACCTGCTAATACTGCTTTTTTTTCTGCCCAATCTAGCCACATTTTTTTTTTTTTTGCTGTAAGATGAATGCTGAGATAACGGTCTGCTGCATGTCGCGACAGTGTCCCAACGCAACATAAATATTTCTGCTCTGATTTTCTCTTTCTCTATCTCCTCATATTTTTGCTGACTCGGTTTCACCATACACAGTGTACACTGTCATGTCTTGTTGCTCATTTTCAGATGCGATAGTGTGCTACACCATTCCTTCAGAAGTTGCAGGAATAAAGCAATCTCTTCTCGTGGGCACCACTAGTAATGAGTGTCGAGGCCACTCCCTTCTCCGCTCTCCTAGTATCACCGCCCACTATATTTCGATGCTTGGAGTCATCAGAGAGCAGATCAATTTAACCTTTCCGGATTTGTCCCTAACGGGAGAATGCCATCAAATGCTTAAGCCTCTTGTTTTCATGCCCATACGCTTTCCAGCTAATCAAGAAGATTCAACGCGAACATTGCACATGGAGACTTCTTCTATATTTACTGCTGAACCTGATTCTAGAAACTCAGAAAATGGTGACTGTACAGTTTTTCAAAATATTTTGCATGTGAAGGCGAAGCAACAAGAGTTCTTGGCATCGGGAAGATTATCTGTGCCCATCATTGTTGTAGTACTCCAGGACAGTTCTTTTAACTCGTGCTACATTCGACAGTGCTTAATGCCATGCACTATCCCGCATATTGTGCGCTGTAACTCTTCGACTGCGCGGATTGCAGGATTTCCAGAAGGGACGGAGTTCCCCCTGATGAACCTCGAACGCCGCATGGAGCACAGAACGGATGCTCCACTTACACCAAAAGCATGTGCGAATAGTATGACAATTGTGACATCGTGTAGTTTTATTGTGCACACTCTTTTCTTTGGAAAGATCTGCCATTTAGGCGACTTCCTGTACGACAAAGAATGTACAAGCACTACCTGCGGCCAAACATCAAATTATTCTTTATGGGACTACGCAGGACACCTGATTGATACAGCTATAAAACGACGGAGGGCTGGGAGTACTACTCAAGAAGTACCAGATGGCGACAGCACACGACTCCGATCCCCGATACCCGTGGCGACTCCGTCGGGCCGCGGGGTGAACCAAGACCATCATACCGATGAGGGTTTCATCCAGGAAACTGTCCATCGACTGAAGGAGGAGTTCGATGACGATACAAATCTAAGATCATTTCTTCGTTACTTCTCTGAGACAGTGGTGGACAGCAACACAATCGATACTTCCGAGTTTACAAATAACACCAAGTTATCGGAGGATGGGTGTGCGCGTCTGGGTCCTCGACTCTCTGTTTCAGCTATCTGTGATGCGGTGGAGCCACCGACTGTGGATGCGTCGCTTATTGAAAATACTCCGGAGAACAGCTGTTTCTGTCGCCCGTACAGCTCTTCTGCAAAACATTTATTACCAGACGACATATCCTGTGAGCTGGGGGATCTTTATGAAGGAATGGAGTATTACCATACTTCTGACGATGACTTGGCAACAAACCCCATTACACGCTGCGCCAAGGCTTGGATAGAGAAGTTTGACGCCATACACGATCAGCATACATATGAGGAAACTCCGGTTCACGAGGCCTATGATGCATACTATGATAATCTCGTAGAAGAGGTAATGTCTCGACGAATTGATGAACTGAGAAATTTAATGCGGGTAACCGACGTTCAACAGTTCAATTGGAAGAACGTAGAATCCTGCTGTTCAGAGGCCGAACGCGCAGGAGTGCTGCCACTCTTCGAAGCTTTCTGGGCGGACGTGGCCTCCGAGGTGGCTGCCATGGATATGAATGCGGCATGTGGTGCCACGAAGGTGAAGTGGACCGGACGACAAGTTTTGCTCTACTTTATCAGGCACCGCGGAAAGGCAGGCCTAGCTACCGGGGCTAGTTCACTGCCTTCTCAGTGGAAATCGCACCTTATCACCCTTCTTCTCTACAGTGAAGCAATGGAGAGCCCAAAAAGGGACCCCTTCTTTATCGATGAGAGTGAAACAAGCACAGCTGCAACTCCTTCTGCTATTTACACAGAATCAGGGAACAGCGGAGAGGAGACAACTAATTGTGAACAGACGCCGGACATAGACCAATTCACCGTTCAAACACACTACAGCAGGTGGAAGCAAGATCTGACCTTGTTTCGTGCTCTCAAAGCCTATTCATTGTTGTTAGATGAGACTATTGTCGCTACAAAATACGTGTTTTTGCAAAAATGGCTTGAGATTGCCGGCAATTCAGACGCACTGACTCTACAGTAAGTATTTCTTCAAAAATTAGAGCTTCTCAATGATGCTTTATTTTTTTCTGCTATTAAAAAAAAAAAAAATAGAAAAAAAATGAGATCTTTAACCAAGTGTTGCTTTCCGTCGCTGTGAAATTGTACGACACATGTCTATGAGTTGAATATTTTCTAGGATATCTGGATATCTTTGGCTTTCATTATTTGCCGTGGAATTTGTAGACATGAAAAAGTGCCCATAATAATCATACGCAACCATGCTGGCACACCTCTGCTGCAGAAGACCACAAATGTGCTACCTTTCCCGTCGGCAGTACCTGCCCTTCTGCGCGTATTATCATATAGGTCTTCGGTACTTTTCATCTGCTGCTGAAAACTCTCCGTACGCGGAGAACAAAGAGGCTGATGTAGAAGTAACCTATGATGAAATAGACCCTCTGCAGACATTAGAAAAGGTAGCCCGCCGAGGAATGGACGATGTGAGGAAAATACAAGAAGAAGAGAAAAAAGCGGGTGAGGAGGCGGCACCGTCACCAGGTGGTTCAACTGTCGATGCTTCCCAAAAACGGCGCCGTCTGCGTCGTCGCCGCACAATGGACAATATTCTTGGTGATGTCCTAAACGACGCGTTGAGACTCCGCGACATGGGAAAGAAGCCCAGCGTGGACTTCATTTACAAGCGTACCCAAGAACGCCTCTACGAAGAAGAATACGGTAAGAAACCTCCAAGTGCAAAGGAACACGCAGCGAAGTACATTCCCTTTCCCCCTGACTTTCACCTCCATCGTATTCTTCCTCTGTTTCCATCTGAGGACGCGCCCGATTGTTCGAATTTATGCTACATCCACTCGATACTCCTAACGGACCCGTGGCCGGAGCGAGCCATCACACCCTCAAATCCCGTTTGGACCAAAGGTCAAGTGGAAGAGGATAAGCACCGTGCGAACGGACAGAAACTACGGGAATGGGAAAAGAAAATGTTCCACCCTCGAGAAGGGTACGACATAATGGGAGAGTTTTTGGACGCGTCCGATGAGCTTGCGCATTGGGAAGCCCAACTGCTGAACTTTCTTCGCACTGTGCCCCTTACTCAGCGCAGAAGTCTTCCTTACCTGCACGAGTGGTATCGAATATTTGTCCACCGCTCAATTCGTGCTGAAAGGCGCTATATGGCCACACGAGACGCCGCCCTCGCGAGTGTCAAAGCAGATACAACCATGTTCAAGCGCACCGAGGAGCGTATTGATCGAATCCGAGCCATTTACGCCGAGGCGCATCGATCCCTCTCAAGTGCCAACTACGACCCGATGAGGATGAAAAAGTCTACACTTGCACCCTTTATGCAGATGAACGATCGAGAATTTTTCGAATGGCAGGAGACAGAGAAACACCGACGACAAATCTTAATTGCGGAACTGACGTAGTTCACAGCAAAAACCTCTATTGATGGGAATTACCACGGTCTTTCTTCCGTTGTAGTCCAATACAACGCGTAAACCAAGATTGGACTTTCTACACACCAATTGTTCTTACACTTTTTCACACTCACACGAACACTTAATGATAATTGCACATACTGGTGCTTCAGGCAACTCCAAGGTCATTGTGGCGTGCTGTAGACTACGGGCCATGCATCGTGGATTGCATTATTTGTTGTTTTTCCTTCTTCTTAACTCTCCAGCGTCGAATTAATACTTTGCCTAGATTGTACCAGGCATATAAGAAAATCCGTCCTCATCTAGTCTAATGCGGCGTTTTAGCTCTTCATCCATTTGGAGAAGATCCTTGACGGCAGTTCCCATCCCTAGACGTTTCGTAGTTTGTTCATCGGTAACGTTGAAGTCCCGCGCAGTGTTTTGTCCGACAAAACCAAATCGCGTTCCGCCGCAGCTCATTAAGTTTATTGTTAATGCAGGGGCTGTTTTACTGCAAGCATTCTATGTTGCGTACCGCAAAGAGGCAGCTCGTGGGGAGTACACTTATGAAACTTCGACATCCAGCAGCGCAACTCCAGCTGTAATGTCAGATGCGGAGGCTATCCAGGTATTAGGGCTAGAACAAGCCAACCCTCAACTATTGGTGGATGCGAAGGCCTCAAGGAAAGTATTGCCGCTAACTAATCCGCGGGATATTGAAGTGGCACGACGAAACTTCGATAGAATGCTGGGTATTACAACTAAACACGAAAACTTATATCTCACAGGGAAACTCAGTTTAGCGTATCGCCTATGCGTAGATCCCGAATGGGATAAGGGATCCGATAACCCTACGAAGGATGCATCTTAATCATTGTTTGCGTATTGCCTATTTCCCGAGCAAGAATAATTGCATATTACTTTTCAATTTCAAAAGCTCCCAAGAGCCCTGGCTAATATTGTCTCTCCTTGCGTACCGCAACGAGTATTACTCTTCTAACACACGCACGGTTTGCTGCGCGTAACGCATTTATCTTTCCGTTGTTTGTTTCTCCGTAGAATTTCTTTTTATCCAAGAGACTGCCATACTGAACGTTTCAGGCGGGTGAGCCACTCGTAGAGAGAAAATTATTGAAGGAGGAGACCTCTCACGAGGAGCGAGATGGGGTGCTTCGCCGATTTTTTTAAAGGGTATAAACAAACTCCCCGTCAAGAGTGTAAAATACGTGCTTCTCAACCTCGTCTGTCAACAAACCCCAGCAATGAAGAATACTGGAAAAATCGGGATGACTACGAGGGCGTCCCCAGTGTTTCTTTCTCTTTTGGCCAGACGAACGAAAAAGAGCACCACGAAGGAATGCCAACGGAAATGTCCAGAGAGGGAAGCCCTGACGGGTACGGTTTCAATGGTTACAACAACCAGCAGGCGCCAAATGGCTCGGACGCGTATTACGGGAACAACCATCAAGGGATGCCCACTTTTGATGACAATGGTTCCTCTATATCACGCAAAAGTCTCTCCAACAGTTCTCAGTCCTACAGCCAGAGCCGGTCTCGATCTCACCTTGAAAAAGGCCGGTCTCAACCTGCTACGGAGGAGCGCAGTGCGTCCTTGCCTAACAGCGAAAGCGCCGGAGAGCACAAGGAGGGTGATCTTGAATGGATGTATCAGCTGAATACACTGGCAAAAGAACACGCCCAGCGGAGCAAAGGGGCTGAAGGCAAAGCTCTGTAAAAACACTTTGCTCACCACAAAGCTAAACTCTGTTAGCTTATTGTGGGTGCACAACCTTGTACATTACTAGTAAAAATCTCAGAATCTCCGCTGAAACCGATTTGGCATTTAGCATTCATGATATATCTGTTACTCCGTACACCAATTCCAATAATAGGAGCGCCGCAATTCTTTGACCCGAACTCACGAGATGTGGTGATGTGACTGCTTCCTCGCGCTACTGAGAGATTAAATAATACGCAAAAGATTAAAATACACACTTCTCCTTCTCCGCTTTCCCTTCCTTTTTCATTATAACTAATACTTTTCTTCTACTTTGCTTGCAGTTACCCCTTACAAAAAGAAAACAATCACCACCACAACAACGCAATATCATGACGAGCACTGCCTACCCTTTTCCAATCTCCACGGAGATGTACCGCGAGCAGCGCGCACGTCTTGGGTCGAAAATAGCTAATGAATTACCTACAGGTCATGCTGCATTGCTACAAGCTGGGTCTGAGGTCCCTATTAATTCAACAGATTGCAACTACCTTTTTGTGCAAGAGAGCTATTTTTACTATTTGTTTGGCTGTGACCTCCCTGATGCATACGGCGCAGTGCTATCTGACGGCCGCGGGGTACTGTTCATTCCACGTCTCCCAGATGACTACGCTACATGGATGGGAATTCTTCCTACCCCAGAGGCTGTCAAAACGTCATTAGGAGTTGAAGAAGCTTTCTATGTGGACGAGATGAAAAATGTGTTGGAGAAGTTTGGTGTAAATACTGTTGAGGTTCTCGACGGGATTAATTCTGACAGCGGCCTACCCGTGAAATGTGCCCAGCTTCCGCACGGGTGCCAGCTCAAGACCTCCTCTACATGGCTTTTCCATGCTTTATCTTACCAGCGGTGCATCAAGACAAGCTTGGAAGCAGATGTGCTCCGCTACGTCTGCGCAGTCAGCAGCAAAGCCCACATAACTGTTATGCAATGCTGCAAACCAGGAATGTCCCAACATCAGCTAGAATCCAGGTTTCTTCACGAAGTCTATCATAATGGGGGCTGCCGCCGCGTGAGTTACACCTGCATTTGCGCTACAGGTCATCACGGGGCTACTCTACACTACCCTAACAACGACGCACCAGTGGAAGAGGGAACGATGGCGCTGCTGGACATGGGCGGAAACTACCGAGGATACGCAGCAGACATTACATGCAGCTTTCCAGTCAATGGAAAATTTACGCAGAACCAAAAAGTTATCTACAACGCTGTTTTGGATGCTCATAACGGTGTGTTGAAATCAATGAAGCCGGGCGTCAGCTGGGTGGACATGCACAAGCTAGCTCTTCGGATTATGTGTGACCACTTGGTGAAGGCGAACATCCTCATAGGAGATGTTAATGAGCTGATGGAGAAGAAAATAATGCAGTTCTTCCAGCCTCACGGGCTGGGCCACTTGATCGGCCTGGATGTGCACGATGTGGGAGGGTACATAAAAGATGCTCCAGAGCGACCCCAAGAACCCGATTGCTGCCGCTTACGCACAGCGCGGACATTGGAGCAAGGATATTACATAACAGTGGAACCTGGTTGCTACTTCAATCACGCCCTACTGACCAAGCTGTTCAACGACCCTGTCATGAAGAAGTACGCAAACGAAGAGAAGATACGGAGTGAATTCTGGAACTTTGGTGGCGTGCGCATTGAAAGTGATGTACTGGTTACACAAACAGGCGTGATAAACTTTACTGTTGTTCCTCGAACAGTGGAAGAAATTGAGGGTACAATGGCTGGAGCCAGTTTCGAAAAGAGCGTGGAAGAGTACACAACATAAAACTCGTGGCGGATACCAGGGGTTCTTTCGATCTCACCTTCGCCCAATAAGCCAGTTTTTCTTTCACAGTTTTTCTTTCATCTAACGCCCATAACCAATCTAACGACTTTCAAGAACAGAAAATGAATCCAGTTGCAACCGAATCCTGACCCGAACGTTTTCTTCTGGCACTCCTTTGCTGAACACAACACATTGCTGAAAGGTGATCGACGCAACAACGATGAAGAGGCAAGTGAAATTTTTAATTTATCTCCCTTCTTTTTTCGGATGAAAGAGATAGTGCGAGAAAGAGCTAGTAGGTAGTACCAAGTTCGGAGATGAAAAAACAGAAAAACAATGCGCCACGCACTTTATCCGAAGGAAATCCAGTCGACGATGTCTCATCCATCTTTAACAAAATAAAGGAGCAAAAAGCTGCGAAAACGGATAATAAAAAGGAAGCAAAAAAGATTCCTCGTGCCTCACCCAAGCAAAAAAAGGACGGTTTATACAGAAAGCCAGAAACCACCATTGAGATCAGTGATCAAGAGTTTTTTAACTCCAGAGCAACGAAACAAAATATGCTTTCGAACAGCCAGTCAGATGAGACTTTGAAGTCGCGGGAGGGGGTAGATCGCATCGTCACAATGAGCCAGCTCCAGAAAATGATCTCGCACAACCCCAAAGCAGGGACAACATCAAATTGCCCATTTGATTGCGACTGCTGCTTTTAATAATTTCTGCTTGACAATTTCCAACTTCCCCAACAAGTTGTCGTACTCGTGCTACTGGAAGATCCCCTAGCTTCGGCGCAGAGTGTTGTAAAACAGAGAGTGTGGAGACAACTTAAGCTGCGCCAAATAGAGACCAAATTTGACCACTCTCATACCTCTGGCAACAGACTGACTAGTTACCTCTTTGACAGCAGTCAGTGCACAACGCAGCAAATAATATTTCTGTGCTCTTATCTTGATTTTTTCCCTCCCCCTTGTACTGTTTCCTTTGTCCACAAAAAGTGGAGGATGGGCAACCTGCTAGATGATATTCGGTGTATTCCTTCTCGAAAACCATTAAAGTTTAAATGCCAGAACTACACAAGAAATTGCCTGTTGTTTGACAGCACGATTAGTCGGGAAGACAGACATGTATTGATGATGGAAATTTTTGCATGCCGGACATCGGTAAGCGTTCCAGATGCAGCTCCGCATTTTTTACCTCCTAGGTACACTCCAGAAGAGTTGCTAGAATTACGAGTGGTGTGTGATCATCGGCATCCAGCTTATGGCCAACTCGGCCTGTATGCCAGAAAAACAATACCCTCGAACATTGTAGTTACATCGTACGCTGGATTCATCGAAATTTTTGGCTCCTCGTGTAATTCTCGCACGTATACTATGGGCTTCGGAAACGTAGGAGACGATTTCGCATTGGATGCCGAGTTCGCTGGAAACTACGGCCGCTTTGCCAACGACCCTCGTGGAGTTGTCGGATTGAGCGCCAACTTGATTGCTGAGAATAGGATGAACAGCCGCGGGGAGTCTTTTACTGCTCTCGTGTCGCGTCGACAGATACTGGAAGGGGAGGAAATACTTATGTCCTACGGAAAGGCTCACAGCTTAAGCAGCAGCGCATGGATGAATGTGCAGGGGGAACCGATAATGCGACCGCGGTGGGGCGGAATGATTCCCTTTCCTGCTTTGGGGGACCACGATGGCGGCTTTTCTTATGAGTTGATGTTTGAGTGCTGCCAGTGTGGCATGTGGTCACATGCAGGCGACTCGAAGCTAAAACTTCCTTCGTGCTGCCACTGCAGAACGCCACAACTGTCTGGGTGCCCCCTTGTAGGTGTCCTCACGGCATCAGGAAGCTCTGGCGGGCCGCAACGCCCACGACCCGCATTGGGCACGTCGAAGAATACGACTGCCAGTAGCTACTATGAAGCAAAGAGAGTGGAGTGGCCTATTTCCGTTCCCTTCCTGCCTTGGCAGATATGGGATCCAACTGTGCCTATTCATGTTGTCCTCAAGCATTCGAAGTACGAGTCACAGAAGCATCTTTTTCTTTACAACGTTTCGTGGACTCTTGCTTCGGACGAGGATGGAGAGAGCGATAGCGGAGACGAAAGCACAACCACGCAGGATTCTACTTCTTTGGGAAATAAGCGTCAACGAGGAGATTGCCCGGAGAAACGGTCAGATCCACCACTGATGCAGTTCTGCGAAACAAACCATCCAGGAATAAAGTCTGCAGCACTCCTCGTGGCAAAGAATGAAGGCGCAGCGCTTGAAACTCCTACGACTTGCGAACTTCCCCTGAGTGAATATCTTGTTCTACTGCAAGGGAACACGTGGCTGCAACAATTACGGAGCAACCTCATCGGCATCCGTAGACGTCTCTGCGTAGGTAAGGCGTTTGAGCCAGGAGAAATAGTAGGGTACGCTGGAGGCATCATTCGGCATAAATCGGATCGTCGGTCTCGTCCAGATAACTCTCCCATGGAGATACCCATGCGTTTACTACTACCGCGCAATTGTATGAGCACAGATAATGACACACGGATTTGCATACAAGATTTACTGCAACGTCTTAATGACTTGGTTGTAGTCGTAACAAATGAGATGATGTATTGCCCATGCCTTGCATATGAGGGAATACTCGATTCGGCTCGATTAGAAGCGCTGCAGGAATCGAATGTTACGTTTTCCCTTACAGTAGATGCGTTAGGAAGCCCGCTGATAGCGTGCATAGCAACGAAAAAACTTCGGGCTTTCGAGCCACTTTTAGCTCGGCTGCAGTAGTTAACACAAAGGAATATGCATCTTCCTTCACGAAATACAGATTCACGAAACAAACAGATTCACGAAATTTATGTGTGTGCACGTGTCAGAGCCGCTGTGCTTCCATCCTACATCTATTCTATTGCGGCTAAAATGTGTCTCTTCTTTATATATTTTCTGTCTATATAGAGAGCTAGATTGACTTGGTATTTTTCCTCGACGGAATCGTTTGAAGCAAAGCACTTTAATAGGATCCAGTTTCCACGATGAACCGCGGAAATAACAGGGGTCGCTTTGAGCGGGACAATTTTCAGCAGTCGAGGGAAGGGATAAATGAAACTATAAACCGTCCCATGCGGTACACCGAGCGCATGGAGCATTACTCTCGCTTTCAGGACCCTGGTAGTATATTACCTCGGGGATTTGATCAAAACCGGCGTGGTGCTTTTCGTGGCCGGGGTAACAGAGGCGGGTACCAGGATGGCCGAGGGCGTGGAGACGGTCGTGGCCGAGGAAGAGGAGGCAATTTTTACGACACAGGGCTTGATATGCTAAAAAAACAACGTCCTTTTCTTCACCCTAAAGAAGAAACGCAAGCGCACTTCAAGGAATTAGTTGAACAAATTTCTCAACAGCAGATACGAAACAATACTGGAAGTATCAACATTCCCGAATGCCTGAAAACCATCTCAGAGCACGACGTGACGTTTATCACGACAGAGACAGGGACAGGGAAAAGTACCGCAATCCCGTGTGCTCTAGCTGCTCAAAACCCCGATGCCATGATTCTAGTCACGGAACCGAGAAGAATCTCAGCCGTTCAGCTCGCAGAGCGAGTAGCAAACCTCCTGGGCGTTTCCGTGGATGGTCAGGAAGTTGGATTCTCGGTACGAGGAGAGCACAAAGGCATCATCGGGACCACTCGGGTTATGTTCATCACTTCCTATTCTCTCCTTCTGTATCTTATCCAACAAGCCCCTGAGGATCTCCCTTTTAACTACATCATCATGGATGAGTTCCATGAAAGACCCTTGGACATCCAGATCAGTGCTCTGCTTGTCCGAGAGCTGATGAAGAAAACCACCTCCAGAGGACAGAAAATGAAACTAATTCTTTCTTCAGCAACAGTGGAGGATGATTCATGGGAAAGGTATTTCTCTTCACAAAACTTTAGCGTGGGGCACTACAGCCAGAGTAAGCAAGCTTTCGAGGTTACAAATTTCTACGCCGAGCAAGTATGTGACTTGTGTGGGAGCAACTTCTCTCCTGTTGTCCACACAGAGGATGTTTCACCCCTAGACCTTAGCGTTGTTCTCTGCAGAATATACCAGACATTAGACAGAATCGCTGAGCTGGTGGATGATCCGAAGCAAAGCATCTTAGTTTTTCTACCTGGGAGGGCCCAGGTGGAGCAGGTCGGAAAGTACATTGAGGACTCCTATAAGCACAAATACGAGCCGATCATGTGGCACGGTGAGATCGAGCTAAATGTTATTGAAGACGCCATCAAACAGGACTATAAGAAGATGAAGGTGTACTTAGCCACGGATATAGCTGAAGTGAGCCTAACACTTCCGGATGTTGCATTTGTTATCGACAGCTGCATCAACAAAAGAAAAAAGATTGATTACAACAACCCAGTGTCCATGGTGTTCCCTCCTCTCAAGATGTTCTGGACCTGTAAGACAAACGCTAGGCAGAGAAAAGGACGAATCGGCCGCGTTAAGCCAGGAATTTACATGACCATGCTTTCTAAAAGAGAGCATGAACAGTTGTCGGGTCATAGTGGGAGAGAGTACAACAGCGGAGATCTGGACTCGGTCGTTCTTCATTCATTGTTCATCTGTGATCAACCAGAGGCACTTTTCAACCGATGCTGTGAGTCTCCAAATAGGCAACTTCTTGATTACGGCATTTCTCTACTTCAAGAAGAAGGTTTTATTGTTCCTTCACGAGACACAAATCATTTTGAAGGCATCACCGGTGCTGAAATAAAATGCTTCGGGACGTATGGTAAAGCATGGAGAAAGATGCTTGGCATAAATCAGGAAAGCAAGTCGTTTGGGGTAACCTTAAAAGGTTTTATTACGGCCCATGTTCCTGCTTCCTTGGAATCGAACACAATGGTCTATTTTGGCTGCTTACTCGGAAAATTATCTGCTAGCATTTTGCTTGCTTCTGTAGCGGCAGCGATGTTTCCTTTCTGCACTCCATTTGACCATGATCGCACCGTTCGTAAGGATTTGGTTGCGGAGATATCAGGAGAAATGCTTCAGCGGATGAGAGGAATTACCGGAGATACAAGAATTATTGAGAACGACCTGTTGGCCAGTGCCCATGCTGTGCTTGAATTTATTATGGAGAACACAAGTAATGGCGAAATGAGCGAAGAAGAAGTGACTGCCTGGTGTGAGAATCATTCTCTGATTCGCAGTAGAGTGGTGGATGCTGTCGGTATTTACGACCAAATGACAGAGCGATTGGGGGAGTTCTTACCCCTCTCGCCGCTGATTACCTTTGATGATCTGGCCCAAAGCGCCACTTTGTTGCATGCTATCTGCATCGCTGCAAATTCGGCAAGAGCTGTTCTTGTGAGTGTCGATAATGTCGAAGCGGCCAGAGTGAGATTCAACGGTGATGGAGTGGTGGTGCCCTTTCGTTGCGCAAAGAATGATGGGGCTCCATCAATTTGCCGATGGAAAAAAGGCGATGTTTGCGTACCGATGACTATGTTTCCTGGACAAGATAAATATCTTGGCTCGCTTACAGCAGAATGCACTCAAACAGAATTTTTTGTTGTGCTGCTGCTGCTTTCAGCCGCAGTGTCGTATATTGAAGAATCTGACTCCTACATTTTCAGGATTTCCAAGCAAGTAAACCGTGATGAGAAGAAAACATTTTATCTGAAATGCAAGCTCCAGCTGGGGCAGTATGTGCTGGTGATAAGGACAATGCTGTGCCTTAGGCTGGCAGTCATCTTTACCGGACTCAAAGAAGGCTTGACGTGGGCGGACGCAGCAAAGTTTATGAAGGAAAGTAATACTCATTTCGATAAGGAAATGCTTAACTCCCCAGAGGAAATATTGGAGCAGATTCCCACTATTGTGGAGCGCCTCATTATGGACACGAAAGAAGATGAAATCGTTCGCGTGGGAACTCCTTCGCATACCCATAATTGGCATCATTCAGAGCTGGTTCATTTTTCTGAGGGGCTGAGTTAGCTGTGGCTTACGAGAGGCAAAATAAATGACTATATGAAGTAAAAAAAAAAAGAACTCCTCTGTGAATGAGAGGATCGAACAAAAAAGGTTGCGAAGTAGCCTCCATCCGGCAACACTTTTTTTTTTCATTATTATTATTCTAAATGGATTCGGTTGTTATCGGATTGTTTGACGTTCAATTGACTACGTACAATAATTTCTTATTCATACAAGAAAAATGTGGTTGTCTCTCCGGTACTTTGACTACTGTTCTCAATGATTTTTTCATATTTCTTTTTTGTGCACTCAATGCCGTTTTTCCGCTTTTTGTTTGTTTGCCTCTTTATTTTTCTCGTCATCATTCTACCTCTCTGTATTTTGTCATTCATTTTTTTTTCTTTTTCATTCTATATCGTAGGTGCTTTCTGTACGTATGACTACTATAGAAGAACGACGCACTGAGTCGGAGCAAGTGGAAGCACCGCCGCAGCTGCCTGTAGATGGAAAGGGTTATTTCGCGTGCCGGTCGTGCCGTCGAGTCTTGAATGAGGTACAGTGGTACGCTGAAGGTTGTTTAGAGTGTTCTACAGGACCTGTTTCAAGGGGGGATCTTATGGAGTACGCAACAGCGAAATTCACAAATTTTATTGGTTTAGTGGCACCAGAGCAGTCGTGGGTGGGGCGTTTTATAGGAAAGTCTCTTGGTGCACAAGAACGAGAACGTTCTGCTTATCTTGGTGGAATCTACGCTGAAAAGCTTTCCGACGAAGATGAATGGGACGACGAAGAAGGTGATTCCGAAGATTCTCAAGTGGCCCCCGAAAATGAAATAGCTGAAATTCAAGCTATTTAAAGAATTATTGGAGATCGCAAAAAGTGAAACAAGCTGCAAGTTTGCAGGCACTAGATGATTCAAAGTGGCGGAATAAATGACAATAAACGATACGGGAAGAGGACAACCGCATTGCAATCGGCAATCGGCCTCCGTACCCAACTCCCTTTTTCTTTATTTATTATTATTACTGTGGGGTGTGCGGTCGAAAGGTTAAGGTCGCACCTTCGTTTTTCTTTTGTCCAGCAGTATTGTGATTTTGTCTTCTCTCCGTCTTCTTTTGTACTTGCCACCGCTGTTCTCACCTGGATAGTTGGGGACTTCACCTGTGACTTGTGCCAGGATGAATTCCTTTAATATCATGACTCCTAAAAAGTTCAGGGAAACCCTGAAAAAGGATCATAAAGTGGAAGAGGATAAAGGGGACGCATATCGGGAATTTATTGCTAACTGTCGTGCCCTCACTCTCAAGGCTAACACTGCGCTGACACAACAAACAGATGCTATTTGCTGCGGTGAAGTCATTGATCTAGAGCGGAACTACGTCGGCTCTGCTGGCCTTCAAGCAATGACTACTTTGTTGTCCAAAAACTCTAACTTACGGGAGCTACGTATTCCCGCCAATGGCATTGGAAACGATGCTGTTGTGTTCCTTTGCCGATCGCTACGCGAACATCCAACCCTGAATTTGATTGATCTTTCCTCTAACGACTCCATTTCGTTAGCAGGCGGATTAGCGCTTCTCTCATTGGCACAACAGAACCCTAACATCCGGACGATTCTAGTGGCCGGGTCACAGATACCAGAGCCAGTCCTCAAAAAAATCGATCATGCCCTTGAAAAAAACCGATCGCGTCCACCAGCAAAGATAGCTCTTCCTTTGTCCACAACTTCTCAGCCACCCATAGAACTGGCCGATCGGCAGAAACTGCGAGAGGCAAGTCGCATGGATCGTTGGAAGCAGAAAGAGGCGGAGCAGTTGGCACGCTTGCAAGAGAAAGCTCCTCAGTTAGTCCTGAATGGACCCGTTCCTCCTGCTTTGCCTAACTCTGGGTGGCGTGTTTTGGAAATTGCTATTCTTGCACCGCCGGGTATCTTTGAGTCGGAAAGGGAGGCGCTCCTGGAAAAGGTGTTTCCTAGATTGAACGAAGAAATGAAGAGTCGCAGAGTGCTACTCTTGCCGATGGTCAATGCGGCGGACTCACCCCCGGGTGTGTATCTTCGACAGCTGCGTTTCAGTCTTTCATGCGATATCGTAGCAGATGTACAGCGATCTCGCTTCGCGTCGATCGAGCTAATTGGAGACAGGGCTGGAGACTACCAGCAGCCTCCATCAAACGTGATGATCGACAGCGCATTAAAAGGTGTGATGGCCCCTACGCTAACTGCAAACGGTGCTGTGGATACTGTAGTGTCCGCTATGGATCCTGCCGCTCCGCCTCTCAATCCAGTGCTATACACGGGACATCAGGAAGTTATGAAGAGCTCTAACTGGGTGATTATTGCAACACGACGAGATACCAGGAGACTTGGAATTCCTCCGTCGTTAGCCCCGCTTTTGTCAGGAGAACCCCCAGTTGAACATCCTGATAAGCACAAGTCTTTGGTGAAAAAGCTAGCTGTAGAGACGACACTTTGCAAGCCGAATGCGACAACTGTGCTCACAACTACAACAAGCACAGACACGGTTACAACCACGGTAAGTGCTGTCGTGAAGGTGGAAGCCTCTAGTCGAATTGGATGCAGCCATCTGGTGGAACAGCTCAAGTGGGAGGAACACCAAGCTTTCAAGGCACAGGTGCTTGCCAATGCCCCGGTGAAAGAGTTGATTATCGAAGACTACCAAGCGAACTTCGACAGGACCAAACCTACGGGGGATATTGCCATGAAGGATCTCGACGATTTTATTGAAGCAGTATATCAGCGCCTTCATATTTTACTGACTGCTACGTTCCCTGTTGTTGAACCAGATTCACAAGATCATTTTGCCGGACCTTTGTCTCTTCAAAAGATTCATGCTATCCGCGCGTTTCAGAGGTCCATCGATCAGAAGTTCTGCACCGTTATGTCACAGTACGGCGGCCACAAGAAAACGATTACAAACCGCTTGAACCTCTATGTCGCGACGCCGCCTAGCCGAAACAGTCTGTTTCTACATGGTGCCTACACAGATGTTCTTACCCCGCTGTTGTCCGTAAGTGCCACCAGGTTTCTAAACGCCGTAAGTGGACACACAGTGGCAATGCATTCTACGAGATTTGCCACCTTGTACAGCGAACCCACCGATCTTCGAAGCGTCATCTTTCACATCCTATCTCAATTGACATCTAATCCAGAAGTTCTCAGGTACCTTCAGACGGAGGTGGATTTGAGGAAAATAAAACACTTCTTCAGTGATTTTCTCTCTGGTGGAACGAGGAACGAGGATCAGTTGCCTGTTGGAATGCCGAAGGTCACAGCAAATACCATCGGGAGTCTCAACTCAAACGACTCCACTCACCAGGTGTTCCTCGTGATCCTAGACGGTCTTGATGCAATTGATACTCCGGTGGACCCGTGCCCAGCCCTTCGTCAAACAGAGACAGGAGAAGATGAATGGGACGCTGTGCTTCCCGAGAGCTGGAGGACTCGAGATGATGGCGTCGATTTTATTCCAAAGTGCCTCGCAAGGAATGTTCGTTTAATTGCATCCAGTAATACGTCTAGTCATCTACTGGACCGCCTCCGTGTGAGAGGTCGCGATAGTTGTGAGTTTTTAGATGTTGGAGACAGCACAGCAAACGACATTGAAGTTACGCTCTGCCCATCGACGCTGGAAAAATTTAATGTTATATTATCCGATGATGATCACACGTTAGCTCAACGTAAGGCAGATTCAGGAAATCCCGAATACATGCGCTACCTCATTGATGCAGTGCGACAATTAGGGGAAGTTCCAAGCTTCGTGAAACAGACCGAGTTTATTGCTTCGTTTCCAGAGGATGTGGCTGGAGCTGCTTCGCGTGTGCTCGAGAATCTTTATCTCACGTTTGGGCAGCCCCTAATAACGAAAGCCTTGGGTCTTCTCACAGCTTCCCGCTGGGGTATTTTGCTTCCCGATTTCCGAACGCTTTTAAAGTTAACTCCAAAGCGGATGAACGAGTTATTAAGGTGCCTGCGTCCTGTGATAGAGACCTTTTCCTCCTCCGAGATAGGCGAATGCAGCGGGAATGTGTTGCTTTCGGTTGTGCGTATCGTATCTCCTTCTTTTTTGGAGCTTCTGGAGAGTGAACGATTTCAGGTGGAAGGAGCCGAAGAAGACGAGAAGGTATGGCACGCGCTACTCGCCCAGCATTATCAGTCCATAATATTTGTAGCTAATACGGAAGAAAAGAGTTTGATCTATGGGAGCGCACCTACTAGCCCGTATGAGGGCAATGCCGTCAAAGAGTTCATTTTTCACGCCACTAAAGCACGAATGTGGGGCGTGATTGATGTCATTGCGCTTTCCCCGAAGTTTCTGATGCTCGTCTACAGAAATGGATTGGCGTACCAGTATCTTCGCGATTTAATCTTCTGCTACAACGAGAGGTCTGTCGCCCGACTGCTTGAAGGTGAGAGTGGCACGGACGGAGGCGAGAAGAACCGAAGCCGAGCAACAGCGAGTATCATGCCGCCGGCGTTTAATCGGATGAAAGATTTTATTTATTTTGTGCGAGATCACAGTGCGATTCTCCTAGAGTATCCTCACCTTGTTCTTCAAATTGCTTTGCAGTGCTCAGAACGCGAGGGATGCGTTCAGGCGGATGCGCTGTCTTACATACGGAAGTTCTTTTACTCCTACCATGGTGAAAGTCACGCGTCCTTCTTCCGTATAGTAGAAACAAAGAAGAAACCGAGGCTGCACATGGGTGAAATTTCTAGCGTGGCCTTTGCGTGGAACCGCCGACACGTCATCACAGGGGGAGCGGATCGTGCTATTTCGTGGGTTGAACCCAATACAGGGAAAGTGCCTTACCAGGTTCATCAGCCGTCTGCCAGAGTACGCGTTGTGCTGAATTGCTCCACTAGTGCGTATGTTGCGGCAATGGCAGTCAATCGATCCGTTTATATTTTTGACGGAGCGTTTGGGAAACTGATATCCAAGAATGAAGGAGATGATTTCACCGCCCCGGTTTCCGCCTTTTCGTTCTCGGCTAGGGGTCGCTATTATGTCGTTGCAACGGACGATCTTGTGGTTCGTGTGTATGACTCTGAGAAAGGCGTGTTATTGATGACTTTGGGATGTGACTCCATTGCTGCTCCAGAAGAGCGAGAAGGTATCTTCCAGAAGCGCAATGTCATCGAAGTAATGTGCAATCCTATCGACGACGAAATGCTCTATACATTTGTGAATCATCAAATTTGCGTTTGGCGAATTGTGGAGACACGAGATGGGTGCGTATGCAAGGCCGTTATGATGGCGCCATGCACATGCAGCAACCCTCAGTGGTGTTGGGAACCCACCGCCCCTGCTGGAGATGAGGGCATTCTCGATCGTAGTCGATACATCTTATGCCAAGCGAATGAGACTTCCGCGGTACTGCTTGACCTCTTTAACAGCCGAATTGTGTCCAAGTTTTCCATGACAACATCCAATGAGCAGGGTGAGAACGTAGTGTGTGCTATTACGAAAGTTGCCATAGCCCCGAATCACAAACTTGTTGGAGTAGCGACGAAGGAAGGCTTTATAGGAGTTTTCCCATTGGATTGGCAGTCTATTGAAATGGCCGAGGCAGAGGCAAAAAATACCGCTCCTCTTTGGGTCTTCGACGCTTTCAGTCGTACCGCGCATCCGACTATCATCGACTTCTACTTTCGTTATGATAACGCTTCCATATTTGCTCTTGGAAATGAGCGACATATGAAATACTGGGTTCTACCCTCTGCCATGTTCGACGGTAAACCAGACGATGAACCCACGTCCAGACAGGAGATTATTCGTTCCGCAGACGGAGATTACGTACATCCTGTGAAGACCACCGCAATGAGCGTTGCCAGAATAGCGGAGCATGACATGGTTGAAGTTGCAATTGGTGATGTATCTGGCCAACTCACTCTGCTGAAAATTTTTGTTCCAGCTAAATAGAATCACTTCCAGGAGAAGTGGATGCGGAGCGGGGCGATATATCTATAACCTTATGATCTTGGGTGATGCTAGTTGTATAATGTACATACGAAACCTTACGAGTGGCCCGAGCAGCAAAGAGAAATCGGTAAGGAGGAAAGTTATTTGTTGGAGATCTGCGGTAGACCCTAGAAATGACTTACTATAGAGGTTATGAAAGATTTATTTTTCTTTCCATTGCTACGGTCCCGAAAAAAATAAAATAGGACATGCAAAATACCTTTTAATTGACTGACAGCTCAGCAACTGTTTTTATTTCTTTGATGGCAAAGTTCGTCTCCAAGATTATAAATCAACACATGTTTCACAGATTCTTCTTATTCTTCACGCTTTCTTCGATTTTTCCGTCGCTCTTGGCGTTCTGTTGTTATAACAGGTGAAAGGGATTCTTGCAGCTTTTCACAGTTTCCCCCGCTGTGAGTGAGAAAATAAAGACAGAGATCATAGGGAGATCTAGCCGTCCACATATTTAATTTACGGTGTGAGTCCCGCAATTAAAACAACACAAGCTTTCCACTTCCCTCTTTTTCTTCTTTATCCCAAATCGATAATAATTCATTCATTCTCTATTAGTATATATACCTATACTAATATTGTTGAAGTAGAAATCCGCCATTTTATGGAGAAGTGAGGCATACTGCCTTTTTTTTTCTTGCTTTTATAGCGCTATTGGTCGATGTTCGGGCACGAGATCAATGACTGTAGCAGCCCAATGGGTTTAGGTGGCCCCCGAAGTAGTGGTGTGTCTAGTATGTGGTGTCGCAGTAGTTCGAGAAGGCGGGAGACATCACGCCACAATCACGGAAACTATAGCCAACGCTCCCGTGACGACTCTACGTCAAATAGCCAATCGTCTGCAAAATCCTCGTTAACCAGACAACCCTATAGTAGTAAAGACAGCTTGCACGATGGTTCACCAAACATACCGAACTACGGGTCAAGGTCTGTGCTCCCTCCAGTACGAAATGTTTATGGGGATATCATGGACTACTCAAAAGGTACATCTTCCACGCTCTACCCGGGCAATGATTCCGTTCATGACGATCACGTAACTTTGCCCGCACAGCCCCCCACATCTTTCCGCCGCTACACTTCAGATGTTCATCTAGGTGATAAACACTTTCACGAATTAAGAACGATTCCTGAAACGATCAGCGCCCCTGACCAACTGCCAGACGCTTTAGGTCTAGCTCAGACGCCTGTTGGTCTCCAATCTTTGGGGAACACGTGTTACATGAACGCCGCTCTCCAATGCATTTTGCATACTCCAGGTTTTCTCGATGCCCTCTCTGAAGTGCTAAAGCTTAACGTGATGAGAGAAAGAATAGAGGGAAGTGGAAGGGCGCTGCCACGTGTATCCTCGAGCACTCCTGCTTCTGCGGCTCTTTGTGAACTGGGCCGTGAGGATCCTCATCGAGATGAGACCCGAAGGTCACAGGCTCACTTGTTGAGAACAATCAAAGCTTCTGCGGCGAAATATAATGAACAATTTGAAAGTGACCAGCAAAATGATGCCCATGAGTTTATCAGAACTTTCTTAACTGTGGTACACGATGAAGTCAATGTAGGAAAAGGGCGAAACGGGTCATACGAGGAGATCAAAGAGGTCGACGAGGAAACCGAACCCGAAGCATACGCGCGCTGGAGAACCCATCTAAAAGCAGTCGATGACTCCGTGGTTTACGATCATTTTGGAGGTATGCTGAGATCACGCAGCGAGTGTCGAAAATGTGGCCATGTTTCTTTTACTTTTGATCCCTTTTTGGATCTGACTTTGTTTTTTACGGGGAATGATGCCCGTTCTGTTACGACAGTACTCCGACGTGATTATCAAAATGATACACCTGAGGATCTTCGAGGCGAGAATCGACTTTTTTGCCCTAAATGTAGAAAAAAGCAGCCCTCACTTCGTGCGACGTGCGTCCTCAACTGGCCGAGAAATCTCGTGCTACATTTGAATCGATTCCTTGGTGACGGCTCTAAAGATTCATCAAAGATTACATATCCTGTTTTTTTCACAGTGGTCAATTTGAAGTACCGTTTATATGCTGTTTGCTGTCACAGCGGAACAACGAAGGGAGGCCATTACACTAGTTACGTCGCAGTGGATCAAGAGACGAATACACCAAAACTTAGTCGATTTCCCAATTCTCCTACTCTGAATTTACAGACCTGGTTCTTTTGCAACGATAACAACATATCTACAGTGTCCTCAACAGAGAGTTCCTCTCACACCACAGCTGCTTATATTCTCTTTTACTGTCTCATTGAAAGTTGCTAATTCGTTCGTGCAAAGTGGTCAGTATTTCCAGAACAGTATTTCGAAACCAAAAAAAAAATAATGCGCCGGAAATAGCGGTGTCCAGTAAAACATAGACTGAAACCATAGTACGGCAATCCATCTTTTTCTCTTGGATACTATGTATTTTTACATCCTGCCGGTTGCCGAATTGAAAAACAATGGCTAAGTTATGTGTTGTTTTCTGTTTGTTGTTCTTTCCTTATCGCATGAGAAACGGATTAGTGCGCATCATCTAAAGGTGAATATTGCCCGACTTCGCTCTATTAGCAATGACTATCATTCAAGTCTATGTAGGGCCGCCCACTGAATGCAAGGGAGATGGAGCCTTGACTCGAGCTTATCTCCTGTATCCCATCAAATTACGAACGGCTACCCAAAACCAAATGGTGACTCGTCGGTATACAGATTTTGAAGATTTTCGCTCTCGTCTAAATAGTCTCTATTGGTACTGTGTAATTCCACCATTGCCAGAGAAGGAAACAGTTTGGGAGAACCTCGGTATTTCTGTAGCTGCAGGGCATCACGAGACTATTGGACAAACAAGGCGCTTTGAATTTACTCGCTTCTTGGAGCATGTTTATGATCACCCGATCATTAAATCCGATCCTTTATTGACAAAATTTATGGACGATAATCAGTGGTTTGCGACTCTACGCGAGGGACCAGCTCCAGTGCCCGTCTTCCTTCAATCTTCTTCCTTATCATCGGTGGCACAGTCTCTGTTGAAGAAAGCTGTTTTACAGACAGATCAATCCAAGGATGAAGCTGCCATCGACGTCCAGCACCGCCATATTTCTAGGATACGAGATCAATTCGAATCGGCTATTGTACAACGGAGGGAAGCTGCGAAGGCTTTCAAAATATTTTCGACATCATGTGGTCAATTGAACGAACACGAACCGTCCGCACAAGTCAAAAAGGCTATAACTTCCTTGGAACATTGCGCTTGCCAAATAGCAGACTGCAAAGAGACTAAAAGTGGTGAAGAAGAGCAGCTTCTAGCTACACTTAATTACTGGTGCCACATGTGTAGCGCTGCACTAGAAGCAGTGAAGAATCTGAACGCAGCACACTCATATTACACTCAGCTCACGCAGAAACTTGAAGTCCTGCGCAATTCCCCTGACAAAGCTAATGCAGGAGCTGCCGCTGTGGTGAAGGTGCAGAACATGGAAAAATCGAAAACAGAGCTCCAACAAACTCTTCAAGCTGTCAATGGAAAACAAAAACAACAGCTACGGAGCTTCCAAGAAGAGATGACTCGGGAACTGAACGACTTCTTAGTTCGTTACAACAACATTCAAGCGAAGGAATTAGATGCACTACAACGTGTTGTTGCACCACTTTCAGCCACAGAATCATTCTAGTTATCACGCGCTGCAAGATAGGGGCAGGTCCTAGCGTGAAAACAAAACGTTGCGTATATTTTATCTTTCAAAACTGTTTTGTCTGCCTTCCACACCATTTTCGACTACCCTTGTGTCGTTGCAGCCCGAATGCCGAAGACGTCTTTCAAATTGGTGCCTAACTCTTCGATTGTGTTTGTTTTCTTTTGAATTATTATCCTTGTTATTGTTATTATTGTTTCATTAACGCATAGACAACGAAAAATATTACTCTCGCGAAATCGTCTTTCATAGGGTTAGGGTTCTTAAACTATAGTCTTTCATGGTATCGAACCACTAATTGCACCACTTAGATTTTCCTTTGATTTGTGGGAAAAGGTATTACTGTGTCGTCACACATGAGCAAACTACTCTTCGACGTTCCTCAAACGGTAGTCCCTATTGTAGGGACCGCAGCGAAGCACCTATTCCCTGTGCGGCGCATCTACTGTTTAGGACAAAACTATGAAAGCATGGCGAAAGTTACTGGTTGTGTAACACCAAAGGGTTTTCCGTATTTCTTTACGAAGCCTACAGATTCCTTGGTCACAGATGCCAGAAATTTCGACTTTAGCTCTGCGGTGCATCTCAAAATTCATTACCCTCCAATGACGGAAAGCTTTCAGCACGAAGTTGAACTGGTTGTAGCCATTGGGCCTCATCAAAAAGACAAAGAACTTAAGGAATATGGTAACCTTACTCCTGTCGAAGTGGCAGATGTGATATTGGGGTATGCTATCGGTCTGGACATGACCAGACGTGACCTCCAGCTGCAGCTGAGCTCCAGCGGGCATCCGCTCGATTTAGCTAAGGGCCCTGATGAAGGCGCGGTTATTTCCCCTCTGGTTCCAGCATCGCAGCTACTGGAGGCGCACCCAACACTTTTCCGCAATAAGGAGCGCAGTGCTGCGGTCGTGTGCAATGGGCGCTTATCTCTCTCAGTAAATGGGACAACTAGGCAGGAGGGTAGCATGAGCTCCATGATCCTACCTGTAGACGACGCTGTATCTCGCCTCTCAAAGTATGTGACATTAAAGCCCGGTGACCTTATCTACACCGGGACACCTGCTGGCATCGGACCTGTTCGACGAGGAGACATTATTCAGTGTTCCTTAGAGGGGATCGGATCTCTTCACGTCACGATTGAGAAGTAGTTACCTGTCTACGCCGGCCTGTCAAGCCTGCCTGGTGCTTTAACAAATCCTACAGAACCTGGGAAGAAATTCAAGAATTAATTTGTTCGTAGCGTTTGCTTCAGATGTGCCCAATTTTTCTTTCCTCAGATGAGAACACTATTTTTTCCCTCTTTATTTTTATCTGAGGGTATGTCATGAGGAAGATTATTTATTATTATATATTTTTTTTTCGAACTATGCTCTTTAAGCACTGACCCAAAGATACTACAACGATTATTATTATTATTATTATTTTTTTTGTCTTATTCTTTTGTAGTAGTAGTCGCTTTTCCCTGTGCGTGCCAACGGGTCCACGTCGTAGCACTCCACGGCAAGGGACGTCAACTGGTGCTCCATGATGGAGGACCCAAAGCGACAACTGAAGGTCTTGGCCACAAGAGAGGGAGATCAAGAGTTGGCAGATGATTTGTCCTCCTTGTCAACCTCTCTGATCATGGGAACCGAGGCGTATCTTCGGAGTTTCAACGTAAAAGACGGCATATCAATCATTGCGGGCATTCTACAACGGTTCTCTAAAGTCAAAACGTACGGAGATACAATAGTCATGGCATTACGAGCGCTGGCTCTCATTTTAGAGCATGCCCCTTCATCATCGTGTTACTGCCATAAGCTTCATGTTCCAATTGTTCAGACGACATCATCTGCTATTCACGCAGCTCTTTGCGGTGAATGGAGGCACTCACACACAGATACATCGATGCTGTTAGATGAGGGATTAAGAGTAATTAAATTTATCGCGGTAGCTGATTTGACTGGATCAATGTTTGAGCATGTTCTCATCGGTGACTTACTCACGTTGTGCACCTCAGCGGATGACGCCTTGGTTACACGGGGTGCTCTAGAAACCCTACACGCTTTGTGTGCAAAGGTAATCCTCCCATCCGAGTTAGAAACAGGTATTGTTTCAAGTTTACTTAGTATTTTTGGAGGATCTTCTTCAACACCGAAGAACATCAAGAATGCGTCTAATCCAATAGTTATCGCAATCGAGAAAATCGTAAGCCCATTTCTTGTTACTATCATTGAACAGCTCTCTGTCAATTTAGAGGCGGCTCCTGATTTGTGGTCTCAATTGGAATTAGTTCTCCAGTGTCTTGGAAAACTGATTGACCGCTCGCTGCTATGCCACCGCCATTCTACAGCGCACTCTATCGTCACAGGGGATCTACCAAGTCTGCTTTTTCGGCTCATTTTGCAAACAGAACAAAATGTAATACTAGAACCAGCGGTTCGGACGAGTAGATTGCTGCTCTGCGAATCCATTTTATCTAGTGCTGCGTGCTGTCATCGAGATCTCATTGCGGATATCATGACAGAATGGGAAGCACGGACATTTTTCACGAGCATGCTGACGCAGTCGATGGCAGACGCCTCCACTTTACTCGATAACCCTTTTTCGACGCATTCTGCTGCATCGTCTACATCGAAAAAAAAAAAGAGGGACAACGATCACATTACTTTTATTGCAGGAATTCGCTTGTTTGTTCTGGCGTGTCCTAATATTCCTCCACTTGCTTTCGGGCTCAAAAGTGAAGCGCTGTTGCCCGTGCATCGCTGGCGGTGGGAAGACGAATTGCACCAGATGCATAATTTTTCTGAAGAGCATTGCGTAGCACTTGAAAGCGCTTACTCCAGATTGGATCACACATGTGATATCAGCGCAGGGAAAACGTCAGAAGAAGTCGATCTTCAATCCTTGATGATTCGACGGAGCCTCCGGGATTCGTACAGAAACATACAACGCATTCATATCCCATTTGCTTTTCAATATGTAGATGAAAGTCTCCTTCGGCCTTCAGAACACGTGAAAGAAGCTGGCCCAGAGGTTTCAGGCTCTTCAATATCATCGTTTTCTACATCGAAGTTTAGTTCGCTGGGGAGTGATATTGTGAACTCTGAGGCAAAAGTGTCAGAGAAAAACATATTGCTTGCAGAGATGTATTTGGAGATGCTGTGTGTATTTGCTTCGAAGGGCCTTGGAAATGTTGCTCGACTTCTTTCGATTAGCGCATGTGCGTCGCTTATCCACATGCTCCTTGTCAGCGGCGAAAAGAAAAGAACCCGGGATATCATTAAGAAAACTATGCTGCCCTTATGTGCCATGTTAGATGAGGCTCTCGTGTTCAAGGATACGTTTTCTAGCTCCATTGCCCTCACCATGATTAAGTGGTTGTTTAGACGGGAAGATGAGATGAAGTGGTACTTCACAGTGACTTTTCATCGATGCGGACTGTTGAAGAGGCTAGAAAGACTGGCTTTGTATAATTCCGAGTTCTCCGATAAGGCTCGGAGTGACTGTCGGAAAGCGGTCCGGAAACTTGCACATCAGTTGCATCAGGCTATAGAAGAGAAAATGCGTTCGGTATCCAAGAAATCACTGGTGGGGCTTAATAATGTGGATAAGTTATCATCAGCGGTTGCGAAACTGAAGGACGTAGCTAAGATTCCCGGTCTGCATCAGGACACATTAGGGGACTTCTTCGATGCTTTAAATGCCGATGTGACTGTGTATGAGGTGTTTCAGATGCAGACTGCTGTCGCAGCACTAATGTACATATTAAATGGGAAGAACCTTCAAGATATTTTAGGCCAATCCCTTGTGTACGCGTCCGAAGGCTCCGGCTCCTCATGGAATGCCACGACAACTATTCAAACCGACTTCTTCGTAGTAGAAGACGAAAAGCCCCTTTTCTTTGAGCGAGGGATGCAGACTACGGATGTTGTTGTGAGGTTTGTTAATGAAGAGCGTCTCGACTGCTTCATCAACTCAGGATGTTCAAAGCTCTTCGCGTTTCAGAAGATGATTCGTCTTCTCTCTGCAACACTTTCGCTAGATCTGCACCTTCCTTTAGTGGAATGCTTAGTTTCCTCTGAACGAGCGGTGTGCAAAAACCCTTCGCAAGTCTTTTCCAGCATGAGTGAGTGTTCTCCTAGGGTTCGTTTATGCACTGATCCAACGGCAGATATTATGAATAGCTGCGCTAGCGCGAGTGAAAAAGGTTCCGCAAACCCCACTACGGACGAGCAAGATACGAAGAGCAACTCTCCCGGAAAGGTGGAGTTCCGTGCTCACTTGATGTCGTCTGTTGGAGACATTGAGCGTCTTTTGCGAACAGGAAGTGCATCCACCAAAAACACCTGTTCTGCCCCCACAACACAATCAGCACTGCAAAATTTAGATATCTTTCTTCGTCGAGTAGATTGCTTTTTGCGCGACATAGCACGACAGAACCCTAACGGAAAAGAGGGAAAGGTGGCTTCCACATTGATAGCTTCAAGAGAAGACAATGATGTTCTCCTCCCCACATTAGTTTATGAAGCTCTAGCCAAATGGTATACTCGAGGGTCTCTTCCTTGCAATCGCAGCGGAATTCCAGCACCTGCAGCTTATTTGGAGGACATGATGAGCGATAATGATAGGAAAACAGCAAAATGTCTTATCCAAGAAGCTTTGGAGGAACGATATTTGCTGTACAATGAGCATTCTGGGCGATGTCCTTTTCACAAATCGTTTTTCAGCCTTCTGTTCACAGAGGCCTTCAACACTCGAAACAAAAAAATTCTTGTTCAATTAGAAAAAATGATTGTTTCGTACGAAGAGAAAGACCTTAACACAGGTCCATTGGCAACACCGCCGTTGAGTACTAGAAGTTCTGTAACCAGATCAGATCGTGGCCCATGCCCGACGCCGTCAGAGCAGGATCCTCTTTCTTCGCTAAACGATCTTAGTAGAGGTGAGATCAATCGCGCCGCTTCGTACACATTTCATTGGTTTGAAGGTACAGATCACTCACGATGCCACTGCAAGAGATTTAGCGAGGAGTTTTTCCACACAGAGAGAAACACCGAGTTCTCTATTCAACTCCCTGCGATAGCGTATCGAGAGGATGTCACGCTGCTATCAGTGATGCATTCTTATCTCTTACGGACGAACAGACTATCCGAAGTTCTTAATGACGGGACAGATAGAGATATTTTTGTGAGCACTTCGGTAACTACTCTGGTTATTCGCGCAGCCGCCAAGTCAGCTTTGCGTGTCGCGCTGCTTCCAGCAAAATTCGCACTTCCACGATGGGTGAACTACATCTTTTCAAACGCAAAGTTTTTAATACCATTATCTATTCGAGAAAAGCTTTGCCGTTTTATTGCTTATGGGGCTAGGAGGTCTTTGCTGCGCTACTTGAGGCGCCAAGCACATCTGCGTAGTGGAGTTGGAAGCACCGTGTCGGAATTAGCTCGCTTTTCTAATCACAAATTTATAGTGGACAGAGGTTGTCTTCTCCGAGACGCCTTCAAGATTTTAAAGAAAGGAGCCGATTCTCGGCTCCCCGTGTCCATGGAGTTCAAGGGGGACGTTGGGGTTGGGCAAGGCCCTACCGCCCAGTTCTATACATTATTGTCCAAAGAATTGTGTAAAGTGTCACACAAGTTGTGGAATCGAGGAACTCCTGGGGACTCATCCACCGTACCTGAGGCTCTTGTAGTGCCACCACCAGAGGGTTTGTATCCCGCTATATGCGGAATTACTACATCTGTTTACAAACGAGAGCAACGGAACGGCACTGTTGTTCTTCACGATCGTATAGCAGATTGTATACGGGCGTCGGTGATGTTCCGGAATGAACGAAACAGCGCCTATTTTACTGTCGGGGTAGCCTTGGGACGATCCTTTTTAGATGGTCATGTGCTGCCATTACACTTATCCACTGCGCTTTTTACATTTCTACGGTGGGGGCTTCCGCCTTATCAATTAACTATTCGAGAGCTGGAGGAGATTTCATGTGCTGAATTCCCAGTGGATCTATTCAACTTCACCTTGGAGCACGCCAAAATGATTGATGAAAGCGTTGCGCGTTCGCTACTGAGCTTGGCTAAATGCGATGATGCGACCCTTCGAGCACTACAGATTCCTTTTACGTTGCCTGGAGATGACAATTTTGAGCTGGTAAAAGATGGGAGCAGAATCTTTGTTAATCGGTGCAACTTAGGGAAATACCAGCGACGTGTGATCTCTGCGCTTATGTATGAGTCTGTAGCTGTCCCCATTCGGTTGATTGCGGCGGGTTTCGGTGACGTTGTCCCACGCGAAGCTTTGATGATGCTACATGTGCATGAAATATCTCGTCTCCTTTGCGGGGAAATGCGAAATGCAACAGAGCCCCTTTGGACGTATGATGAAATACGAACCGTACTAGTGGGAGATCATGGATATCAAAATGATTCTGCGCAAATTGAAATGCTAGCAGAAGTATTAAGTCACCGGTTAACCCCTAATGAGCAACAAGCATTTATGTTTTTTGCAACTGGCTGTCCCAGATTACCTCTAGGTGGCATTCGCGCTTTAGGGGCTATTACTGTTGTTAAACGCACTGATTTTTTCGCACAACATCTGGATGAAGATGGCGATGGTGCCGACGAGCACGACGAGCACTACAACACCAGTTCTACCGAGGCTTCCCCTCATCCTAGTCCACCAGCTTTAGTATCCGCAAGAACTGTCGATGATACTGGATCGGTAAGGTGTGAATCTGACTGGGCTCTTCCGTCCGTCAACACTTGCTTTCGTTACGTGAAGCTGCCTCCATACCCAACTGTCGAGCTAATGCACAAAAAATTGCTCCTGAGTATTACTCAGAGTGGCGACACTTTCGAATTGTCTTGAGATAAAACCTGCTTTTTTTTTCTGTGTGAATGTGGCTTTCGAGCAGTCACTTCTTTCCTTCAGACCATTCATCCAGAACTTGTGAACAGGGAATGAAAGTAAAGGGGAAAAAATAACGTGTTTTTTATTGTTGTTGTTAACCCTTCCTTGCTTCTTTTTTGCGTTCCTGGAAATGAAAATATCAGTGAATGACTTCTTGAACATGTCTTTATATTAGTCTCAGTACGCACACGCGTTGTTGTATTACTGAGAGGCGATGGTGCATACCACGGAAATGCTGTGAAGTTGTGAACAAGTGGCCATTGCTACATCCTTCTCATTCCTTTTCTATCTTTACTGTTGTTATCAGCCTTTCTCATCGATTAATAAGATGAATGATCCGAAAGTTTTCAAATCGGCCCTTCCACGAGTGAAGGAAAACAAGAAATTTATTAGGCGGAACGAGAAGAGGGAACAGAAGCGAATTGCGGAAGAAGAGAAGGAGTTCGCTGCTCTTCACGGAAAGAGGGCCACGAAAAAGGCTCTGGCTAGCAGTTCCTCGAAAAAAATAAAATCTGAGGGCACGAAGAAGAAGAAGGAAAGGCGCCCTAAGACAGTTGTTGCTCGTGCTCCAACCGGAAAGGAGACATTTCTCAAGCATCAAGCGAAGGAGTTAGTGAAAGTCAAGAAGAGTGATGCGAGAAAGGGTAAGAAGAAGCCAATGGAACACGCGAAGAAGACAGAGAATCTGTCATGGAGGACCGCTAATCTTCAAAGCACCGCAGACCATCAAGAAGTTATTTATGCGGACAATCCGTCAAACATGGAGAAACATCTCCTAATGAAAACTATTCAAGGTGATGATGCCAACGCCAACGAGGACAGTTTGTTTGCTACGGCTCTCTATCCAGACTTTCCGATGACTGGGGACTCAAAAGATGAAGTGACAGCTTCCGAAGACGAAGTTTTAGCGAAGGCTAATACTTTCTTTCAAAATTTAAACAAAAAAGAGCGAGAGCTAAACCGTGCCGCAGCACTACACATGAAACGGCTGAAGGAAATAAATCGAAGAGGCGGTGACAAGGATGGGTTTAAATATGTGCTGCCCAATAGCACTAAAGATCTTGTCCGCCAGATGATGATGAAGGAAGATACATCTGCTCCTAGGATTGACCCCTCCTTGCTGTCATCTTCGTTTGGATCCAGCAGTGTGGCAGAGGAGGAGGGAGACAAGCCAATGCGGAAGTCTCGCCGGCACGGTGGCACATACTCAGATTTCTATCAATTTCAAGTGAGCAAGCGCTGGACTCGTAACGCTGAAAAGTTTTTGTTTAGAGACCGAGTGGACAAATCTATGTTTGAATCCCAAAAGCGGCAACGATCCATCAAGAACCTCTAGAGAGCTATTTCTTTCACAGTCTTTCGTATAGTAGTTACTCCTCGTCGATTAAAGTAATGAACTAGCGGCATGTAAACATGTGGCGTTCAAACAGTAAAAAAGAAAAGAGTAATACAACGAAGAAAGTTGTCTTTATGTCCGGATACATGAATTTTTCTGCTCTAGTCATGTTTCATTATGTGCTGAGATGTACTATTCGCTGTTGCATATGCTATTACATATCTTCGATTTTATTCTATTTCCTTGAGAATAAGCCTCCTCACCCCTACAAACCCAAGTAGACATGGGGAAACCAAGAAATCTGTGGTCCGAAGATGGAGGTACTAAGGCTGTCAGCCGCCCAAAACCTGTCCATGTTGCAAAGAAATGGACTGTTACACCCGACGTTCTTCCTGTGAAAAGTGAAGCACCTAGACGCCGAAAGCTGGCACCTATTCGGCCTAATAATCGCCCAGCGGTTCCTCTCCCTCTAGAAGGCCAGAGTTATAACCCGACTGATGCAGATCACCAAAAGGTAATGAAAATGGCAGTACGAAAGTTGGAGAAGAAACAAAGGGAACATCAGAAATTCGTGAAACAGATTACTTTTGGGCGCGACCAAAAGTTCAACAATAATATGTCGGAAGATACAAACTGGGAAGAGGAAGTGAAAGAGGTGAAAGAGAAAACAATCAGGCCGAAAACAGATGAGGAACGGAAACGAGAAGCCGAGAAGAGGAAGAAAAAAGAGAAAAAGCTCAAAAAACTAGGTAAAAGTAAGTCTGAGAAGGAAGTGCAGCGTTCTTTTCCTCATCGCCGTCATCCGGACAGAGTAGAAATATGCGCAGAAGTGGATGAATTAGACAAACTCTTAGAACGACACCAGCAAAAGCAACAGCAGCGCGAGGTAAAGCGTCAAAAGCGGCGGCAAGCGAAAAAAGAAAATATGGCTGTGAAGCATTACGGCAGGTACTATCACACACCTTTAGTTGTAGACGTTGCTTCAAGTGATCAGTTAGTGGGATCGCTCCGGCACATCAGTGGTGGCAATGTACACCCGGCTCTAGACAGAATGAAGTCGCTGGAGGAGCGAAATCTTGTCCCAGCAAGAATGCGTCACAGCTATAACAAGCGACGTATCCTGAAACCGAAGGGTGAGGTGAGAGTGAAACGTGAGCCTTTTGGTATTACTCCTGAGACGTCGTTTTAAGCTCTGGAAGTAGGGGTATCACACCAATCCACTTTTTTGGCCATGATTAACATTTTATGACGTTTAAGCACGATCATTTTTTTAAAAGAGAGAGAGAGAGAGATCTAGAGAGAGAGATCTAGAAAATTTGACTGTTTCCGCTGATGCCATCTGTTGACACACCCAGAAAATATTCTTTTTCTTTTCTGCTGCTTTATAATTTCATCGTGATTTCATTTTCTTTCAGCAAAGTATATTACTGCCCTTGTCATCAAGGGCTGAAAAATGAATTTTCTCGGGTTTAGAAAAAAGAGCACCATTGATTCTCCAAAGGAAGGGAAGGATACCGAATTAAGTGGCAAGGAAGGAGGACGAAGCGATAATGCCTCGAAAGGCCAAGCTAGGAAACTTCTGAGTCGCCTACAGAGCTGTTCCAGAGCAAGCGACATTCGAGAGTCCTTAAACACTCTGAGAAGTTCTCTAGATCTCGCGGAAGCCATTAACCCGCCTGACATCGCGTTTCTCTTCTCTGTAAGCAATCGGTTCCAAGATGACGACGATATTGTGTTATCAGTTTTCCGTGTTCTGTGCACGGTAGTGAAAAACATTAAGGATGGGGCGAGACTCAAACTTTCAGAAGGCGAGCGAAGTGCCCGTCGACTTCAGCTAATAAAGATGATAGCAAGTGAAGCTCCGATGCTTCTCGATGTGATCAAGAATGGAAATACTGAAGTTCAGCTCTGTTGTGTTGAACTGCTGCGCTGCTTAGTTGAGAACGATTATAGTGCTGTACACAAGTCTTTCCTTTCCCCCGAAGTGTGCTCAATGCTTGTTGAACTACCTTTGCGGAAAAATGTACAGCTTCATACGGAATCTTTGCAGCTGCTACTGGCCCTTACCACCACAGACGTTGAACTTCAATTTCTGTTCTCAACTCCGAGCATCTTCGAGAAACTTCTTGCATGCATAGAGTTAACTCCTGGTTCTGATGGACCGTCAGATGCCTCGGATGTGTTTACCATTACGCGGAATATTATTCGCCAGAACGAGGAAGGACAAAACGTCTTTATTTCTTCAGGAAGCCTACGGGTAATATCCAAATTCTTAGAAGGGGTAGTCGCACCCCTTAAAAAAGAATGGAAAGCGAAAGGCGCACAGGGGCTGGCGGCACCGACCGTCGGCCAAGAGGAAACCTCAGTTACGGTTCTTAACGTTCTCACATGTTTGCAACTAGTTAATAGTTTTTTGGATGACGGAACACCTGAAAAACAGAAACTAACAAGGCGCAGTTTCCTCTCTGCAGGGGTTTTTGAGCATGTGGCCGCAATAGCTCTCAGTGGTGTTGCCATGAATGACGCCCTTCGGATTGCGGCACTCCGAACACTAGGAAATTTGCTAAACAACTGCGAAGAAACCGTTCAAACGTTTCTAAACCTCGATGTTATTTCCGTTGTTGGAAAAGAGCGGCAAATGATGATTTGGTCTGCGACTCGTGGACTGCTGGAGAATCTTCTTTCCGATGACAGTGACCCTTCGTTGGATGCAACGTTATACCTATTCACCTCTCTGCTGAGTGTCGAGTCGTGCCTGGAGCGTGTCACAAGCTGTGTTTTCAACGGTACTGCGAGCGCGAACTGCAACAACTTAAAAGACAGTGGGAAGCTTTTCGTTGAGGTTCTCTTCGGGGAGCGTTCATCTCCTGCTGCAAAGTACTACGCAGCTCATTTGCTGAGAATGATTTCCACCTCTCTTATCGGCTCAAACACAATTCTTTCAATAAAATTGAGTCATAACGTGGTTCCTACCAGCGTTAGATTACCAGAGAAACAGAAGGGTAAAGATATGCTATTCGCAGAGGTTTTTAGTACATATACTATTAACATGCTACAAGGGGGCTCTAGAGGACTGAGCAGTACTACACTCAGCGCATATGTAGCAGTTCTCTTTCTCTGGATGGAGATGAATGCGGAAGCAGTCAATCTTCTTGCAGATGCACATAAATTCAGAACGTTGTGCCAACTTGCCAACTCAGAGAGTTCCGTTCACGTACGTTTCTGGTGCGCGGCTCTTGCCGCTTCTATTTGTACCCACGCTAACAAGGATCACGTAGGTCTGCTGCAACAGTTTGAAAAGCAAGTTGGGGGCTCTATTTTCTTTAGCAACATCCTCTTCGATGTTAAGGCTTCCTCTCTCCAATGGGAATCTCCCACCGTTTCGGGCTTTGCCTGTGGAAAACCGGTGCTTTATGATCGAAAATTTGTTGAGATACTGCAGCGGAGTGTGGAGACATTCAAGAGTGTTTCTTCGAGTCACGCAGGAACGGTACATGATGGGTTTGATATCCACAAACAAACGCAGCACATGAGCGTTGCAGACTCCCCATTGAGTTCTGGTGATCGGCACACTGAAGAACTAGAATCCCTACGTGCGGCTGTATGTGCCTTACAACAGAGCCTCGACGAAAAGGAAGCTCAGTTGCTGGAGAAAGACGCAAATATAGCTCGAATGGTTGAGTCGAACAAACATCTCACCTCTCAACTAGAAGACTTTGAAATGCTGAAATCTCACATCGAGGACTTGGAGTCTACCCTTCGTTTTCTGGAGAAGGAAAGATCGAGTCTAGAGGACAAATGCCGCTTGTTGTCGGATAAAACAAACTACGTGGACCAACATATTCAGAATCAAGTGGATCCTGCTCCTCTTTATGAGGAGATTCGATATCTAAAACAAGAACTCGAGAGAGTATCAGCTGAGCGTGATGAAGCTCTGATGCTTGCTGGCGAGCTGTGGAGTGAACAACGGACTGTAATTGCATCTAACTCTGGTGGTCCCTGTCCTGATCCATCAAACAGTGCTGCTGCTGGTTGGAATCCATCGCAAGATCAAGGTTTCAATCAAATAGTAGCTGATTATTCAACTAACCAAATAAATGATGCGCCAACAAATGCAGCTTTTACTTTACCTGCAGACAACGGTGTAGCTGTTCCTCTGTGGGTGTGAATCCAATAAAGTTGAACCACACAAAAGATGAAGTGGATAATTATGATGCCGCATGAAGTGTTGGTCTTCTGACTATATAGACACTGGCTTTGCTACGAGACTATTATTATTATTATTGTTATTGTTATTATTATTTCATCTCTATCGTTTGAATTAGTATTATTATTATTGTTGTTGATGATTGCCATCAAGCTCAGCTGTAGAATCATTACTTTTTAACATTTCTGGCACTCCTCCCTAGAATGAGTGGCCACAGCGATGAACTTCCTATTTTAGGCGACTGCTGCATTTCCCTTCATCATAGCACGACTTACGAGCCTCCCTTGTACCTATTTCCTGAACTGCTTCCTCAAGTGGACACACAAGGGTCACAAACCGAGGTATGGGATGGAATAGCAGATGCTGTGAACGTTCAAAAATCTTTTTGGCGGGTCGCAAACCCTCTTACACTAGAGTCGGCGTCTAGAAATGCAGGAGCACCACGATGCTCTGCACCAAATGAGGAACTAAATGAGTCGCTTGCTTCCATGATCACTTCTAATCGCCTCGTAACAGCAGGGATAACTACAGATATACTTACACATGGTCGTTTTTCTGCTGAAGCAATCACAGATCAACTGGATATATTGGCCAACTCGGCCGGATTTTCAGGAGATGAAAAAACGCTGATTAAAAGTAATCATTTCATAAATGTCCTTGCGTGGCTGAAGCTTAGAGATATTAATTATCCCCTTGACCGAAAGAGTGAGAAAAAAATATTAAGCTCGGGACAAAAGCGGCCTCGAGAAGAGCTGCTCGAGATGCCGTCTGCCTCTCCTACTCCCTGGAGTTCATTAGTAGATGATCCATGTACTGCGGGGCGCTTTATTTCAGGCATGGAGACCTCTGTGGAGGAGAAAATACTGCTGCTAGAGGGATTAGGAACCCTGTATGGAAAACCGGTAGTATCATTGTGCTCCCGAGGTCAACAAACTGATCATGTCGTTCCTTCTGGAACAATAAATGTTACGTCTCCTTATCATGAACTTCCGAGCGAGAGAAGATCTCAGTTAGATCCTCATCAAGATCTCCAATGGACTGCTTCCGGCGCTGTTGCATCTCCTGTATATGAAGTGCGAGTCAAAACAACATCTCACGACCACCAGATAGTTATTCCTGTTTCAGAAAAGGTGTTCAACGTTGGGCGAGAGGAAGGTGTAATATCGAGTAGGGGTGGTTCCTTTCGCGTTCATTTGGGGCTAGGTTCAATATCGTCGTATCCTTGTCGATTTTCTCCTTGCCATTTCAGCATTTTCATCCGTTCAGACAAAAAAGATGACATATGGTTTCTGAACTATGGGAGGAATGGAGTAAAACTTAGGGGCGACAAGTTTTTACTTAGCGAGCCCACGAAATTAACTTTGCCATGCAATCTAACCGTTTGTGACGTCCAATTGGAAATCTTGGAGTATAATGAAGCGTCAGTTCACCACGTACAAGTTAAAGCTGAAAAAGAATAATCTTCTTTTCAACCGAGATCCCTTGTCTTTACTTTGCGTAGGAAGTCGATGATATTACCGATCTGAGACCAGAAGCATGAGAAAAGAAAAAATGCACTCTATTATTCAAGTATGTTCAACTTGTACATTGAGAAAAGCATTGTGAGTATTATGTACCTAACCATTGCTCCACGAATTAACTGGCGCTCTTTCTTTCCCGTTCTTGAAGAAATCAACAATATATTAATATATTAATATATATTAATATTTGCTGGTGACGACCGTGGATATTTAGATTCATACCTTAGGAAGGTTCCAAAGATGATGGGATTTTCTATTTTCTCGCTTCTTTTGGCAACGGTGTTCTGTGCTAATGGCTTAGCTATCTTGTCAGAGACAAGGTTCTTACCTAAATTGGGTTTAGCACCAAAACCAGATTTTGGCCATCCTGCGCCGGTTGCTCAGGGTCTGGCTTTTGGGTCTCCGACTGACCAAAAGCCTACATCTACCACGAGCATGCGAATCACAGTGTTTCTTCAATCCGTTCGAATGCTTCTTCGGTGGCCTCTAATGCTGGTAAATTGGATTTTTATTGCCGTCATTGTGATCAGTTATTAGGGTTACGGCGCGGCGTAGTGTTGCTTCAAAAAGGAAAAAAAAAAAACAAGAAAACAACAACAACAACTTATAATGATATTTGAAACGAACAAAATCTATTGATTGATTCTTTGAAGTAACTACAGTTGGACGCCACGGTATAGCACTGTGCTTACTTTTTTGTTGCCCGTACTTCGCTCAACTCTCTAACAACATGTATATCGGGGACTGTACTCGCTACAGGTGACACTAGAAGAGATGTCAAGATACAGCGTAGACAAGTTACCATCGCTCGGAAGTGCATCAAAAGGCATTGGACGCCGAAAAGATAAATTAGGCTTATGGAGCGCAGTTGCTCTTCAACAGCATTTTGCACTAAGCACATCTCCTCAGTCAGGTGCGATCGATGTTAATATTCTTCCACAACCTCAGTCTCACGGAAGACTGACATTAGCACAAAAGATGGGATTGGTGCCACCACCACCACCTGAACCAACCGATGTGGATTGGCAGCAAATAGAAACAACCGCTTCGCTCAGAACCGATGTCAAAAGAATGGGGGATTCTTGTTGTAGTATTTGCCTAGAACCCTTTAACCAGACTATGAATCAAGGGCAAATTATCCTTAGTTGCTCACATGTATTTCATGAGTTGTGTTTCAAGCAATTTGAGAAGTTAACGAGACATCAACAACGTGGGGAGGGTGAATACCCTCCTGGGATTCTTGCTTGTCCTGAGTGCCGTCAGACACATTATTACAAACGGTGCTACTACGCCGGGAAGGCTCTGGCTCAGCGTCATGCAATTGTTAAAATTCAATCAGCTGCCCGAGGTTTTTTGGCACGTAGACGTTATATCAAACTGAGGTTGCGGATAAACTCAAAGTTTCGTGAAGAGTACATTTATCAGCGCCTGGAAAAGTTATCCAGAGCCTGGGAGGCCTACTTGGAGTACCGCGACAAAGAGCGGGAACGGATCATGCTCAGTATCGATGCAAAAAAGCAAGAAGCAATCGCTGCATATTTTACTGAGGGAGACTGGATTTCAATCATAGAACGACGCATAACATCCGATAGGCTTGCTCAATGCGAGAAACAACTGGGCTATTTGAGTACAAGTGAACGCGACACTGGAGGAGAGTTCAATGAATGTCCCATCTGCATGGAAAGGATCAAACGACGTGTTCAACTGCATCATCCGAAACATGGAAATTCTGGTGGGCTCAGTGCTAATCACGGTGAAGAGGTCGTGGCTAGTTTCAGGCGCGAATATGAGGCGAAAAAGCGGCAGAAAGAGTTAAACGCGCTCAAAAAACAAAAGGAGAAAAAGAAGATCGACCCTCCGCAGTCTGCTGCATACAAAGGAGCCAAAAAGCGTGTTAATTTTTCGTTGGAAGATCCACCAGTTGTACCTGCCCAAGTAACTGCCCCCGTGGCTCCAGATTTTCCGTGCTACTGGGATCCTCCTTCGCGAGAATCGGCGGAACGCTCAAATGTCATTCTCAGCTGTGGGCATTGTTTTCATGAGCCTTGTCTTCGCACTTTCGAAAACTATTCACAGTGGCGCACAGGGGAGAACGGATACTCGGTGATTAACCGTTGCCCAGTTTGTCGTTCAGGCTATGCTTCACATCCTTTTTGATTTTCATGTTGGTTGCTACCCACTCAAGAATCTATACTTGTTTTTCTTTCGTGCTACGCCTCAGGTTAGTAGAATTTCTACTGCTGTGGCATGTTATTTTACCGTTCTTTTGTATTCATGAATCGAGCTACATAATTCCTTTTCTTTCTTTTTGTACACATCGAAAGAGGGGAAAAAGATCTACCTAGGAACAACAACAACAACACGTGATTTAGCCCTCGATGACTAGACCCATTGATTACTCTAAATGGGATCTAATTGATGACTCAGATGATTCGGATTTGGATTCTACGGGCTTCGTCACGAAGTTAGACCAACCTTCACGTATAAATATAGGGCCCAGCGGTGCCGTAATAGACGGTACTGTTTCCCCATTTGGGAAAGACTTCAAACGTACTGAAGTAGTTGGCTCTACTGAGTTGCCAGGCGCCAACCACGACGATGATCTTTTGATTTTGCGGAAGCTATGTAACAACGGCGGGAGAGAAGGAAACTCTCACTTTTGGTCGCAAACCGCAGATACCGTAACTGTCAGTTTTATATTGCCACAAGGGGTCAAAGGAAAGGATATCCTATCATTTAAAGTGTACGAGACTGGAAATACACTGACTCCACTCATACGGCCAACACTTGAAGTTTCCTACAAAGAGTCTTCTGGACGTGTGGAAAAAATTTCAAAGGTTTTTCACTTTCCATTGAATTTAGATCAAGAATTGTTAGAAGGATGTTGGGAGCTTAAAACTGTAGCGAGCATTCGCTTCTTAATTGTGCAATTATTCAAAAAGCAAGTCGGGCAAGGGATTTGTGTGTGGTGGGATCGTTGTTTTTCAACTGATACAGAATCTATTATTAATACTTCTGCAATTGAGGGTCGCTCTGGGAATGCTGAACGTTTTCATGAAGCCTGGAATGAGGGGCACACCTTGTTTAAGAAACGCATACAGGAACGCAAAGAAATGCGACTTGCGCACATTAACTTTTAACGGAATATTTCTCTGCTGTCTCGGTGACACCACATGCCTTCCTTGTGCGACTGCTAACCAATTACTGAAATTTTAACAAGCGAGAGATAGCGTAAGCTGGAGCACTCTCACATTAGGACGGACAAGATTGTGCAAACTTATCTGGCTGAGAGTAAAGAAGGCGACCTCTGAGATGATGTGAAATGCAATTTCGAAAAGTCTTACTTCTCTCGTTTCTGAAACTTTGTAATGGATATTTGAGTAGTATTAAAGTGTATCAGTGAGAAAGGTAGAGGTAGGATGAAAATTTTCGACCAAACTATTTCAGGAACGTTTTATATTACGTTTGCCGGTTTGGTTTGTGGGCTATTGTCTAGCTCTTTAACTTCCCCAATAACGAGAGTAGAGAGGGGAGGGAAAGTACTGATGGGATATTTATTCGTAATTGCGTATGATGGCTTAGAATCTAATGAGCCAGCTGATTGCGCCTCCCATTTACTTTTTCTTGACAGACCTTGCACTAGCTGCCGCAAAACAGCTTCGCTATGGGATATTCCTGATGGGCCAAGAAAGAGATATATGATAGCTGGGATGTACTTTTTCGGCATTGCGGGGGTGCTATGTGTTGCCATTATGGCCACCTCAATAGTAAGAATTTTTCTGCAAGAATCTATGCGCATTCGAACCACTCTTCGGTTGATGTTTTTAGGTGTGGTCCTTGATGTTGTTTTTTGGTTTGCCATGACCGCCGTTATTGCTGCTCAAACCATGGATTATTCTGTTGCCGACGGGTTCTACGACGGGAAGGGTTTTTTTCCGGTCGAGTCCAAAGTCAGTCACAAAATCAGAGTTGGATTTTATCTCTCTCTGACAACATTGCTTATTTGTATTGTGTCGGTTGGGTTAGTACCATGGGCTGCAGCTCGTTGACATCTTATCAAGTCTTTTGTTTTATCTCGAACGCTAAGGGTTCAAGACGATTAATCTAAGCCATGAGAATTATGCATATTGTAAGAATATTGTTCCGAATGACTGTTTCATTTCTTTTGCCGTTGAAGTACTTTTTCTTCGCTTTCCATGTTTGTTCTGTTGTGGAAACCATGTAGTGAACCGAAGGTTAAAAGGTAAACTCACTTTTTTACCGAAGCACAAATCTAAATCAAAATGCCATCTTCTGACCATCATGAAGAGAGCCAGCCCTCCTTCGATTTTCAGCCAGTGAAAAAGGCCACGTTTGATTTATTCGCTCCAGCTCCGCAAGTAAAAAAAATGTCCCGAAAGGATAAAGCCAAGCTGAGGCAAGAGGTAGAAACTAAAAAACGCACCGTGAAAGACAGTACGAGTAGCTCTGCAGTTGAACCTGATCATAGCTTATTTTCCACTGTCTTTTCTACTGAGGAGGCAGAGAACGAAATTGCTCAGTTAGAAAGAAAGAAAAAAGGAAAGCCTCAACTTCTTCGGCACGCGATTCACAAAAACGAAGATGAAGATAAACGAACAGTGTTTATAGGAAATATTCAAAACACTACGACACGAAAAGAAATAAAAAACATTTTTAAAGATTGCGGAGCTATTGAATCGGTTCGTATTCGTTGTCAAGCGCTCGAAGAACCAAAAGATTCAGAAAAAAAAATTGGCCGAGGGATTCGAGTTCTCCGTGGCGAAGTACGTAAAGACACAAAAGCAACTGCTACCGCATACGTCTTGTTTGAAGAAAGGGCTTCAGTCCAAAGAGCTCTGGAAAAGAACAGTCTTGTTGTCAATGGGCATCACATAGTTGTCACCAAATTAGATGCCGAAGACAGTGCCTATCCACCGGAAACGTCGATATTTTTAGGGAATGTTGCTTATGACACAACCGAAGAAGATATTTGGAATTTCTTCTCTCTGCACGGGATTCACGATGTTAAACGTGTTCGCTTGGTGAGAGATCGTGACACTGGGGCATGCAAAGGATTCGGATATGTAGAGTTTCTTCATGCATCTTCTGTAAAAAAAGGAATAGAAACGCGTGGAGACCTTCTTAATGGGAGAGAGCTTCGCATCGTTCATGTGAACAAGTCGAAATGTGCCAAAGAAGCAACGGCTAGCAGACGAGAAGTACGAAAAACACAAGGAATCAATACCGTAAAAAGAAGCCGCTCAGAGAACGAAGTCAAGGACAAGAGACAACGGACTGAATCCGATAAAATGCCATGGATGGGAATGGTTACTAACCCGCGAAGAAAGATTCCTCGTGATCTCCGATCGCTAGTGGATGGAAAGAGAGACCGCTCGAATTCTTTTGCAGCTTAGAAGTGAAACGGTGGATCTGAATGAGTTGGCTTTTTTAATGATGCGATTAAATAATAATTATTCCTGCTAGTGTTTTCTATCTAGTAAAGTCATTCATCTAATCACTGAAATATGACCTATAATTATCAGAACATTATCATCATCACTTGTGTAACCTCAAAGCGTGAGCTTTTAACAAAGCTGACTTTTCTCTCCCTTCTCGTCAGTTTTTCAATATGATAGCAATAAGAAGTTGCTGGTCGATTAAAGTTGTTTTTCCCTTTTATTCGGTTTCTGTCGTAGAATGAGCTCTGATGAATTAGATTCGTTTCGCGCTGAGCTACTTCGTCAGCGCGTCATCTTCGAGACGGAACTACGACGACAAAGTGATCACTTTGAAGCCCGTTTGCAAGCGATGTCCAGAGAGCTCGCAGATCGCGAAGCAGATTGTCGAAATTTGCAGTCTGTTGTGACAATTCTAGGAAAGAAGGTTGATAGCTTATCTGAACAGCGAACGTCATCGCGTCACCCTTCAACAAACCGTTCAACACCTACCGAAAGAACCTCTGATGAGGTCCGAAGGACAAGAGTAGGGAGTGCTGGGAGACGGCCTTCTCCATTAGTGTCTTCTGCGCCATCGGCAGTCCCTCTTAATCGACTTGCATCTCTGAAACCTTTGAGTAGGACCACTAGTCCACGACCGAACATTCCTTCTCCTCTAACTCCATCTACAGCTCATCAACGCAGTGTTGCATCTCGTTAACTGCCAATTCGAGCAATAAATACCCCGTTGACTACATGAAGATCCGATATTGATAAAGATGGATAAATGACGAATGCACAATGTGACAATACTTAAGTTGTCATACCAGCAAGTTGCGATTTTCATTCCTTTCTTATGCAGTTTTTCATAGTTCTAAGTAATGTTGGTACCATCAGTGTTTCGCCGCACTGGACTACGACTACAAGCAGAGAAAGTATCTGTCACACCATCGGAAGCCAATTTTGCAGAAAACTTAGGGATTTTGAAGAACATTGCTGTCCGAGGACTTCGAGCGTTTGGAGTTCTCTCTTTAGGGCTGGTTTCACTTTATTACGTGAGAAAGCGAAAGCTTTCAGTGATAGGGAAGAACGTAGAAAAGCAAGAACTTCTAGAATAACGCCGTGAAGCGCGTGACATTGGCAGATTACTCTAGTTGAACTTGTTCACAAGTTTCTTTAGCCTGAGGTAGATGCGACATATCAAGGAATGCTGATACGATGGTTGACATGGATCGGCGATCGGCGATTACCTCTGCTGCAGCGCAACACAATGAGAAAAGAAAGAAAGACATGGACTATTATTATGGCGAGTCCTAGGTGTAGGGTTAGTGATGACACCGAAGAATTAAGACTAGACTAAATCAAAAACGATGAAAATGAATCTGACTTTGATGCAACACTGGCTTCTCCTTGCTATCTTCATTTTATTATTATTATCCTGAAACTCAATCAAGACTAGTAACCAAAAGATGACCGAGCCCGTTCAAATTCGTGTGGGAGTTCTGAGCTCCGCTTGCCTCGTGAACAAAATGTGGGAAGGGATTCATCGAGCCGGTTTTCACGTCGCCATTTTAGGATGCCGCGACATTTCCCGTGGCCAGGCTTTCGTAGATGCTGCGGTTGAGAAGTTGGGCCCCCTTTCAGTAACACCGCGTGTAGGAACTTATGAAGACGTGATCAATGCACCCGATGTTGATGTTATCTATATTCCCATGCCAACGACCACGAGGGATCGATGGGTGCGTGAATGCATTAAAGCTGGTAAGCATGTGGTAGGAGAGAAACCTCCGGCTAAAAACGCAGAGGAGCTGCAGGAGTGGCTGACCTTAATGATGGCGAAAAACCTTTTGTATATGGATGGAACAATGTTTAGCCACGGAACTCGACTGCTGAAAGTGAAGGAAACTGTGGCAGGTCTTGGCAACATCAAGCATATTGATGCACGAATCACATTTCTGGGGACGGAGGAATTCATGAAGACAAACTGCCGTGTTAACCCCGACCTTGAGCCCTATGGCGCTTTGGGAGATCTTGGTTGGTATTGCATTAGGTGGATTATGCATTTAATGGACTTCCAAGCACCAGATTCTATCACTTCTAAGGTTGTGACAAAATCGGAGAACGGAGCGATCCTCGCCCTCGAAGCTCAACTGAAGTTTACGGTTCGCGGGGAAATTGTTACAGCGACTCTGTACTCCAGCTTTACCGATGCCCGCATTCAACGTATTCGCGTCTTTGCAGACCAAGGTGTAGTGACACTTCAAAACGGTGTGAATCTTCCACCTGATTCTCGCCCACACTACTTCGTAAGAAAAGCAAAATGGGATCCATCAGTGCCTATTTCTCAAGAGATCAACGACGACGGTGATATGGTATACGCTGCAGATGATGAGCTTGATTTTCATTATCAAATCGACCATGTCTGGGTAGATGTAGCAAACTCCCTTGTCAAATCTAGTCCCAGTGCAGCTCCTACTGCAGACCCTGCCAAAGCAAAAATATATGCTGACTACGCTTACAAAACTCAAAAAATTATGGATGAAATCGCTAGGGTTGCTATGAACGGCTCTTAATATCAGGATGTTGTGACAATTAGAAATGAAGGAAGCCACACTAGAGTACTGTGCCACACTAGAAATGAAGAAAGGATGATGGAAGTGCCTATGAAACATGGAATACTTTCCGAAAACAGCCATCTCTAAAAGAAAAACAGCAGCAATAGCAGCAACTTCCAGAAAAACGAAAAGAAATATAACCACCACCCGCAGCGTAAAAAGATCCGACAACAAATTAAGAAAATGGAGACCCCTTACTGAATAGTAGCTCCGAACCACGCGCTGAACACAAGGTGAATGATTGTTCACTTCTAAGATTATGTGGTTTCGCTTTTTCATCCTCTTAATCTGCGCTCGTTCATATAGGCGAAGTTCATAATCATGAACCAGGGAGAGTAACGGAAACCGAAAGATTGAGATTCATTATTTCGCAGTGCCTTGAGGGCCTAGGCAGTAGGATGGGGAGAAAGCGAATGTGATGGGGCGCCGCCTTTGTATGCGTGTTGAGCATCGCATTTGGGATTGAGCTCCTTGCCTAGGCATGCCCATGCACTTGGAAAGGAAGGCGTAAGGAAAACTTGGGGGGGGTTCGCCTTCTCTTTGCGTCAGGCATCCGTAAGCCCGGAAGCGGCAAGTACCTCGATTTTTATTCCGTGGTGAGGATTCGCACTACTTCGAGCATTGCTCAATGCATCTGGCCTCAGCGGTGCCTACTCGCCTTGAAGGAGAGGCCCTCGCATGCCGGGGACGGGGCGTGCTCGGGAGACCCGCGCAGCCATCTTGGCGCGCGCCATGGCGTCGGGGCCCGGGTCCAAATATTGCCCCCTGTGGCTTTCCCTCATGCTCCGCGGTAAGCGTGAAGTGGCTGGGGCGCCCCCGCTGGGTTCGTTTTGGGGCGTGCGGCTCTGGTTGGGCTTGGTATGCAAAAGAGCGAAATGTCTTTTTGCTATTGGCGATGGTGCGGGGTCTACTGTTTCCAGTCTCTCGCTTCTTCGCCGGTTCAGCCGCGGGTCCTAGGGGTGGTGGCGAGCCCTATCCCCAGGCCCGCCTTCGCAATGTCGGCAAATCCGCCGCGCATAGAAGGACCCCCCGGCCGGGGGAAATCCTGGCCTCTCGGATCAGCCTGCTTGGCGGGGGGGAGCGGGAAGGGAAGCTGCTCAAGATACTTTCCGTGGGGCATCCTGTCGGCTTCCCCTGGTGGCGTCCAATCATATTCGGCGCTATGGCCACGAAGTTGCGGGGCTGGTGGCGCGACATCCCCGGGGCGCAGGGGATGATGAAGGCCATGATGCGGCGCGCCTTCTCGGGGGGTGCCCTCGAAAAAGAGGTGCTTGGGGGCTATCATCCCGAAGGGGAATCCCTCGACTTCCCCATCGCCTCTCGCAGCTGCTCTTTGGGGCCCGCTGCATTCCATCCTTTAATAGCGCCCCATAGGGCGAGTTGTGCGTCGCCGTTGTTCAAATGCGTGGTGCATTCTGGGTGGCGATGCGGCCCGCCAGGGGCGGCGCGAGGGGCTGGGAGTCTATTTGGGCCGACCGTGCCTCCCGCCGGATCCCGGCCAGAATGTTCTGCACCTGGGGCTGGGGCTTTCGTCCGTGATCGTCCCTGATGCCAGGGCTGAAGACGAGTGCTTCGTTTCCCCCAACCAAACTCAGGAATAGAACGGGGTCCTCGGGCATGCCGTTTCGTGGCGCGACTCCTGCGGATACTTGGCGCGGAGGGAAGGCGAACCCCCTATGTTTTCTTTGCGCCTCCCGTTTCCTTTTCCCTCGGGTGCGGGTATGTCTGCGAAAAGGGCCCGCCATGCCTCGCGCGTATAGGGCGTCCCCCCCCCATCCCGCCGCCCGAGGCACCCGCATGGGGCCGGGTCTACGCGGGCTCCCAGGGTGGGAAGTTCCCATTTGGGGGGGGGGGGGGCGCCCCCGGCTCAAAGTTCGCGTTCCTACCAATCCTATTCGCCACAGCCGAGAAGAGGCGCGAAAAGCCGCGCCGCCCTTCAGCCCAAACGCGAAGAAGGCCCGGCCCGAAGCAACAAATAAAAACGAGAAAATGGTCGAGAGGCACCTCGCCTTTTCTCTTCGCGGCAGCGATTATCGCTGCCCATCGTGCACGGTCCCTTCAGGAAAGGGGCTTTATATTCGACGCAAAAGCGAAGAACACAAAAAACTTATCTACTTTTCTTCTAGGTGTCAGGCGAAAGAACAACTTTTTTCACAAGAACAGGTAGCCAGGGTTCTTCTCCGGGATCATCTGCTGCGATCCGCGATGGAATGCTCCTTGGCAACCGGAGAGAAAACGAATTGGGAAGAAAAGTTGTTTGCGTGCTGCGTACCTAATCAATGCATTTCATTCCGGTGTGCTTACCAGAAACACATCTATTTTCTTGCTGGATATTGGGAGGATAAATAGCCACACCGATACAGACTCTGAGATTTGGGTCTACTGCGTGGCCAAACAAAAAACCACTGCACCATCGAGTATACCCAACTGACCCAATTGTCCACCTTGTGGTAGTAGACGCCCGCCGTTAGCAAAAAGTCTAGTTTCTGTCTGAGGGAGAAGTCCGATACACTCTACTTGCTGTTGCAACTCGAATACTGTGGTTGAGAGAGAGGATCTCAGAGAAATTGTTTCACCGTTAACAAAGCAAACAGTAACGTTAATAGTTTCATCCAAAGATCGAGCTGGAATAACTGGTGGCGGTGTAGGTTGCGGTAATACCTTCTTCCTAAGTTTGTTTTTTTGTTGACTAAACGCTTTTCTCCCTTTGCGGACTTTTGCAATCGTTGACCTGATAGACTTGACTTTTCGAATCCTGGAGGTTTTCTTGGAGCGCTTCTTCTTCCATCCAAGAAAAAGGTAGCCTAGCCGCAACGAAGCAGCATTGTCGAGTAGATAATCGGCGCTGGGTTTTCGTTGCCGTTCTGGTAACTTCATTATTCTGTTGCTGATTAGAAAAGAGAGTCAATAATAACAATAATAACACCGAGTACATAATAACAACATTTGTACAGCACTAATAAAACCAGAGATCAAGTCGAAAATGTAGAATCAATGCGATTGCTCTAGTTGCCAAAAGGCAGGCGTTTTTTTGTGAGGTACACAACGTAGCTTCCATGTGAATTGGTAAACACAAATGTTTTGATCAAAACATGTTCTACTCTTCAGAACGCCTTACTGGGCGTTTAGAAGTTCCGTCAAGGAAGTATATCGGTATTTCGGCTCCGTCAGTACTAGGAACTACTTGCTTCGTAAGCATGTCGCAGCTTCTAAGAAAGTCAGGAACTGTTTTCCCACTTTTTGCTAGATCTAAGAGCACTTCCACCAGTAAGCTAAGTGTATGATCTGTTCGTTTCCTCTTACGTTGCTTAATATCATTTAATTGACCTTCATCCTTCTGAATCTCAAAATCTTTGACAATAATGCCATTTTGAGGATTCTGACGAATGCAATCCGGAGTGTTCTCTATAATAATAGTTGAATCCAAACTTCTTCCGAGCTGTTTTAAATCCTTTGTGTAATTATCCTCAGTGAACCACTTACTGTGCCTATAAACTAAATGCTGAATAACGTGGTCTTTGTTAATAGCTTCCAGAACATTTTTCGCATAATCTCTATCACTCGCCGTCCAGACAATAACTTCAAAATCATTAGCAATGGAGCGAAAAAGATGCTTTAAGAAAGCTCTAGCGTACAGTGGCCCATCTCTACCGTACACAACTGTTTCATCAAGATCAAAAACAATACTGTATCGCTTTTTCTCATCTCTAGGGGGGATTAGCTGCTCCCCACTGGGCAGCATAGTTGGCTGTCGACGTTGAAGGAGGTCTTCATCAGAGGAATCTTGGTCCACAACGTCAAAAATGTTTTCTCTAAGGAGGTGGCATCCAGGGGGAAGATCAACAGTGCCCTTATTCTTCTCCTCTTTCATGAAGTTTCTCCGTCGCGAAAAATACAACAACGGCAAATAAACAAACAAACAAACAAAAAAAGCAACCAACGCATACACATACTCCAACTCAAAAGACCGCAGAAATACAACAAAGAAGCAAAGATCTCTCGTCTTTTTTTTTTTTTTTGTAACAGCCTTTTTAATTCATTCTTCAACACTGTGACAGAAACAGATCCATCCATAAAAAAAAAAATAAAAAATAAGCGAAGCCTCTTGCTATTCCCCTCCATTGTAGTCTGGATCACGAAGGTCTGTGGATTCAACTACTCTAGAGTCAAACGCAACATCATCTTCCCAACAAGATCTGTCTTCATGAAGAACAGGAACATCGTTAGGGTCTGCAGAAAGAACCACCTGAGTATGGCGTGGGCATGCAGGGCATGGCATGAAAGGGTCTTTCTTCCCGAAGTTGACATACCCTTCACAAAACAAAGCGCAAATACAATGATACTGCTCCGTACAATCTGGGTGATAACACCTGACAGTGGCTCCTGGAAGATTGCATAAGGAACACATGCTAAAGGGTAGTTTACACAACACAAAGTCTTCGATGTTTTCACCTTGTTGATAACTTGTGCACAAATGAGCACAACGACAGTGAACACGATGCACTGTTTTTGTATCCAGATTAACGAAAGTTGCATTTGTCAGTAAACGGTTGCTGCCTGAACGTCTATTATCGGACAGCGCTGCTCGAAGTTTTGATAACTCTGGAATGTGACCTCCTTTATTTCGCTTATTCGATTCGAGTAAACGCTTCACTACAGAAAGAGTTGTCGCCTCGTCATCGCAATCCAGACCACAAAGGATACACTGATTACTTATTTCTTTCCTGTGTCTGATTCGCTCTTTTCGGCACTCTTCTTTGGCCGCATACTCATCCACGACTTCTTCCCGCGCGGTAACATCTCTTTTTGTTACACGAGAAGAATTTCCAACCATCCGTGTTGTATCATTGTGTCGTTCACCAGCGGATCGCGGCGTGTTGGCTGGCACAATGCGATGTGCATCTGAGAAAGAAAGAATAGTTCGCCGCGGAAGGGCTCCGCCAGATGAGCTGTTTGCAGACCCTTCACTTCTGGATGAAATAAAACTGGAAGCCTTTGGAGTGTTCATACTTCCTACAGCCAGGGTTCCCACATCTAGGACACCCCCTGTCAACATATTTTGACGAACTTTCACAACTGAGACGGGATGGGATAGTTGAATCGGCACAGTGAGGATTTGAACTACTTCAATCCGGGAATGCTTATCCAGCCTCAAAAGAAGAGGATGAGGATTAGCCTGAAACAAAACGTCCACCTCATTCTTTTTGCGAACATAAGCCCGATGAATCTCCACGACTTGCCTACGATCAGCCCGAAGGTGCTCTTTGACCGCCTTTCTCACTGTTGCATCAAAAGTCACTGCGGTTACCTGCACAGCAGGATCATCAATATCACACAAATCCATTTCAGTTACTTCTAATCCTGTCTTCGCAGTTTTCATGCGGATGGCAACGATAACACCTCGGACAAAGAAATCTGGGTGTTGAGGAGGGCAGGTAAGGTTTTTCAATGATATACAGCAACCGTCCTGATTGAGCAATTTTTTTGGCACAGCAGCATCGGTAGTAGACAACGGCTTGATCCTGGTCAAATTCTCAACTGTTAATGGAGCCACATTTTTTCCATCCAAAGAGGGGGCATCAAAGCTCTTTATACGAGTTACCTCCACCTCCACAGAGAGGTTTACCGAGACAACCTCAGTACTCGAAAAGCACGTAGAAATCTGGCTCTCCGAGAGTGTTTGATTGGGTTTGGAGGGCAACTTTTTCCAAGTACTCAGCAGCCTATAGTAATAGGAATGATCTACAACAACTCGATCGCCATTTCCTTCGTTAAAGAAGACGGTATAATCACAAGGAGGATACTCCATAAAGGCGATTTTTTTCTCGATAATAGCTGTAAGATCATCCAAGCTGTGACCCTCAATATCATTAATCAACATTGTATCTCTAAAAATGCGTTCAGATTCCACATCAGGTAGACGTACGAATGCAATCCTTAGAGATACACATATTGGTGTGCTAGTACTGTGCTCCCATAGCATTTCATCTATCCTCTAAAAAAAAAGAAGGTTCCGTGTTAGAGAGAGAAGACGAGAAAGACAGATTAAAAGAATGAAGAATGATGATAACAACAAATCAGCAGCATTCCATTAAACTACAGTACAAATATGTGTGAAAAATTGTTTCTGTAATTGAGTCAAGGATTAATACTTATCGAAGCAGTCGTAAAATACCAGCTGGTGATAAAGTCGTCACAACAACAAATTCACGCAACAAACTTGTAATTGGGGTACCACGCGGGAGTGTTGCTCTGACAACACACGTCATTCCATTTCTTCGTGCTGGTTTGAGCAAATGCTTGCGCCCCTCTTCCGTCCGCACTCCAGGGCGGCAAACAACATTTCGATTAGATACTGTGAGCAGGCGAGATTTAATCCTCAAAATATTCTCTTGGTCTCGGTAAACAAGATTTTTTAACTCCTCTGATGCATCGTTCTCTATCCAGTCCCAACCTCGTTCCTCATCACATATGTAAAACGACAAAGAAGAAGCCGGACGAACAAGATGACGGTAAGTCGCACGCGGCGCAGCATCCATAAAAGGGAAGCCTTGAACACTCAACTCCGAAATAAAACTTTGAAACGCACCAGCTGAAGCATTTTCGGGAATCTGGATTGTGTCGAACTCCTTGCCAAACAATGGAAGGACAACATTGTTTATATCGCACCCCCGTGCCTCTTCCGAGGATTGGATAATTTTTATACGTGGAAGCGGTGGCTTAGCGACCCTATCAACAGTGGATACCCACTCCTTCTGAGTTCCAGATGTTATCCAACCTCCAATGTGGTCGTTACATGCCTCAAATACGTCCCCGCGCCAATGGGAATCAACAACCAGGTCACCCACTGCAACGGTGGGGCCGAACCGATTCCACCTATATGAGGCCATGGTATTAAAACCAATATCGGAGATAGAACGCATTTTTTCCGCTTGGAGTAGACGATTTAGTGTTTCATGAATAACTACCGCCTTATCGTTGTGCTTTGGAAAGAGATCAGCCGCTCTCACCATAAAATCATGAAGTAGTTGATGATGAGGATAATAAAGTCCGGAGTTGCGGAATTGAAAAATACCTCGATCTGCTTCCAAAGCATGCTGCATTCCACGGAGTGCATTCCTCCAATCAGATGTGCGACAGGAGCTGATGTCCAACAAATCCATTACACTCGTCAGCTCGCGCATCACATTGGGGGTCCCTTCCGAAAGACTCTGAATATAATGCTTTAGAAAAATATGATATTCCCTGTGAAGAATATGTCTCGCGTCGTTGAACGCGTTCAAAAGACCCATCCCGTGACGTGCGATGTGGGCATAGTTTATAACACCTGCACTTCGAATTGTTTTAAGTGGAGTCAATATATCCGCCAAGCATCCATCGATATTTCGGAGAACAACGGTATAGGTAAAATCAGGTAGCAAGTTAAGCGGGAAATACTTCTGACTAGGGGGCACAGGAATTTCGATTACCTCGCCGAGATAAATGATGCCATCACGGGTTGGAATACTATTCGTCTGTTTCAGAGATTGACAAACAGTGATTTTTCGCTCTCGAATCCAAACAAATCTTCGGGACGAGCTTAGAAAATCAATCGGTGAAAGAAAATGGAATAAGACTCCGGCTGGGAGAATATTTCTTAAAGCTCTTGTAATAGTAGGTGTGGGGATGCCTTCCGAAACGACTTCCAGTACACATGAAGTTTCGGTATCCTCGGGGGTGACAGCCACTTTACAGGGAAATACTTCCTCCACACAGAAGTCATCGAAGGACCACTTCATAAGTGCAGTTGGGCGGCGAGACCCTCTCTCTAGACGAGAGGATGCTGCAGTGGCCGGATCTGTGCACCGAAAAGCATTGATTCCTATAGAATGCTCCACGTCATCGTTGCTCAGGGGAAACTTCCTTGACTTACGATAGCCTACCTTATCTTTTCCCATGTGTACAGCTTATCACAGAGATCGAAAAAAGATTAGGGATGATGCGTGACTGAACAACGGAATAAGAGCCTCCACCAGTCCGGACAGGTGCAGGGGAGGGAAAAAAAGATGAATCGTAACGTTCTCGTGATACAGCTTATTTTGTTATTCAGAGACTTCCCGAGAGCCGGTATTACCAACGTTTGCTAGTTGTGCGAGATGATCTCTTCTCCACGGTGGCAAACACCGTGACGAGTAACCCCCGTACGGGGCCATCATTAAGTAAGGTCGATCGTTCCACACACAAAAAGCAACACAAGGTAGGAGACTCAGATGCCCACTTGCAACTCCGGAAAGCCAGTAACTCCAGCCCATTCCAGTAAAAAACTCTCGCCCGCTCCGCAGCAGGCGTACTTCAAGCTGCTCGGTGGGTATGGGATAACGGTAATAGAGCCTCCGCCCAGCACTAGTAAAAGGAAGAAATTTTCTCCAAAAAAAGGTGCCCATTCCAATGGCCGTCGTCCAGAGAGCCGCATTGACAACCATCGTTTTCACCCAGGCTTGCCCCCATGAATTGCGTTTTCCACTCCACATTGCCTCTGACAAGAAAAAGTGCATTGTTGTCCCTACCATGATACCTGGAATAGCTTGCCACCCCACTTGACGCATGGCACCATTGATGGTGTAATTGACGCGCTTCTCAGACAGAATAGCAACAGCAGTGGCGGCACCGCAGACAAAGAAAACAGCAATCGAGGAAACCAGGGACCCATATGCCATGCAACAGAGACGACACTTCTGCTCCGCCCTCTTCTGAGTCTTCGCTAAAGCTGGAAGCTGGGCCGAAGTGTCGCTAGAGTGAAGTAACTTCTCTGGATCAGCTTTCACGGAAGAAACCACAGAAATTTTCCCCTTATCCAGCATTGGGTCTGCCCATTTAATATTATCTGAGAGACTAATCCAGACATAGATCCCAACAAACACAGTGTAGAACAACAGTACGGAAGTAAACAATCATCGCAGAAAAAAAAAAGAATCGAACAATAGGGTATTCAGCGCTGTTAATTTTCATTTTCCACAATTGGATCTAATCCGCGGTTTGGCGAAGAACCATTTTTTTTTTGCATGCAGAAGAGGACTCCCATTTTTCTTCATTTTGTATATTGAGAAAAACACTTGACAAAAACACGAACATATAATTAATGGATGAATGATACTAGATGAACGAAGACGTATATAAAAAAGATATAAGTACCATACAGCAACACATAAAAGGGGAATTAAACATGTTTGTTTCACAGATTTCTGGATATGCTCTCTGGATATGCTCCGGACTACACGCGTCGACATTACGATTTAGGAACTCCAGCAACACCGGATTTTTCAATCCCGCACTCATTGTTGCCCCTCTCAACCAAAATGTAACCGTTGTCGCCCCAGTCGTCGTTCCAGCTGTTAGCAATTTTCCAGTACGGAACGCCGTCCAGGACGCCCCAACCGACGAGCTTCACTGCGTGACCACCCAGCTTCTCTCCAGTGGTGTACGTGTACACCCCACTCTTGTAGGTAAGAAAGTCTTCGTACACCGTCAATGCCACCTCGAAAGGGCCGTTGGTCATGAGCTCGCGTTGGTAGTTTTCCTCATCCACCACAGCGTATGATTTCTCTCCTTGGTGCAATTCAAAGTTCTCAGCGGGATCTGTGCACGTGATATTGCAGGTAGGGGTGTTGTATATTTCACTGGGGCAAGCAGGGTACTTGTCACTGATAGAATGATGGCTGCACGCTGGGAATGGATAAGGTTGGCATTGCTCCGTAGCGAGACCCACCCACACCCACCACATCCAAGCAGCAGCAGGCCAACCTCCGTTGCATCCCAGCCCGCAGACGAAGCAGCAGGATAACAGGTTGGCGGTGGAGATGCGAATATCTGGCTGGTTGAGAACAGTGCAGTAACGATCCGTAATGGCCGCTGCAGCGGCGATTGCCCAACAGGAACCGCAACTGGACTGATCGCGAATTTCGCGGAGGGAAGGGCAGTCAGGCCAATTGAGCGCCGAGTCAAAGGATTCCGGGATGGGAAGGTCCTTTTCTTCTTCTGTGAACACTCTCTGGGGGAGGTGAGACACATCGAAATTGTTGACACCCATCATCTTTTTGGCGCCTTGAAGAGTGATATTGGTGATGAGGCGGCCATTGTCATGAGATGCTTGCCACTTTCCCTGATGGTTCACATATTCTGCAATCCCTTTAAAATTTAGGGAGCGATCAAACATGGTTTCGAGTCGAACAGCCTGTAATGCTGCAGCAGTTCCACTCAACACGACTGCAAGCACGAAAAGAAGGGCAAAAAATTTCATCAGCGATCGATGCAACTTCAACTATGTAAAATGAAAGAGTTCAACAATGAGTATCAAATAGAGGAATTTTTGGTAATGGTATCTCCCGATTCGCTTTATTGCTGCGAGTAACACTCTTCTTCTAGCTACTCCAAGTATCGAGAGTGGGCTACTATTATTATTTTCTGTCGTTAAAGTAAAAAAATAGCAGTTTTCCTGTATGTAGGTGAACCTTACCTACTCACATTATACCACAAAACCGTGATGTAGTAGCGCTAGTAATAAGACACTGAGACACCCTATCACACACGGATGACAACATCCGTTAACAAAGAAGAACCCGAGTGCCGTCAGTGTGCAAAGAAGTAATAATCCCCACGTCGTTGGATGGGTAGGAAGTACTGTTGAGAAGGCGCTCACTGCGTGAAACACGGCAGAGCGAAGAGTCGCTGCCGCAAACAATGACGTGGACAAAACTAGAGCACACAGCAGTGTGTGTGGATCCTGATACATCTCCACCTGGGAATATCGCACGGTGACAGGATGGAGAAAATGCTGTAGGGCAAAAAATGATTCCGGAGCCTCCAGAGCAAGATGGAGAGAAGGACGACAATATTCCTGCACTTGTTGAAGGAACAGCCACCGCGGCTCAAGGCCTTCTACCATGGTGAAGCACAGTGAATGAAGAGATTGGGACGCAGCCAAGGAAGACACACCAACTAGAGCGGGTATCGTAAGTAGCGGAGCGGGAATCATCCAGATCCGTCCCCAGAAGACAGACCTCCATAGAGCCACTAGATACGACGGAAGAATAAACAATTCAATCGACACGATATCCCATACAACAGTCTTCAGCCAGGCCGGTGAGACAGAACAGGGTTTACTCAAATCACTCCCTCTGTTATAGGTGACACCAACCACAGCTATCAGAGAAAGAAAACAACAGCGAAATGTGGCCTCAGTAACTTCCACATCTTCGAAGTACCCTACAAAAGAAAGCAGTGCGGACACAGGAAGAAGGTAGACAACCGCCCCGAAAGTGAGGAGGAACAATAGAGAGGTGTCATGAGGACCACCACCACCTTCATAAAAGTACCACATATAGATCCATAAACTGGAAAGAGCTAAAGCACCAACAAACCATAAAAAGTAAAGAGAGTTATGATATATTTTATATTGGCAGTACTTTTTATATGTCTCCGACCCCTTGAGTCGCTCGACACACTCATTTGTATACAGACGAGTGCCACCCGAGTGAAACTCGGACAAGGAAACTTTCGCACAACTCCCTGCCATAAAAATTGGCGGCACTAAAAAATATGAACTAAGAAGAAGAATTCATTGGATGGTTGAACAAACAACCAACAACAACAACAAAAAAAGACAGTAATAACAACGAGAATAGTAAGAGGAACAACATAACATACTCAAGAATTATTCGAAACTCATACATTTGAACCACCATTTTTTATCTATGTCTCTCTGAGAAAAAGATTAATAAATAGTTCTACTATGCGAAACGCATGATCTCATGAATGATCTAAAGAACGCACAAAACAAAGAATAATAACTTAGATGTATCGATAACAGTCTGCAAGCTGCTACTAGGGCTTGGTGGAGCCAGAAGCGGCGAAGACCACTACCCTCTGCGATGAGGTCTTGTCGAAACTATTAATTCGTTTAATCATGGAGATGTCATCGTGCGATAATCTTGATTCGCTGATAGATAAGTCGTTCGCATGACGAGTCGTGTGAAGTGAGAGCATCGGAGTAAAAGCCTCCGGAATTCTAGCAATACCTGAGCTCATCGCAGCTGAAAAGGTTGGTGAAGCATTTTCTTTAGAGGAAAGTGAGTCTTGTTCTAAATCTATTTCTGCCCGTTTTCGCTGCTGGCGCAGCTCCCAGATTTTATGCTTTCTGGAGATCGCGTCAATGCGCTGTTTCTCTAGTTCTTCTTCTTTCTCTTCTTTCAATGAGAGCTGATACGGATCTGTAACTGCACTAATAGAATTACCTTCAGGGATACTCCTCTCCCATTCCTCCCCTTGAGGGATAACGTCTACTTCTGCAGGAGGCCCGGAATTGGCATTTTCATCAAAAATAACCAGCTCCTCTTCTAGTTGAACAAAATCCATATTCATCACTGGTGAGGTGAACAACGATGATTGAGAATTTCCAGTTTCGCGGGTAACAATTCGTTCAAACCTCCTTCGTTTGCTGGCCTCTACAGAAGAAAGGAACTGGGTGGTGATGTCGTTGGCAGTTTGGGGTGACCAAATCGACGACATCGAGGCTGTCGGGGAGGAATTCGGAAATGATTCCTCCATTGCAGGTTGAGACAAAGAAAAAGAAGACGGGCTCATGACCGTAGTGCGTAAGACATCCTTCATTGACATATGCTTGCTCTCTCTTCTTATTACACGCTGCGATTGCCGAAACGCTTCTCGAGAAACGTCCACCACCTTTTGAGATCGTTTCGTTGTTTTGGATGCGCCGTCGTCCTTGCCACGCTTTCTTTTCTTGGTAGATACATGTTCCACTGGATTTAACATGCAAGGTTCGTTTTCGCCTAAAATAATAGGAGCAGAATGCGACTGCTCCTTCATCCAGTCGATAAGTAGGGTGTCATTATCGTTCCCACTTAGGAAATGTTTCTCGCTTTGAAAAGACGGTGAAAGCGGATCGGACGGCAATACCTCCTTTTTCTGTATTTCGGCATTCGATTGACAAAGGATATTGCCAACGTGCACTTCATCAGGTAAAGAATCCATACCTACCTTATCCCACTCCCTAGCCTAAACGAACGAGAAGAAAACAGAGAATGCTGACGCAGTTGATGACAAGCACTTCCAGGAGCATCAAATAGCTAGTCGCAACAGCTCAATAGCCTCTCAATCAATGAAAGACTACTACTACGACGTTGAACAGGATAGAAATCGTTAATAAATAAATTCTTAATAGATTATGTGACCTGTGAATTGGGTTATACCAGTGGGACATTCGATCACCACAATAAGAAGCTTTTCTAATTATCACCAAGCAGCAGTACAACGGCTTCCGCTTCTGCGGCTCTTGCACAATCTAAAGGTGTCATGCCTGCAACGTTCTTTGCTGTTTTTGAAGCCCCTTCGGCGACAAGCACCTCAACAACAGCTGATCGATTTCCGAGAGCTGCTAGATGCAGAGGAGTACGCCTGCTCGAATCCTTGGGTCCGACACTTGCGCCTTCCTCGAGTAGGAACCGCACGACATCTGCATGACCGCGGTCTGCCGCGTAATGCAATGGGGTCCAACCATCATTATCGGATGCGTCTAAATCCACATTCTGCGTCTTTTGAGCCTCCAGAAGGAGTTTCACGAGCTCCACTTTCCCCGAAAAAGCTAAATGATGCAGCATCGTCATCTTGTTTTCGTCGCCTTCAGTAACGCACCCACCTTGCGAGATGTATTGCTTCACGCGCTCTGCGTCCCCCTTCCTACAGGCGTCATAGATTGTTCCACTCTTTTTCGCACTAGTCATTACTGTTCTAGGGAACTCTACGCTAGTCGAGATGTAATTCAAACAAACGCTCCCCTTAATAAAAATATGAATAATAATTAAGGCTCAAATTCACGATACAGTAGAAGAGAATTACCAGTAAGGGCAAATATAACTCAGAGAGCAGCATCATTATTCCCGTATTCGGGAAACCCAACATGCATATCCATGGATAGTCTTTTGGATAGGAGGTAAAAATGTCTGCTCACGGATCTCCTTTATTTCTTTTCCTTCCCCAGCTCCGCAACAAGTTCTTCCAATCAACATGTTAGCTATCCAGAAGGAGAACAAGCTCAGCACGCAAACGAGGATAAAGATGGTTTCATTACACAACTAAAAAGAAGAGAAACTCATGAAATAGCTTTACTTCGTCGGAGAAGCTGCGGCGGTATCCCCTTCTTCGGCCCCCGCTTGCTGCATTAGCTCTGAAATAGACTTTTCTAGCTCGTCAATGCGACTCGCCATTTCATCAATACGATTGATGATATTGCCGGACATTTCCTCAAAGCGTGTTTGCATTTGCTGCAGCAAATTCTGTACGAATGTCGTTAGTTCTTGTGTACCCTGAGGGGGGGCACTTGGATTCGCTTTGGCCGGCATGGAAAGACAATCAAAAACAAGAAAAAATAAGCAGAACTGCCAAGTATATATTCAATACAAAACAAAATACTGGGAGAGAAGAAGGAAGGAAAAGGAAGAAGGTATTAAAATATATTGTACCAAGCGAAAGCAACAGAACGCTCAGTTCAAATTTGCCGTAGTGTCAACTATTGTTCCGCGTAATATAAATGATTGCTGTGAACCTTTTGTGTTCTTAAATGTTCTGAACGGAAAGCGGAAAAAAAATCATCAAACTCAGCACGAGATAACCCATCGATCAGAGAAAAGAGCGTGATAGATTTTGAACTTAATGGGCCACTGCTACACTCTCTGAACTTGCACCGACTTCAGTTCCAGACTCCACTTTTGTCGCTTCATGTTGCACTATTTCAACGGTGGAATTGGCTTTGGCCGTAACAGCAAAACGAAGTCTCTTGGCTTTTCCAATAGAAATGAGCTTAACAGCAGTCCCTATTCGGAATTCAGCTAAACCTTTGTCCATATCCACTTCGATATCGATGCAGTCACCCTTCCCAAACCGGCTTACAGTATCTGATATTTCCTCTTTCTTGTGGTGAGGGTAATTGCTATAGAAAACACCGGACATGTAATAGACGCAGCACTGAGGTGTTTTGTGAAACTCATGATCTGTATTGGCACATGCATCGGACACAATCCCGACGCCAACATACTCCTCTGCTAAAATTTTAAATGTAATTCGGTGCTTTCCTGTAACTAGATCATTTTCTCCAACCAGTGCGACGCCAAAAGCAACACGCAAGCGATCACGATCTGGATTCACACCAGGCCCAGGGCGAAACTGAAGTGTTTGGTGTTTTTCTTCCAGAAGCTCTACTAAACGAGGAAGGCGAAAGAACTCCGCATCTAAGCGCAGAAGTTTTTGCATTGTGCCATCTATCTTGTCGATTTTTCTGTAGCCCCTCAGATAATTGAGTATGTGGCGGAAAACAGCAGGATCACGGTCGACAAATATGGCTCCCTTTTCGTCTCTCATAATGGGAATAATGGGATTCCCCTGAAGCGACAACATGGAGTGAAATAAAGAACCCTCATCTGCACCAAGAAGAGTTTTAGTAGGGACTTCGAACAGTTTACCACCTACATTTAGAAGAACAGTTTCTTCTTCCGCCTCTTTATGAATGCCTTCCACACACGTTGAAAACTGAGCGCGCTTTTTCTCAAGGTCTATCACCTGCTCTCGAATAGATAAGTACGTCTCTAGTATATGCTCCACCTTTTCAGCTTCCTCTCTTCCAATGTCCTCTATCCCGCAGGTTGCTTTACTCTCGTTATTAGCCTTGTCGCTTCTGTCATCCACTGTTGATCTCTGCCTTTTCAGACCTGCACGACGCTCCTTTGGTGGCATTCGCGAACTCCGAGCAAAATAATAATGAAGTGAACAATTGATTTTTGCAGCATTCACTAACTAGCCCTCGCCATACAGAAATCTCGGAAATAAAAATGATAAAGAATAATAAGTTAAAGTTAAGAACAACAACAAAAACAAACACAATAAATCATCGAATGATCAAAATAAGCCATTTCATAATGCAGCCGAATTGGTAATATAGAACTTCAATATCTAACTAAACCTTGTGATGTTGTTTTCTTCACTTTCGTGTTGATCTAGCGCGGCAAAGCATGAAGATGATAGCACAGTGTTTCGCCGTTGAGGTCGCTCAAAATCACGGTTAACCCAGTGGACTCCAAAACGAAAGGAACAAATTCGAATGTTTCATCAAATGAACACTGATCTGACAGCTCAACCCAGGAATCAACTGGTCCGCTAAGCGTTCCAAGATCCTCAGAGGTGGATAGAATCAATCGAACACCCATTTTCCGTGGGGAAGCCCACGGACATTTGATGCACAAGTTAATCAAAGCAGGTGAGAAAGGAGTGCACCATACATGCGATACATTTCCTTCATTCGTTGTACACGGACCGCTGAAAAGATCGGAGTTCGAATTATTCCATTCAACATGTTGACTTTCCTCATCCTCATGTGTCACAACCACTTTTACGGCGCATTCGTGGAGATAATGTGCTTTATTTCCAAGACGTTTCACTGGTGTGAAGTCCAACAACATGCTTCCGACAGCACGAAAAGGAGTTTCCACTTTCCATGGTACACTACAGTGAAGACGTTCCGATACCACATTCTTTACTTCAAGGTTTGAGATTATGTGTTCGGAAGATGGAGGTACGACAGTGTCTTCGCTGTGCAGAAATGGAATTGAATGTAGCAATAACGAAAAACTGTAGTGGGAGTTCATGTTGGCCAGACGCACACTACAGTACTTCTTATTCACTGAAAGCTCCATAGACTTCACCACCAAACCAGATTCCAAGGACAGCCTCCACGGCATTTCAAGCACACGTCGTGGAACTACACCAAAAACTGGAATGTCACTCGGTATGCCTGGGGGTGGTTTAACTTCTCCATAATCCAGAGCATAATCAACACGAAAAAAAAGCAGTCGTGACGCGGAAACGTTGATTTGTGCAGGAGCATAAAGTACCGCAGGTATAGTGATAGTTTCCGACGCACCAAGGGGCAACCTCCCCTGAAGAACATCCTTATCCAAACGAACGTAAACATCATTTCCGTTAGCTTGCTCACAACAACCACGGCAATCATCTAGTTGGCAAGATTCGGTATGCGCTGAAACGTGCATACGTGCGACACAAACAGAGCTACAGTTCGTGACGGTAAAACCGAATGACAGCTGCTGAGCGGAGAATATTCTCGCGTCTGATACCGTTGAGAAGCAGGATAAAAGAGGCAGCCTCTGTAAAACCGGAATAGCTATGGAAGAAGGAAACCTTATGCGAATGATCGTACTACCCATGTAGTGAAGTTGAATCTCAACGCCTTCCAGAACTATTTCTCCTTCTGACCTGGGCACCACTCCAAGAGAAATACATTTTATCTGTTCTGGACCCAGTTCGACATCTTGAAGTACGTAACACATTGGGTTTTCTTCGGCTAGCGAAACTTGCTTGCAGAAGAGGGATACGCTGCAAAACTTCAGAGGAAACTTTAGTGGGTTTGATATCGTCACCACACACGTTCCTACATCACCAACTGCCCATACAACACTGTTTTCTAATTTCTTTCCGTTAAGGCTTAACACAGTAAATTGTAGTCTTTGAGTATCAATGTATGTAAAAAGTGGCCCGCAAATAGCAACTGTCTTCGGCGCTAAGTGTGAAGGGAGCGAAACGGGTTCACAAACAGCAACAAATGGGAAGACATCCTCAGTGACAGCCATAAACGGAACATTTGATGCATCCGATTGAGCGAAAGTGAGAATCTCCTTCTGTTCCTCTTCGGTCAATACCTTGCTATACCGAAAAAGTGTATAATTAGCTATACGACAAAGAATTCCCGTACGAATAGTAGCATTATCCACGACCCGCATGAGTTGCTTTAGCAACAGCAACTCAAACATAGAGTTAGGGGAGATACACCCTACCATATTATTTCCTCTGGCAAACCCGGGCAGCACATCACCATCACTGCTGCTCTGGCGCTTCAATGAACTAGGTTGAAAGATATGCGGCACTGTTACTAGTTGCGTGATTCCAGGTAATCGAAGACCTTCAATAGCACATGCAAAAACAATGGCTTCCACAGCCGCAACATGGTTTTGGCGTTCTTGTTCCCAAATGGCAAGCCGGACAAGAAGAGCTATGGCAGTACGAAAGCACTCATTATGAAGGCATAACACCACACCATACATCATCGCTCTTCGGATAACCTCCTCTCGACGGCAGGCCATCGATATTCTCAGCATTATTTGAAGCTCTGCCAGAAAATTTCTACGAGGCTTGCTTCGAGAAAGAAACGATGTCCACTTGAAGTGCGTTTCCAATTCCCTATCAGAAAGAGAAAGTTTGAACATTTGCCCCGCAAGCTTTAGCTGTGTCAAAGATTCTCGCAAGAGAGCATCAACTCCCATTTCAATGAAGCGCACATACTTCTGTACAACATCATAAAGCTGTTTTCCGTAGAAAGCACGATTATCATCAGCAGCAGAAACAGATGCTCGAAGACGAGTCAACGCGGATGATAGATGCGCCACAGATTCACTCATACTTTCCTGTAGATCATGACGAAGGTAATGGTATAACGGATGCGGAACAGCAGATTTTTTTAGAAGCTTGACATCCTTACGAAACTCTTCGTAGGCGGTCTTGCACCCTTGCTCCACATGTGCGACGCTCTCCAGAAGAGGTTCGTCCAACTCGGCGGCGTCGCTTTGAAGCTTCAAAAAGGTACGTTGCGCAAACTGAACAAGCTTAAAAAATGAATGTAATTTAAAACATCTGGCTGCGGCAATAGATTCTAACGTTGCTGACCGCCACAGTGGATCTACTGTTGAACTAAAGTAAGTTGATCCATACGATGCCATGGCATCATCCACTGCACCTAACTGTAACAATAAATCGCCTTTAATTTTAGCATAGCGAGAGGCAATAAGATTCTTCGGTAAGCCTGCAGTTCCAGATTTATCGACGGGGGTTCTGAGCGACAGCAGACTAGAGGTATTTAAGGACGTGATCGACTGGACCTTTCGACTCAATTTTTTTGCAACACTTTGAGCAATATCTTCCTTTAGTTGCTGACCAACAGCTTCTATTGGATCCGATGAAACCACGGTCAAAAAATTCTTGGATTTGGTATAAGAGTCTATGGGCTGTGGAGGATTGAGAACGATACAGCGGCACGTAATATCACTGAAATTAGCTTCGAACACTGTTATCACGTAGTACAAAGCATCTTGCAATTTGCAAGGAAGAACCGCACAGTTAAGCACAATGATTACTCCCTGAGTTGCTCGAAAGCTATCCATATTCTGCCACTGAGAAGCACTGAGTTGGCTCCCGACAAAGAAACGAAGATGGGCTTCCGAAACAGCGCCGTCACGAATAGCTACAGTAACTTGAGCGTGCTCTTTAAAGTACTCTTTTAATCGAATCTCAAAGCCGTAGACTTCTTCTTCATCGTAGAAAGTCGTTGCCGTACCCAAAGTTACGGTACTTCTGGATGAGCTTTGCCGCCCAGAAATCGACTGAAGGCCCGATCCGTTAGCCATTTTTAGACAACATTGGAGTGGAAGCCATAGAAGCCTCACAGAGTAATGCAATGATAATGATGACCCTGTGGTTGGAAAATAAGAAGTGTCATCCATGCTTTTGAAGTGCCTAAAGTGTCATTTAACGACAAAACCACACGGAGATTGGTAAAGAACGGGATAGCAGCAACCACCTCCTACCTCGATTATACAGAAAAGGTGATACATGGGAAGGAAGCAAGGAAGTGTCACAAGAGCACAGCTATGTGAAACGTACAGTACCACAAAATGACAGTTTGACTAGATGACCGTTAGGGCCAACGTGAAACGCGCTGAAATTTCTGATTTCTGTTGTTGTTACTGCTCACACGCTTCTTAGCGTACGTTGAAATTGTGAACAAAAATAGTCCGGAAGGGTTAGCAATGGTATAGCACTGGGCCGAACGGAATGGCTTGGATCGCTCGTTCTCGAATCACATCTTCCGATTCGCCATGCTTGAAGTACAGGATACCCTTCACAATTACAGGACCGTCACATTCGGATTTAAAAACGACTTTAAACTCTCGGGAAGTTTGAGATTCTTTTTCTTGTGTCTCTGAGGCTTCATCAATTCCGGCATCCTTCATTTTATCCCGAACCATTCGCAGGATATTTGTAGAATCCAAATACCCTACGTTCTCAACGAGTTCCTTGTTCTGAAGCTCTAATCGGAAAAAGTGAACATTTACGATATTCGCTACAGTTGTCGGCTCCTGGGGCTTAAGAGAGAGGTGAACGTAGAAATAGCGATGAGCGGTCCCGAAAATACCTACTCCAGCCTCACTTTTATCCTTGTACTCTGAATCAAATGGAAGAACTTCCACTCTCACAGAAACGTGAGAAAGATTTGTTTCTGACGCGTTTGATAGGACTTGGGGAATGGTGCCAATTAATCCTGACAAGTGTTTTTTCTCCGTGTAGCGCTCATCAAAGCACACATCCCCAAGAGCTGATCGCCCGACAAAAGAGTGCAACAGGGGGAACTCTTTCTCCCGCCGGGAAAGCACGACAAGATCTCGTTGATGTCCGATGGCTCCGGCGGAGTACAAAACGCTATCACCTTCTAGCTGAACGGCTGGTGAACGAAGGTCACTAGAACTTCCGACCTGTCCTTCACGTTTTCGGGTGTCCGAGTCGAAGAAACTGTCAGGAATAAAATCATTACCACTAGGCTGATCCCCTATTTTAATAAGCTCTTGTAGGGCAAGATTCGTTGGTGTGTCTAACACTTTTTGAAGTCTCTTGATAACCCAATTAAGTTCCTTGTTGTAAAGTATATGGGCCGCAATGAGTGGAAGCCGATTTCCAGCCAATTGCTCTAGATTGCGTTCTATCGAACGACGCAGATCCTCCCGGGATGAATGAAATAAAGCATCTGTATCGACGAGCAAGCACTCCTTCCCCGGCCGATGGTTGGGGGCATACACTGGCGGGAACTTGGATGATCGATCTACTAAAGGAAACGAAAGAAGAACCCGAATGTCTTGAACGAAGTGGGGGTTTGACTCGCAAGCCTTTTTTAACTGCTTTAGCAGCACTCTGTAGGAACTGGAGAAATTCATGCACTTTGCATTGATCTAGGTAAGCAATCTTTGAAGAAAACTGTGAATATACTAAAACACAAGTAATGCAAGTGGGATGCATTTAATGGAATCTTCGCATAAAATTGAAGGGCATTGTATTCCCCGACACAACAGGGTTACCATATAGCAGTTTCACGGTTATTCACTAAACTGCTGTTTATTGAGTAGCAAACAAGAAAAGACAGAAAACACCGTATGGGGCGTGTAACGCACTATTCCTATCGTCATGACGTCCACTAAATGATGGCTTTAAAAAACAAGGCCACTATCATCCCAATAATCAATATCACCAGGAAGAGGACGCAAAGCTTGAACATACCAGCTTTTTGGTAATCAGCAGCTTTTTGCAGTTCCACTCGTGCCTTATGAACTCGGGTATGCGTCAGATTCATGTTGTAGTCAATGCGGTCCAGCACTGCACCTTGTTCAATCACCAGCGTGTTCATATCTTGAAACATATCGTGAAGAGACTTGATGGATGTTAAAATGCGCTCGAACTCCTTCACTCGATCATCTGCCAACTGCTGATTCAACATGATTGTCTCTACTTGTTCTTGTGTCATACCCTTCTGGAGATACTGATCCATGAGCGCATCATTTTCAAGTTCTTGCTCCAACATTTGTTGTCTATCTCCTCCCGACCATTTTTGAAAAACGGCACGTTGCTTTTTCACGTCAATCATGTACCGCCGCTGGCTGTCTCGATATATTTTACTGATCTGATTCAGTTCATTAACAAGACACATTTTAACATTGCGCAGAATTGTTAATTCAGAGTCCGTTCCTCCATCTGGTAGCTCCTCCAAATAAATTTTCTCCAGATCCAAAATAATTTTTTCGCAGCTTTTGAAATAGCTGTCAATAATATCTTGACACTTTTCAATTTCAGTCTCTTCTTGGGTTTCATCTCTGGTCGAACTGAACTCTACCTTAAGGTGCTTCCGCCGCAACTCTTCGAGGGTCGTCATTTGCTCCTGAATTTTCTGTTCAACAGCCCTCACGTCGTTCATTCTTTCGACCCACGAAGGATTGATGTAAACATTGTGTGTTTCTTCCGCAAGCAAGATTTCTCGCTCCTGTGTTTTCGGTCGTAGAGAGCGATATTGTAGGAACTCTACCCGTCTGTCTCGAGTAGTCATCCCCGCAATTACTACCTACACTAAATCAACTAAACAAATAAACAAAAGATACAAATCCGGGCACAGTACAGCAGCAGCAAAAAACAAAACAAAACACCAACAACACAAAAAAGATTTTTTTTTTAAAGGTATAATAGGCAATTTATAGGAGAGCAACCCACAACTCCACAACGACAGGGGAAACAAAAACAAAGCAACAAGCTTCATCGCATTCCTAGACGGTCTCTTTTCTTCTTATTTGATACCACTAAAAATTACCGCCAGATATGTAACTTACACACCCAGGCCGGCTTTAAACGCCTTCAGAAGGCAGATCGTATGCAGGAGGCAGAAGAACTCGTCCTCCAGGTGAATCTATGATCACAATTATCCTTGTAGGATTGTTTCTATAACAAAAGTATTCCCGCTCGATTTTAGCGAACAACAAGGCCTTAACTACAGCATTCTATGAGTATCGTCACTAGAAAAATGCCTGCGGCAGCTACCATAACAATAAAACCAGTATCCAAACGATACCCGAGACTTGCTGGAGACTGAAAATAATCATCTCCACTGCAAAAGTCGTTGGTATACAGTGCTGCAGCTATTCCTGTGCAGCAGCAGTAAGACAGAAATGCTACGATCATCAGTATCTCAATGAAACAACACATTGGATATTTGGTGCCGATGAACAGATGAGCTACGGCGAAGAGCACACACACACCACCGAAAATGATCCCGATCGTCGAAAGGCAGCACAACAACAAAAACAAAGTTTGCGTAGCGTTACAGTTCATATTCGTGTTTTTCGCCTTGTATGATGCAATTAGATTGCCGTAGCGGAATGAGGTGACGTTCCTCCAGTAGAAAGTTTGCGTCATCGGGTAGCCATCATTCGCTTTGACTGTAAACAACGGATAGAATATACTAATTACGGCCAATGCGATAGAAATCATAAGGAGAAACAGAAAAAAGAGCCTACAACACACCATTTTCCTGTTATTCAATTCACTGAATAGAGCCACAACAGAAAAAAAAGTAACTTTTAAAAATTAAAAGTACAGAAAGCAATAGAAAGACAAAATAAAAAGAGAAAAACAGCCCACAATCCTTGAACAAGACAAAGTTTATCCTATCAATAGTTGCTTCTCGCAATGATAATTTCCGTATTTTCCTTTTAATCAGATCCACGCAATTGAACATCCTTACCTTACTCATTCTCAACGATTAAAAAAAACTAACAATTAACGGGAACAGTACCACCTCTTCTTGCCCATTCCGTTCAACTAAAGTGATTTTAATAATCATTTTTAAAATACTTCTTTGGAAGTGCAGAAGTTGCAGTTTACTCATTCTCCATCAAGTCCAGACCATAATCAACAACAAAAGCATTAGTATTCTCTGGCGTAACAGCACAACAGTGAAGGGCAGACAGCAGCCGACCGACTGTTCCTGAACCACCTTAATGTCAGAGCCTAAATTGCGGCTCTTGTTTGGAGAAGACCACTCCGAGTTACAGCTATATCGACGATGTCCTAATAGCAAGAGCAGATGCTTTCCATCGAGATACTGTGGAGCATATTAGAGATCTTACCTCGCCACGGGTCAATAGCCCCACTGCCGTAGCTACTACACCGCGGAAAGCTGCAGCACCGTCGGGAAATTGTGATCTGTGAAGAGGAACGGAAGATCCACAGAGCTGCCTCTTATAACACACAAGAAAGACCGGTCTGGAACCACCTGGCGTATTTCTTCGTCCATGAGAAAAGTTAACTTAGACGATTCAGTAATTGCAAAAAAAAGGAAAAAAAAAGACCGATGATGTCGAAAATAAAAGGCCTGTTGAAGAAACAGTTTTAGGAACAACTGCACAATTGCGAGGAACTACAAGTGAAATCAAACAAGCAACAAAAAACATGTATATAAAAATGATTCAGACTAAATAGCCACCTAGGGTTTCAGAAAAAACATAAACATATCTTTAACCTATATAATCTACCGCCCGACACACGTCGTTCATCATTTTTATTTTATTTTAAGAATCCGCCAAAGAAAGAATAAACTCTCGAAGGATATTAAGCTTTTTGGCATTCACTTGGGATCCAGAGGAACACTTCATGAGACTCTCCTTTATTCTCCTGATCTGTTCTAGGACCTCAGCAACTTCCACATCACAAAACGAACGAATATTTTCGAACAACACTGATACATCAGCGTCATCTTCTTCCCCTCCAATGTCACACACCCAGTTGCATACACGAGTTAGAATGCATTCGAATGGCGAACCTCGTACTTCGACCAGCAGCGCTGATGCCGTTCGAGAGGGAAGGCCAATCATTTGAAACTGATACATGTCGCTCGAAGAGATAAATTCACCGGAATCGAATTGGACCCCAGCAGGGCACGTAAACCCCGTGACACAAGGAGAGCATAGTATCCACAAGATGGAGGCAATGATACTCTCACTGTTAAGAGATTGGGTTGAAATACGCGATAAGCCGTGCTGGTATAGAAAAGACCGAACCTTCGAAAAACAAGGATCACTGCATACTACATCACGCATCACGCGCTCCACTGGATCTCTGAATTGAAGAAGCTCAACCATCCCATACTTCTCCAGTATTTCCATATTCCACGCGAATTCATTTATTCGCGGATTTGTTTCGCTCATCATAGGCTTTTTTTCCGTAAACCTATCTCTGGTGGGATGGAGTGTAATGGGAATGCGACACAGAGGACTACAGTAGAACAAAGCGGAACTCCGTTCACATGTTAAAAGCTCCATATAACAGGCACTGTTGCATTCCCCTGAATGAATTATTATTGGAGAGTCACTTTCCTTGGCCCCCGAACTACCCTTATTCGAATAATGCCAAACCGACCCGGGGCGAACGAAGCCTTGCGGATGCTTCGCCTTCTCTAGAATCACTTGGGGCAAAGCAATGCAGGTCTGAATGAGTTTCTCTTCAAACGGCCATGGCTGATTCAAAAGTACGGAGAGAGGAAGATATGATGACAAGAATCCTTCCTGAGACATTGTGCATGAGAAACAGTGGTGTATAGGAGCCTTCATATGGGGAACAGTAAAATAGCGAAAATCTAGCTCTTCATCAGCGGTAAGACACTCCAACGCCTCTCTTAGAAGGGAGAAGGTTTCTCGAGGAGATTTGTAGTGCAACACCAACCTGTGATCACTCTCACACAAGTAGAACCCTTGAGGCAAACCTACAGCATAATGCGGCTCCTTACGGCAATACAACAAATAATCACCAATAGATTCGAAACACTCATGAAATGCAGCTAACTCTACTCGTGCTCCAAGCTCTGTCCACAGGGAGCGGGTATCATTGCACCAGACCGTTCCACGAATTAGCAAATCCGGTTGCTCATCTTCCTCTGGCCCACTCAGGAGTACATCAACGATAGTGAACTGTTGAAGATATCCATTATCAAACTTCAGGCTAGAGAGAAGCACAAGATTCAGATTGGTCTGATACTCAAACATAGGATAGCATGTGTCCTCGACAAAATTTACTTGAATACCGAAACTTTCTTCGAGAGAGACCTCCGCATACACAGCATCAGACGGAAGAAATAGAGATTCTCCTACTTCTTGAATGACAGCATAGATTCGAGCGTGTTGGGCCAACGGAAATTTAACTGGATCGGGGAAGAGCAAATCAGCAATAGAGCCGTCGTCTTCGTTGGTCACCAAATATTTATCCAAAGGATGGACTATCAGCCATTTCTTTTTTCCACGGAGAAGTACATGCCATCCATGAGACCCCATTACATTAGCGTGTGAGCGAGTGCCGGAATGTGCCTCACTTAAAACAGCCCATGCACAGTAGCTGCTATCTTGAAGCATTAATGGATTAGAGACTGCTACAAACGGAGAATTGGAGTTAATCAACCGTGAAATTTCGAGTTTATCCATCAACTGTCCGCAATGCCCAATGGCTACCTTGAAGCACAAAGCCCCCGAAATACTCGCTAGAGGATGTAAAGATTTTCTATCGCCTTCCGTAGGTGCTTCACCTCGTGCGTGGACAGTGCTTCGATACTCCATGATTTTCTGCGCGTCACGCCAAAGTAACAGCTTTTTTACTGCTGCACGATTTCCAGACGATTCATCAGGGGATCCGTCACTAGCTTCGTATTGAAAGTCCGAAGATGAATAAGCATCTCTATTATGGTGCTGAAGTAGAGCAAACCGGAGAGATGAGAGACACCTCTTACGATATTGGACGTTATCAATGATATCGATACCCCCTACTCTTTGACGAGGTAATAGAAACGATGATGTGTCTTCGCACAATGTTTCCCCGCCTGTGGGTGTTTTTCGAAGCATTCCAGCTGCCTCTGAACCGAAGTATGTTTGATCGTGTAGGCGGTCTGCTGTGACACTGCATTCAACAGCTAGTAAGTCATCAAGGGCATGAAGGCATTGTGAGCAGTTGCCTAATCTTTTCCATTCGGGGAAAGAATCTCTACAATCGGTGAGAATGAAAGGATCAAGATGCTGCTTATGTATTGAAATATGGTTTTCTCGATCTGCATCGCAATAAGAGAGGCGATTCACCTGATAGATTTTTTCTTCTTCAATCATTATCAGTCTCTATTCTTGCATGCCGTTCAATGCTCGGTGGATGAGATCATAAAAAAAAGGGACTTTGACACAGAGATTAACGAGAGAGGGCAATGTTCACAGTCAACCTTACAAAATGTCTTGAAAATGCGGCGAAATGACAGAAGTGCAGATTTTCTTTTTTTTTTTTTAATACACCAGTACAGTACCGTCGTCAATGGAGCGAGGCAATCCCTTTCTCTATTTTGATACTTCTCAAGAAAGTTTCGGGATAGTCTGTTTTACGAATTGAAGACCTTCTTTAAGAGAGGTGAGAAGAAGAGATGCCCTTTCCAGTTCTGATTGTTGAGAAATAATATGAAGTTTAGCAGACCTCAATTCCGACTCTAACTGAGCCTGATAAGCTACTCTTTCGCGATAGTCTCGCTCCAAAAGAAAACAGCGTTGCTCCGCTTCTAGCTGATGGACTCTAGCATCGGTTCCAAAACCACCAAAGTTTCTTTGAGATGCTATTTTCCTTTCTTCAGAAAGCATTCGCTCGAGCTCCTTAAGACGAGCGTCACTAAGATGCTGCTGTTCTTGAAGTTTTAGCTGAGTGTTGCTGAGCTGAGCAATACGAATATCTCGAGCCTGTAGCGCCTCCTGATACATTTCATGTAATTGCGTCTCACGCTGTTCAAAATCTGCTTGAATGGATTCTACTACTTTTTCATTTTGCTTAACTAGTTCATGCATCTCATTAGAAGTTTGATGGCCTGATTGGTGAAGTTGCTGGATGACAGATGCGAATTCATCTTTGTGTGCCACTTCCTGCTCCGCTCGGAGCTTGCGTTCTTCGTTGAGAAGGGCCTTCGTAATTTCTAACTCGTGGCGAAGAGAGTTCAACTCATTCTCCGCAGAAGGATTTCTCCCCGCATTCAATTGTACAACAGGTGCTTCACTGCTACCTCCTTCGAATGAGCTACCCACATTGCTCATCACAACTTCCTCAAAAGATCCTTGTCTCTTGGATTCTCCATCAGCTTTTTTCGACTTTCCACTTGTGCTCTTCAACGATGCTTTCTTTGCAGAGGATTCATCAGCATAGAGTATTTGGCAACCATTTTTTGTGCGGATGGACTCCCACAACTCAAAAACGTCAGCATGACGCTTGGAGAACTCCAACAGTGACAAATCACGATCGAAGAGGGAGAGATAGATCTTGTGTAAATACCGAGAATTGTTGTAGCACTTAGATAGAAGAAGGGCATGACACAAATACAAGTATGCATCTTCCTTGGTATCAGAATCTACGGGCGAAACAATAAAAAACGTTTCTTTTGGATTTTTTTTTTCGCTATCTAAGAGAAACGTAAAGTAGTAGCAGGCTCGTTTACTACGAGGAACCTCAACACGACCACATTTCATGATGTTCAAAGTTTCCGTGGAAGAATAGAGATGTTACAGATGCAGAGCACCCTGTATATAGAGAAGAAAAAATATAAATGAAACAGAGAAACGATCAAGGAAACGCAACTAAAGTAACCCTTTAACGTAAAGGCTTTGCAAAAACCATCGATATCCAGATGGAAACGGCAACAACATTATTAATATTATTATTCTGATGTGAAGATCTTTCCAGGGCGATGAGAAAGATCGAGAACATTTCACGCCTTCTATTCCCCATCTGGTGGAACTAGCATTTTTATTGCAGAATAGCGTTTGTTCTCCAATTTCCGTACTTCTTTAGCCAAGAGAGAGTTCGGAGGAGACGGATTGTCTGCTAACGGGTTTATCATTCCTTGTTTAGCTATACTAGCAAGGCGCAACCCTGTTTCCCTACCACCTGACTTTTCGTAGTAGTCCTCTTTGCTGGGCAGAAACATCCAAGGCGAAGGAGAAATATTGGCATCCACGATTTCGGGGAAAAATGGAATCGTGTATTCTTTCATCAGAGATTCTCTAGGCTGATCCGCCTCATATTGACCTTTTTTCGAAGACTTCCGTACCTGCACGTTGGGCTTCCTAAAGCACATATCTGCCCTGGGAGCTACAAATTGAGCTTGGTAGAGATACGGGTTGTTGGGATCCTCTGGGCAGCGCATTACATTCACTTTCGAATCCTTTGTAGGGATTACATTTGCAGGCCATAAGAAAGGATTCCTCCATGGACTCGTTTCACTCACATAGCGCAGTAGTGGCTCATTAGCCAGGCGTTTTTTTAACCGTTGATACGCACTTGAACCTTTAATGTCATCAGCAGAGCCTTCATCTTGGAGGAGTGAAGCAGAGCCGCTGCTATCGAGATCAGAACGGTTTTCTGTGGAGATGCCAGAAACACCGTTGAAGGGTCCTGAGGGTTGTGGAAGAAACGTTGACTTACTGTTGATATCCGCCCTCTGGCCTACGTCCTCTATCAAAGTATTATCCCATTCATGTTTAGATTCATCCAGTTCTGTTGGAATAAGGGGGAGAGAGCGCACTGTTCCTAGCTCCTCTTGAGAAACAAGACGCTCGGAGAGGCGCTTTGCTTCTGTATACCTGAGTCGCTCTGTGGGAAGAGCGTGTAGACAGTTCATCACCATGTCGAACCGCAGGGTGTCGATACCACCCATACGGTATGCGCTAGTTATCAGCACTGGATGCTCAATATTGTTCAGCAGCAACTCTTCGCGGATATCTTGAGGCCGGAAAAAAGATCTGCTACTGTCGCTCAATTCTTCTGCCTTGGTTAGAATGATAGTGAAGTTCGGAATCTCTTGCGATAGAAAGCGAAGCATATCAATATCTTGTACGTACAAACCGTGCTTGTAACTAACATCCATACAATAATACACCATTTTCAAACTCGGTTGAAAGCGAGTGAAGTTCCGCAATAGATTAGCGTATCGAAGGAGATGGTTCCACGACAAAATAGTTCCTCCGAAACCAGGTAAATCCACAATATTGAAAACGCTTCCCACATTGAAGTAGTTCATGCCATCCCGACGTAGGAGGCGATTTGACCTGCCTACTTCCTTTTGGTCTCGAAAGAGAGCACGAAGGAGAGACGTTTTTCCGACACTACTTCTTCCAGCGAGAGCAACTAACGGTGTGGATGGATTGCCGTATGGAACAAAAGAGATATTAGTGGCACTGGCAATATGCTTATGACCTTTACTGAAAATACGGTCTGTTAGTTGAGCCATGACAAGATCTCTACTTGACAGATTAGTATCCAATATAGTTTCTTTCATGACTCTGCATTTTGCGGTGATGTCTGCAGTTCTGTTGCGTCTCTTTCTCTTCCATCTTTCTTTTTGTTCTGCTAACTGAGCTTGCTTAGGACGACGGAGATTCTTCTGTGTGAGCTGCTTCGTTGCTCTGGAGTGAGTTAGAGAACTGGTCAAAGCTTCAGCTCGTAGCACGGAGTAGCGCAACATAAGAATGTCTTACTATTGTAACTGCATCTGATATATTTACTTTCTTTCTTAGAATATGTATTAGAATATGCATTTTGGAAAACAGAGTACGGGAGGCATTAATGGAACGGTTAAACATTTTGTGATGCAGGGTTCCTAACAGATACCTCATTCGGACTATTGCAACAGGTCATTACTATTTTGAGATGTGCATTTTTTTAAAAAATGAGTAGTTATTCTTCAAATACATCTCTTGGTCTTGCACCACCTATTCCATTATAGCTCCAAAAAGCTCACTTTCCCGTATAGTATTCTTCTACTCTTAATTGCTTTCAGGCTTTCCACCACACTCAAATATTTCATCAACAATTGCCCCGAAACAAATGTAGTTCTCGGAATCCCAGCGGCGTAAAGCATTGGTGTAGCGCAGATGATATGCGTCAGGACAGACCGATGGGCGTTTTTTCCAGGGGTCGATAGTTTCGATCCACTCACGCACACTAACACTTTTAAAAAATGAAGAGAACGACGGTGTCGGATTAATGGCAGACTTGGACAAAGAATCTTTTGTAAACGGGAGCGATAAATAAATTTGAAGTAATAAAAGCCACAAAAACTGCTCCGAATACCGTACTGCTGCCAGAATGTGAGCTCTGCAAGCCTTTCCATCAGGTTCGTGCTCCGCTTGATCAATGGCTGTAGAAATAAGCTGCGGAAGGTTGTACTGCTCCGTTTCGCTAAGAATAGAGTTGAGTGAGGACACACATTCATCAACATCCACCCCATTTTGAGTCATAGCTTGGCGCAAAATCTCGTAGACATCTTCCAAAAATGAGAGTCTCTCCATGTCTTGGTCGCTGAGCTGGCTTGGAAATGAGTCAAAAGAATTTACTTTGATCGGAAGCTGAGAGCCTCCGTCGCCCAACGTACCTGCATTCGCCAGTTCAAAGCCTCGAAACAGAAGGGTGACCACGAGACAGTAGAACAGGTGCCCATCACCTTGAAAATTCAGAATAATTGTTGCCTCTTCTGTTATCTGATGAAGACATGCTTCCACAAAACGGTCAAATCGCATAATGAACTCATCTTGAGCTGCAAAATTTAGTCTAGGACGAATGAATTCAAGAATGACATCTTCCTCACAAAGACCCTGAAAGAACTCTTGCGTGGTAAGTACTTTGCTTCCTTCCAACGTTCTAGTAGCCATGTCTTCTGTGCTGTGATGGGAGGGAGAGAGCGGGGTTACGGAGCGGGTTGGAGATAGTGTGCCTTCTGTTTCATCCCAATCGCTATCGTACACGCGAGGAGGTTTTTGATCTCTCTTCTTATTACGTTCTTCTTGCAACGCCTCAGCATCGAGCTCAGCCTTATTGAGTACTTTCCTCTCAAAAGTCTTTGAAACCTTGTCTTCCTTAAGAAACTCGAGTGAGTCGGTTTGATTCAGTTGGTTCAAAATAATCCATTTCACAATAGTTTCACCATCAAAGATAGAGTAGTCGTTAAGAATCCTTGCCATCGACGAATACTCTTGTTGTATGTGGGACGATTTCGAACGGTCCCGCGGATCAAACACCCTCTCAGACACCTGCGCTGGAGGAATATATAGCGGGCATGCAGAGTCACTGTTGGTGTACTTCAGCACTGCACGAGTGCAAAATTCATCATACTTTTCTCTTCCCTCAATATTTTCGAAGTTCTTTCGCTGACGGTACACGAAGCCCTGACCGTAGACGTACACACATGGAGACTCCGGCAAGAACCACATGTATATTTTCAGCGGCTCATTCTCCGAAAACATAATCAACGGAGAGGACGCAGCATCTTTCACGAATTCTAAAGCGATTCTCCACTCCGCTTCTGACAGAAGGCGAGGAACGGCATAAATGTTTCTTCCCAAACACCGGATATTCATTTCAGCAAGGTTCTCTTTCGATGTGTTTTCGCTGAATTTCTTTGCGTCAACGTAATCTGTGTTCGACCCAAGAAGCAGCAGACGCTCCTTCCTAAGGGTTGTATACGTGAAGTCCTTAACAATTTCCAAACTTTGCACGTACTCCGCTGAGGCCAAGGATGGGGAAGAACACTTACGGCAAATAGAGAGCAAAGTGCTTTGAGAAAAGAGGTGTGGATGAGAAAGCCAGCCACACACTTCCGCGTGAAAAGTCTTCATAAAAGTTGAAAAACACATTGCTTCAAATGGGAGCTTATCACGATGAAAAAGCTCTAAGTAAGCAATATGAAAAACGCTGAGAGAGAGAGACTTCAGCCAATCATACGCCTTCCGCTGCAGAAGAGATAACCCACCGCACTGCTTTTGAATGTTCATTGCAGTCTCCAATACTGAGCAGTCTGCCAAGCGTTGGTACTCCATTAACCGCTGAAGAGGATTGAAATGACAAGCCTGTCGAGAGAACCGCTTCGGTGGAATATAAATGACCTCCTGAACCCACTCTTCGCTTTCGCTTGCTTCTCCATCAGTTTCGATCAGTCGACGACGGGGCTTGTGCAATACAACCCGTTGCGGTTCGGGCAACAGACTCGATGCATAATTACCAAAAAGTTCACCGTGGACAGCGCTAACACGGGAGGCGCACAATCCTAACAGAGGAGGCACAGCGAGAGGAATGGGTTGATCGTACAATACCTTTGCCGGAACTCTTGGAACGACCAGTGGCTTCATTTTCTTTCGGGTTGCGTAGCCACGAAAAAGCTTTTGAATGCGAGTCGCATAAGCGTGGAAATGTGCTTGGGTAACCCTGAAAAACTGGCAGTCTTCTAGCAATCGTCTATTCGTCCGTTCTTGTTTAACACTTTTGTGTCGAGTGTCCCGCATCTCTCTGCGGCGTTGAACCTCTGCCCAGTATTCCTGGCAAAACTTCAGGTTAAACTGCTTTTTTTTCGCTTGGTTCCTCTCTCGGAGGTCATCCATTTTGATGTTTTGAAGACGCTCATAATACGGAAAAAACGGTTCTATAACTCGTGAGAAAGTTAGGTTAGCTGTGAGCTTGTGAAAGGACACAAAAAGAACTGTCGGAGCCTCAGCATGTGGCATCACCCGCACTGATGGAATATCACTGTAACGTTTACCTTTCTGAATACATTGCGTCAACCGGGGGTGCATTATTTCAAAGAATACCTTGTCGATTAAGTCATACGTTTTGAAATAATTTGTTTGCACAGTAGGAAGAATTCCCAGATGAATATCACTACCCTCCGCATTCCTCTTCTCTACGAAGCGTTGTAATGCGTCGTGGAGTAACAGGACATCATCGCATCGAAATCCTTGATACTCCAAATGACCTTTCACGAGTCGCAACGCCATTGATTCAAAAGATTCGTTGTTCTCTGGGATTGGCACTTCATGATTTCCACTTCGAATCTCCTTTTGTAGAGGTTCAATTAGATTGATAGAATATGGAATCCCCTTTACAAAAATCACTTGCTCAGGAGCTTTAGGAGGTTCGATGATCAGCACTGTGGAGGTAGGTTTTCCATCGCTTTCGTTTGGAACAGCTGAAGCTTCCATCACCCGTAAAGCCATATCCAAGTCGTAGATAGTAGGACAAACTAGTTTAGCAACATTGATGCCGGGGATTTGTTTTAGTGGCTCAGCACGTGTGGTATTCATCGAACACTCCAGCCCGCCAGGGAATTTCAAGCAGTACCCACCATCTGTCGGCTGTATCCAAGGGTTCTTTTCTTCAGTTTCGTGCTCTTCATCTGAGGCGAGCTTCTCAACCGTTGCAGTACTTGCCCCGTACGTGGAGATAGTAGTAAAACTAGAACGGTGCCGCCGCCGAGCTTGCAGCTTTGCAGCCTGCAGCTCCGCGGCCTTTTGCTGTTTCAGTATAAGCAAATCAGCTTCTTTTTTATTTTCTCGAATTCGATTAGCCAAAAAGGGAATAGGATCTTCTGGCCTCTCGCGGAGTAGCTCTTCTATAGATTTTGAGACACAGTTCTTGAACATTTCGTCCAAGTACTGTGCAGCTTCATCGTTAAATGGAAGTCCCTTTGCAATGATATCCTGGTTATAATCGACCTGATACGCCAACATGTTACTCAAATCAACAATTCTCAGCTTCTATGTAGTAGTACGGAAGTTCAACAAAAATATATTGCCTGAGGAACCCAAATACATCCACAAAAAAGGAAAAAAAAAATAATGGAGAAGAAACAAAAGGAGAAATGAGGAGAATCACAACCTGAGAACTACTAAAAGCATGTACTTTCATTCCAGCAGACTAGTGTTTCAAAGAAGTGCAGCTGAAGAAACACAACAACAAATATCCTTGCCGAGGCGAAAAGTGATAAATTTAGAATGTGAATCAGATTCCTAACCAACGACAAAAATATATTAAAAATAAAAATAAAAATAATAAAAAACACAAACAACAGCTGTATTTTAGCATTCCAGATAAGGAAATCTGTTTGGATTTGATATGATGTTATAGGTTAGAGAGTGTAATAATTATTGCGCTAATGAGGTACAACAAAATAAAATGAATACACAAAAAGTTTCAGCTTTAGTAATAGTAAAAGCCTGTTCAAAGATTCCCTTTTCTGTGTTCCGAGAGAAAAAGGAGTTCGTATGTACATTATTGAATTGGCCACAATAATTAGGAAAACAAAAAAAAGAAAGGACGAAGAATAAACAACGAGAACAAACCGAATTAGCCTACCTTTCTCTTGCGTCATCAGCGGCGCCTACGGGGTCTTGCTCATCTTCTTCCTGCCTAGTATCCTCCCCAGTGATGTTACCGATCATGACGGAAGGTTGAAGGTTACCTGGGCCCATTGCCATGGCAAATGAGGTAGCCAAGGTAGAGAACGATGCATTTGCCAGCCCTTCCGCCTCATCGTCATCAAGATCACCATCCCTGGATTCTCCATCAGTGTGAGATCCCAAAAAACTTCGACTGGAAAAGCCAACTGGGGCTTGCTGCGGGGCATTTTCTTCTGTACAGGGAGCAGGCTCCTCCCCAAGTTCGTATTCAGCGGGGATAAATATATTCTGTGTAACAAAATAACTGAACACCAACGGAATGGCTGAGAGAACAAACAGCAGAAAGTGGTTGAATGGGAAAATGTGGTGACCCATAATGGACCACGCGAAAAGCGGGGCGCCAATAAAGGGAATGATACAGCGAACCACACACGCTGAGGCCTGCTGGACTGCGTACATGACGCCGACCTTCCCACGAGGAGCGGTTTGGGCACATACCATCATAAGAACACTCCAGCACCACGACTCCCACCCCTTTCGAATCAGTCCGATCAGCATAGCATACCAAAAACCGCCAGAAGGGCCGAAGTAAGGAGCGAAAGCAACTAAGAAGGATAGAATCGCATAAGCTATCTCAGTCTGTTTGAAAAACTTCAATTCATCGTTGTACCACTTCAAAACAGATGGAAAGATAACGTTAGCTCCAATGCCAGGGACGCTATTTACGAGAATCAGCACGCCGATAGAATCCGCCTTCAGCCCCAAGCCACCTGCACTTATTTCTGCGATACCCCACAGCGGAAAAGTTTCTGCATATATCATGTCGCTGGCTGAAATGAGCATCGAGACCACCAGAACATCTCTTGTCAGACGAAGCTGAAACGCCTGCTTGAACCCGAACTTCGGAGGAGGAGCAGCAGTTGTTGGAGAAGTCTCCGTGACACCACTAGCCTGGTCATTTTTGCTAACTCGAGTATCAACTATTGTAACGTCGTTTGCTCCTTCCGGAATCTTGGGCTGGATAAAGTCTACAAGCCAACCAACTTTCCCCCGCATGGCCGCTGGAAACGCAGTGACCAGTGGCCTCGCCTGATGATTGCTCTCCTCCAAGAATAGCACCGCAACACCGGTTGCAACCACGTTATATATAGCCGTAAATAAGCTAGGAAGAAAGGCAGGATAGCGGCTCATGAACCCGTCTTCAGATACTCCGATGGAAGACCCGAAGGAAGAATGTGCTGGATCATAAAGGAATCCTCCGATTGCAGGACCGAAAAGCAAGCCCACCCCCCATGTCAAACTGATCAACATAAAACCTTTCGCTTCATTCGTCTTGTCGGTCACATCTGCAATAACAGTCTTCGAGATGAGTGAACTGCCTGTAAAAAGACCGTGAACAAATCGCCAAAAAGAACACACCCAAATATTAGTTGAGAGGCCAAAAAAAAGAGTGGCGACTGCACTTCCGGATATACCAAGGACGATGCCAATCTTTCTTCCGTGGCGGTCGCTCAAGAGGCTCCACGCCTTGCACGAAATTACCTGGCCGAGCATGAAGAGGCCAATCAGAAATCCAGATGCATAGCCAGCTTCCTCGGCCTTCCAGCCTTGCATGAATGCCACGAAAAGTCCCACGAACGGAATCAGCATGGTAGCACACATACTTTCTGATAGGAGACAAACAGAGATGACAATCATTTGCATTCTCGGCAACGGCGTGGCTTTGCCGCGGCCTGGAGATTCAACGAATGACATTTATGGGGAAAGGGAATGGGCGAATAGATTCCGAACGCGTGGACGATAAGGCACCAAATATCCAACAGCTAAGCGAAGTAACGCACCAAATGGTATTTCCCAAAGTATTGTGAATGGAAAAGAGTAAATAATAACAACAACAAACAAACAAACAAAAATAAAGCTAGTACCACCAAAACCACCAACAACAGAAGAAATAATAGTAAGAACGCTACCGAAGGAAAGACGCTATTGTCCGGAATAGTTAAGAGCAAGAGGTGAGATGGAGTGCGGGGTGATAAAAGCAAAAAGGTGACAGCATATGGCATATCATCATCTATTGGGTTATTTCTCTCCAACGCAGCACCTTTACATTTTCCCATTTGAAAAGCTTTAAGGATTTTCATGGAATCACCATGTAGCTAGGGGCCAAAGCATTCCAGATTCCCAGCAAAAGATTTACAGCCAGTAAACAGCCAGATAATACAAGTAACACACTATAAGATTAAAAATGAAAAAAAAATAAAATAATAAATAACATAACCCCCCCCCCCCCATCACGATATAAAAGCAGAAAACAAGGAACGAATGGTATAATTATGAATGTTTGTCGTGATCATGCCACCTTCTTGCTAACAAAAGAATGTCTTGTTCCCAACAACAACAACAACAAAGAAAAACATCCCAAAAAAAAGTATTTAGTGCGTCAATAGCAATAATACTGATAGACGACCATCCGTTAAGGCAGCACTATACTACTGAAAGCTGTGACTGTCAAAAGACATTCTACGGGCCCATCTGACATCTAAAGTAGTGAGAGTGAGTCATTTGGGTTATCAACCGAAAATTCCTCCATAATGACGACTTCAACTTTCGGCTCCGAATCAACCTGCTGGTGAGACTCAGGCAGATGAAGTAGTCCAGTGGTCCAGCAGCTGGCCAGTAGCGGAAAGGCAGAGAGAACGAAGAGAAGAAAGTGATTAAAGGGAAATACATGGTCCCCAGTAATAGACCAAGCAAACAGTGGTGCACCCAAAAACGGAATAACAGCTCGGACAATGCACATCGAAGCCTGCTGAACGGCGTACATCATGCTGACCTTTCCTGGTGGGGCTAATTGGGCGCAAATCATCGCGGTGAGACACCAACACCATGATTCCCACCATTTCCGGATAACTCCCATCAACATCGCGAACCAAAATCCTCCTGAAGAACTGAAGTACGAGCCAAACGCCACGACAAAGGAAAAGAAAGCGTAGGCCAGTTCTGTGTGCTGATAAAACCTCAACTGATTGCCATACCATTGCACTACAGTGGGAAAGACAAGATTTGCCAGAATGGCTGGAACGCTATTGGCGAGTATAAGTAACCCAACGGCTTCGGACTCTAATCCCAAACCTCCTACACTTCTTGGAGCAATGCCCCAAAGTGGAAAGCACTCGGCGTATAACATATCCCCAGCAGAAATTAACATCGCATTTATGAGCATGTGACGAGTCGAAGACATCTCATACGCCTCCTTAAACCCAAACGACGATTCTGTCTTCGTATCTTCCATGCTGGATTCGCACATACCATCAGTACTGCTGCTTTCCCCCATTTCCTCCATCAAGACGATACTTTCCGAAGGTATCTCCGGCTGAATTTTGTTGAGAAAACAAGCGATATACCTCCGAAAGACAATTGGAACTGACGTTAGGAGAGGTACGGCGGAAGTGTTTGTTTCTTTCAATAGTAGTGATGCACCAAACGATGCACAAACATTGTAAATAGAAATAAACAGGCTTGGAAGAAACGCTGGATGCTGGGCCAGAAACCCGTTGCTACTCACACAAAGAGCAGATCCTAGTGAAGAATGAGCAGGATCATACAAAAAGCCACCAATCGTTGGGCCAAATAGTAAACCAATACCGTACGTTAGGGTAATCAGCATAAAACCTTTCGCTTCATTTGTCTTGTCGGTAATGTCTGCAATGACAGTTCTAGAAAGAATGGAACTCCCATTAAATAGGCCGTGAACAAATCGCCAAAAACAACACTCCCAGATATTATTTGAGAGGCCAAAAAAAAGAGTGGCGACTGCACTTCCGGATATACCAAGGACGATGCCAATCTTTCTTCCGTGGCGGTCGCTCAAGAGGCTCCACGCCTTGCACGAAATTACCTGACCAAGCATGAAGAGGCCAATCAGAAATCCAGATGCATAGCCTGCTTCCTCGGCCTTCCAGCCTTGCATGAATGCCACGAAAAGTCCCACGAACGGAATCAGCATGGTAGCACACATACTTTCTGATAGGAGAGTGACTGTCAGAATGACCATTTGAGACCTCGGTAGCGGAGTGGGTCCACCACTGTAATCCAAATTTGAGGCAACGACCATTGCCTCCGCGGAGCGTCGATATGAAACCTATTTAAAATCCAACTACTTGTTTCCGTTGTGCTGCATTACTTATGAGAAAAAACAAACAAACAAATCTACTACGAAAAGGTTCTCAATCTTCTTTTTTTCTTGGCGCGTCTAACAGTTAGCTACCATTACCCACAAGGCATTTAATGCCAGAAAGATAATAGAATACAAAAAATAGAAGAAGTAATAAAAGAAAACAAAAGAAGTACGCCGTGTTTGAAATCAGAAAGATTCGAAAAAGAGGTTCGGAATGCTCATACAAAAGAGGTACATTCCTGTACCAATAAGCATTAAAATATTTCTGTCACGATTGTTTCTCCTCTTTCAGTACTCGTAGAATCGTTCAACTTTGTGCAAAAAAAGAAATCATCCGGTCATAAATTTCTTGCTTCTGATCAAAAAACGAAAGGGAACTATTATGCCAGTGGATGCTCGAAGTAGTGTGCCCTTGTAGTTCGATAACCTTGTCGCGGTCTCCTCCAGTCGTAAACTGGCTCTGTGCGGCGATAGAAGCGGTGGGGAACGCAATTATTTCATCTCTTTTACTGTATATGATCAGCTTATTTGAATGTGAAATTGCATTCCATCCACCCAGAGAATCTAAATCGCCTACCAAAAGAGGGAGTAGCTGCCTCGTCATTTGTGGAGCGAAAGGGGAAAAACATACTGCTGCATCCGAAAGACTAGAGAAGGAACGATCTACAACTACCGGAGCACTTTGCAAATACTTCGATCCAAGTTGCGTGACAACCCCTCCCCCAATACTGTGCCCAAATAACAATAAACACGACGTATCGATGGAATATGCTGTTATACAGTGTTCCGCAACACAACCTGCGTCTTCCACTAAATGACTTATTTGTGAGGCGTATCCTGAGCTGCGACCAATCCCACGTGGATTAAACAAGATAGCATTCGCGTTAATGTTCTCAGCAAGGGCATGCACATCACTGATACTATTTTCTAAAAATTCTGCATTTCCACCACAATACAATAGCCACCTTTCAGTGGGCTGCCGCCGAAGTATAACGAGAGTGTCAAGCTTGCAACCAGTACGGTTTTTCACTTCTGGGAATTCCACCTTGAACGATGCCTTAATGAGGTATTCTAAAGTTTTTTCTCGCATTCTATCACGTTCGAACTGCGGTGTAATAGCACTTAAAGCCGTTGCAGGATAGCAAGCTAACATGACACCACCGCCAAAGATGCTCCAGACCTGAAGGAGTAGCAAAACGAGAGTAACCAGAGTGTTGCTCAAGTAACCGGAGTTTATACCACCAAACAGAGCCGCAGCACATGACATCAGTACGGGAAGGAAGCTCAAGCGAACAACCATTGCACAACGAGCACCGAGACGCTTATATCCGTAATATGCGATGATCCACTGAGTTAAAACTATGAGAGCAGGAAATGTTTGCGACCCGGCCCATAGCTTTGTCATGGTGCAAAACCAGCCTAGTGCTGGAGCAGCATGACTTACTGTAGGTGATAAAACTCGAGGCCCCACAAAATGGGCAACAATAGCCATTACAAGCAAAAGAAGATCGAAAAGCATATTGATCCAACTACTAACTACCACTGAACTTCTTTAGCCTACAATCGTCTTTGAATGTCCAAGGATCAATCATGAATAGCAACTAGACCAGAAGAAGGAGAGAGCTATGAAATCTTCATTGGAAAACCGTGAAGCAAGGCAAATGAAAGCAGATTCCTAACTTTGTTACGTAAGGTACTTCCTGACGCATTAATGTGTATCTTTTTTGTTGGGTTCAGGGCGGCTTAAATGTGCTGTACACAAAATCCACCATAGACCCTCTGATGGAGACCTTCGACGCAGACTAAGGCTCCTCAGACCGGGACGAGTAACTGCCGGTCTCCTGCCATACCTCTACGGAGGAGACTCGCATCTTCTAGACTAGTAGGAGTACTCAACGGCGCCTTCAGATTAGAAGAATGCATGCCGCATAGCTATGAGTTAATTTAACCGATTCTTGCCGCTTAATCCACTTTATCCACAATAATCCACTACGACGAGGCATCTCCTCCTCGATAATAGCATGAGGGGTCTTCTTAATTTAGCCATGAAGTTAATTCTGGATGAGTAACGTAAAATAGAGCAGATTCAAAACGGATAACTAATTTGAAGTAGAGGCATCGAAAGGCTATGCTGTGAAACATAAAAAATAACAACGACCTGCTGCTCCAGCCCATAAAAAAAAAGACACCAAACAAGAGTATGAGTAACGCTTGTCGCGAGTCAATATATATATAAGAAAAACAAAACAAACAGGTAACCAGAAACAACAACAAAAAAGTGCAGAGACATGAGAGATATCTTATGCAGTTTTGATTTTTTAAAAACTAGATGCTTGACTGCGGAAATAATACAAACCATTGTTAAGAACGATTCACTTGCTTCCCAGATTTTCTGATTATTCAGCTTTACCCCGGAACTTTGAACCTCTGCCACTTACACAACGGGCCATTACAGATTCCCAGAGAAAAGATACTTGACAGCGAAGTTCAATAAGAAAACCCCCAACAGGGTAAAAAATTATCGCATCATAGCGATATCGATCAGGGATTGCGCATCATTGAGCAAGATTCAACACTACTAAACAACGGAAGGATATAATCTTAAAATAGATTGTATCACCTCTTCTTTCTCATTTAAGTCCCAAAGAGAAGCGTTATGATGTGATAAATCTGGAGCTGTCGAAACCTCTAATACTAAAGACGCATCTTCTCCCGTCTGTTGAAACTGAGGAAGCCGCGCAATGGAAGCCGAGTGGTACTGTATAACGTCGTCTGCTGTAGAGAACAGAATAATTTTTTTTCGATGCCGCAGAGCATCCCAACAGCTGATTGTGTCCAAGTTGCCTATAAGGAGCGTTGAGGCTACAACTGTAAGTTTTCTCGGCAGTGAAGAAGCCACGCTTGCCACGGCATCAGCCAAGGACGAAAAAGATCGGTCCACCACGAGCGGTGACTCAGGGAGGTACCTCCTCGCCAGCTCTGCGGCTATCCCGCCACCTATACTGTGCCCCATTACTAAAAATTGTGCGACATCGATGCGGTACTCATCAATATAAAAATTAGCAACTGTGGCAGCATCCATCACCAAATCATTAATGCGCAGAGGATAGCCTGAACTTCTTCCAGATCCTCGCGGATTAAAAATAATCACGTTGATCTCCAATTCTGTAGCCATTTTCCCCACATTATATAGAACGGTTTCCACAAACTCACAATTGCCTCGAAGATAGATCATCCACCGTCCCGTTGCTTCTCGAGGCGAAACGAAAACTGTATCCAAACGCCGTCCACAACCGTCGCTGACAGGTATGCGGTTCACAGAGCACTGTGTTTCTTGTACCAAAAATCTCTCTTGCACATTGTATTCGTTCTCTCGAGCTTCTTGTGGCGTGATAGCCGTCAACAGAGTGGAAGGAAAGCAGAGTAAGAGAACGATCGAGCTACAGAAACTCCAAAGCTGAAATAGTACCTGAACAATTACTAGAGGAAGAGGTAGCCGCTCATGTCCAACGAGTAAGTAACCTTCCTTTGACATTCCCAGCAAACCAAAAAATGCCAAACAAGCCATCAACGGCAAGTATAATATTCGTGTCAGCAGAAGAAAGGAATCGCGATATGCCTGTAATGCGGCAACAGCCAACAGAGCATTCACTACAAACAAAAAAGCAACAAAGTTGTATGACACAGAACCAAGTGCCCATAGAGTGCAAACCCAACTCACAGACGGTGTGAGGAAAACAATCGCAGCAGGAAACACTGGTGGAGTCCACACGCCGCATAATACCCCTACTGCTGCAAGACCGAGGTTAACTGCTAGTGGCATTTACAGCGTCTCCTGGGAGGGATACATACTACACGAAAAAAGGAAAGAAAAGGAAGAAAGAAAGAAACAAGGTACAACACACTCTTGACAACACACAACGGTGAATGGATGTGCCCGCAGAACTCCACCGTGAAACCAGAACTATCTGGCCAACAAAGATTGCAAATATATATATATATATATATTTCTCTCGATATTACACAACATACGCAAAAAGCAAATGTCAATTGATTCCCAACAGCAACTATTACGTCTAAATCAGTGAAGAACCTTTAAAAAATAATTCATACGGCCGGTATTAATGGAAGTATAGAGCAGAAGGCAGCACTGAATAAGCATTATGAAATATGAGGCAGCGTGCTGCTGACAGTACAACAATGTGATAATAAGGAAATGGCTTTCTGCTTCACGCCGTTCAAACATTTTTAGTTTTCACCTGATGAGATACCAACAAGAGATTTAGCGCGTCTCCACTTTTCAAGAAAGATCTCTTTTACGTTTACATCCACCAACTGCAGCGTCGTGGAGGCACTGTTTGAACGAACCTCATACGACCGTAGAGCACAATACCAGAAGCCCATTGTAGAGATAAAGAAGACCAGAACATGATTAAACGGAAATATATTGTTCCCCGAAATAGACCATGCAAAAATGGGAGTGCTCATCAGAGGAATGATAGCCCGGGTCACTGCCCCGCACGACTGATTGATCCCCATAATAGCTCCAACCTTTCCCGGTGGTGCGGCTCTTGCTGTGAACAACGTGTTCAGACTGTAAGACCAGGTGCAGAAAAACTGTCTTGCGGATGTCGAAACGAGGACACAGAAAATAAGAAATGCCCCAGCAGCGTAGTAGGTGGTGAGAGGTAGGAAAAAGACGGCAATACCTGCGCAGAAGACTCCGAGACGAAACAGTGCCATTTTGTCTCCATACTTCGCACACGCAAAGGAGAAAGTAAAATTGGCAGCAAACAATGGCAAACTGTTCATCAGTAGAATAAAACCAACTTTGTCAGAACCCAAGTTTAAACCACCCTTTGATGCCGAGGAGATAGCCCAGAGAGGGAGACACTCTCTGGCAATAGAATCACTTCCGCACATTACCATGTAAGTGATAAGCATATACCGTGTAACAGGCATACTGAACGCCTGCTTATACCCAAAACTAGTGGATTCCTTTTTCTCTGCCTCCACTGCCGCTCCTTCGCCGTCCATGATTGGGGTCTCGGAAGATGGAACAGCTTTATCCTCGTGCTGATCCAGCGGAGATAATTCATGGGATTCGTTACTAGCCAGTTCTTCACGCTCTTCTGGAGCGCGTTGGTCTTCTTCTTTGGGAGTTCTAGGATGACCAGAATCAGGCGGAACAACTTCCACTATGACCACCTCCTGTCCATCGTCGTCCACCTCGATCAGTGGAGGATGAACAAACTTCTCTGGCTCCCGCCATAAGCAGGGTAATATTCTTTGAACGATGACTGGAAAAGGTTTTGCATGTGGATTCGATTCCTGGACGAAGAAAGTGCAGACTAGCATTCCAATATTTGAGTAAATAAATATTAGGAGACACGGTAACAATGCCGGATGCCTTCCGAAAGCTCCATCAGGGTCAAGATGCATCCAACTCATAGTACTGGAATGAGCTGGATCATAGAGCAAGCCTCCTAGACCCGGCCCGATAAGGTTTCCGAAGCCGAAACAAAAACTAACAAACGAAAAGCCTTGAGTCTCGTTTGTTTTATCTGTAATATCTGCCATCATGGTCTTCGCTACCAGGATGTTTCCATTGAAAATACCTTGCAGAAAGCGAAAAAAAGCACACTGCCACACACTAGTGCTTAGGCCAAAAAAAAGCATCATGAAGCCACTGCTTAAGAGCCCGCAAATTAGCGGTAGTCTCCGCCCATACTGATCGCTGATCCACCCCCACGTTTTAGCGCTTGCCACCTGCCCAATCATGAACATTGCCAGAAGGAGCCCGGAAAGGTATCCTGCCTCATCCGGGGGCCGATTCTCCAGATGAGCAATAAACAGCCCAACAAACGGAGATAATATTGTCGCGCAGAGTGAATCGCTAAGTAGCACAAAAGCCATCGGAACCATCTGCCGCAGGGGAAGAGGAGTAATCTTATACTTCTTTGGCGCTTCAACTGGCGGAGCAGCGGGTGTACTGCATCGGGTTCCTGCTTCAGACGTCGGGATATCTTCAGACCTTTCGCACCTGGGATTTTCTGCCATTGCGAAAAGCAACACTTCAAATTATGAACTGCATTCGGGCCAACATACCAACACCAAGAAGAATTAAAAAAAAATGTTGAACGAGGAAGAAGAAAATCAGCGTTCCATTAGCGAGAAGAAAGCCTTTTTCTTTTATCTGCACCAGAACCACTGTTAGCATCAAAACCCTGTTACACGGATACGGAATCAAACACATTACGGACAAATGCTCTGTATTTTTATTATTATGATTGGGGGAAGGATTTTGGGACGGCCCTTGAGTCGAGTTGCGACACCAATTAGAACCGATGAAGAACATCTTTTAACGTCTCTGTTGGAAGAAACGGAAGATGTCTGTGTTGTGTACTCTGAGGCAGCTCCGAACGAAAGACATACTGATTAGGAAACATTGCCACTAGCTGATTACTGCTTCTATTTAAACACCTCTCCACCGGTATAGGCTTCGAAAGCTTTAGTACACCTAAGAGTGTCGTTGATCGTTTGGGTAGGTTTGACGTCACGGTATCTTCGTCTTTTGAATCATTGCTATACCGTATTGCCTCAGCGGTTTCCGCCACGAGTTTCTGTAATCGTCGTGTTATGGTGTGTAAATACTGTTGTTCCATTTTCTGAGTTTCTTCGGCTTTCGAAACAGTCTGTACACCATATGTTTCCGTCATTGCAATGTACGGCTTATAGAAGTCCAGCGTTTCAATCATCTCAGATATAGAATCGTTTCGAGGAATGCAAACACTGAACAAATGAAATTTCAAATCCATCTCTAGTGGCGCCGATGCTCCTTCTGATCCCCTACTACGCTTCGCAACAATGCGCTCCGTTGCTCGACGAACAAATCTTTGTTCTCCCGTGCACGAGACAATAAATTTAAAGGGGGTATAAGCCGCTTTAAATGTAGGTGGCGAGAATGACGTCTGCTGCAGATGCTGTAGAGCCAGGACCTGGGTTCGAGACGCATTTGCTGTACAGGCTTCCCCCGAATCAGAGAATATAAACCGTTTGCAGCAATCTAAAGGAGAAATAAGCAAGAAATCTGGTGCAAGGCAAAGCGCCTCTCCCCGAAGGCAAGCATTATTCCATGGGTCATCAAATTCTAATATCACACTGACGTCGCCAGATAACGTATATACTGTCGTATCGTCGTCACCCCAACGCAGAACCCCAGGAAGCGTGTTTCGAAAAACCACAGTTCGCTTCACAACGGGCTTGACTCGGAAGCTCTTCGCGACATCCGCAACATAGGAGCAGCACTGGCGCACAGAGTCAGTCTGTTGCTGTGCGTCACTTGAAGTGTCCGCAATAGAGGAAAGCGAGGAATTTAAGTATAGGCGTGACCAGCAGCAGCGATGATGAAGATTCAGAAAATCACTAGTGAAAGTTATATCTTGAAACTCTACGGAAAGGGAAGCACAAGACGAAGATGAAGCAGGACCGCTTAGACTCTTCTTGTGGACTTCTTCACTGTTGCATTCCCAAATCCATTCGACAGGGAGAGAGTACGGAAAGCCCACTAATGTTTTGAAGTCAAAGGATTCGCTCATCTCTTCGTCGTTTCATGCGTCCTTTTAGCAGACAGAGGATTCGAACTTCTTGATGATTAGTTCGCCTTCTGCAGGCTTGATGTCTCTCTCAGTATAATTATACAACATCTATACAACTTACATTAATAATAGTAATAATAATAATAATGACAACAATCAGAAGAAAAAATGAATAATAACATGAGAAGTGTAAAAAAGAAAGAAAGCAGGAATGAAATATCATCAAAATGAAGAGCTAATAGATATAGGCTTATGAGTAAGATGTTGAACGGCGCAGCTTAGAAATGATGAGAACAATATTATTATTCTGTGAATTGCTGAGCAGCGTGACGCGCAATAATAACCGCTGCCCGACGCGCTTCTTCCATCGTCAAGTACCTTCCTGTGGAAATTCGAAGTGTCCCGATAGCACGGTTAATATCAACGCCAACTGCCTTCAATGGAAGAGAAACCTCCAATTCTTCACCAGGTGCTGAAGAATGGCAGGCAGATCCAGCAGAAACACACACGAAGTGACCAATAGTGGCGATCAGACGGGCAGCTGAAATATAGGACATCTCCGTATCCTTCAAAAGATCCGGTGTCTTCTTAAAAAGAGCGCAGTTAAGTGTGTTTGGAAGACAAAATGTAAGACTTCCGTTGACAACATAATCCATATCGTACTTCTCGAGTTCTTTCTTCAGAACATGAGCTAGTTCATCTCTCTTTAACCTCATTTCCTCTTGTGCGCTAGGAAGAGAACGCACCGAGGTCCAAAGAGCCTCAGCCATTGCCTTCGCGATTAAAACATTTTCTGTTCCAGGCCGTATACCGTGCTCATGACCAGCACCGTGTAATATTCTTGAGATATGCACACCATCTCTGATAAACAACGCTCCGCTGCTTTTCGGTGCATAAAATTTATGCCCACAAACGGAGAGTAAATCGACCTTGCACTGCTCTACATTAACATAAACTTTTCCGAGTGCTTGGGCAGCGTCAGTGTGAAAAAGAGTCTCTGCACCGCAGAGTTCCTTGACCGTGTCACACAGTTCTTCAATTGGATTCACTGCACCAATTTCATTGTTCGCAAACATAATCGTCACCATGCAGACACTTCGAGGTCCGTTTGGTAGAGTGCATAATGCCTTTTGAAGCAACTCTACGTCCAACACGCCGGTGTCTTTGTTCACACCCACTCGACAGAGACTGAATCCTTGTTTCGCCTCTAAGAACTTCGCTACTTCTTCTACAGCCGGATGCTCGTAACAGGAGAGAACTATCACACTGCGCTGGGGGTATCGAGATCTTGTGCTCAGAGCTCCACCCACGATACCAAGATTATTGCTTTCAGTTCCCCCGGACGTGAAAATGATTGTGTCTGCATTTTTACTCCCTAGTGAACGAGCTACTTTTTCTCGGGCAGCATCAAGGGCATATTTAGCTGCTAGCCCATAAGGGTGAGTTGAACTGGGATTACCCCAGTCGTCTCTGGATTCTATCATCGCCTTCCATGCTTCCTCACACATGGGTGTCGTAGCGTTGTAATCCAAATAAATGGGCTTCGGCTCTGTCTCCGACAGAGGTTGAGGCTTCCCTACTCGAAGAGGTTTATTAATGCTACACATCACAACAACTTACTAACTAAAGTTCAGAATAGTAAAATACTTTTGGGCAGAAAAAAAACGTATGTGTGCAGCAAATATTAATCTGACCCTTTCATTTCAGATTTCTTCGTCTGTCGACTATTAGAATGTTGTAGAACAATTTTAAGACACCAAACAAACAAAGAAACAAAGAAAATAATAATAATAGTAATAATGATAAATACGAAAATAATAATAATAATGAGAAGTAAGGAAACCTAACGGTGAAAGTAATCAACAAAAGACAACAACTATCACTGCACTGCTTTTCTAAATTCACCAGTAGTTGAAATACCCCACGAACATAAACTAGAAACGGTAGTTGTAGTACAATTACAGATCACCAGTACTCGCCCTGTTGGAGGCCAATTATCGTGGTTCTGCAGTGTTAGAAGACCTCCTTAGCAACTCTCTTCAACGCGGAAATGTCCACATGCGGAAGATCCTTCTCGATCAGATCAGTGATCGCCAGTACTTCCTCCTCGACAATAGCAGGAGACGACGCACTCTGCAGGAGCTCCAACACTCCACTAACCGCTGCATATGGATCAGATTCCGAGGGGAGCTCCTTCAGTACGTCTTCCAACACCTCACTCAACGGAGATACAGAGGATTCAACTTTGGCTCTCTTGGCTTGACGGTGACTCTCCTCTTCCTCCCTGACCTTTTCCCAGTTGTGCATCAAATCTTGGATGTCTTCTGAATCGCTGTTGCTCTCGTCATCGTCTTCGGCCAAGGGGTCATGCACCCATTCCCCCTTCAGAGCAAGATTTCTGTCAAACTTGTTTCTTTTCTGTCTCGACTGACGTTGAGTAATAAACGCATCCCGCGCCGTGCTTTTGTTTTCTTCCTCCAGATCGACTCTCCCTTCATTCGCTGCTTGAAGAATTTTGTTGAGTTCTTCCTCCATCATTATTTGCTCGCTCAGAGTCATTGGTTTTCCCTCCTTACGGCGCTGAATGATCTCCTTGCTGCGACGTTCGTATTCCTTGACAACGAACTCCTCAAAAATGTTTCGATCCTTTGAAGGTTTCTCCCAATTGATAGGTGGTAAAGTATTTGTAGTGTACCCAAGCTTTCTTTTTCGGTTTTCATCGGAGTTCATGGTGTTCTCGTCAGCCACTGCTTTCTGAACAGATATCGCTTCAGTAGAATCCATGACGAAGTGGCGACGAACTATTTTTTTCGCTGTGAAGGCAGGGATGTTGTAGCCGTTACCTGTGATCACAGTTTCGCTTCCCAGGAGGTGGACCTCTGCATTACTACTCCAGTCATTGAGCGCGTAAATATCTTCACCAATGTGAAGTGTTACGGAACCATCTGACCAGCGGATAACTCTTGCATTACTCATGAACGCGTTGCTACCGCAATGAAATCCCCATCGCATCACATTCGAGGGGGTGAAAAGCATGCGGGGGTTGCTGGGGAGGTAAGGGCATTTTCCCATAAACGGTTGTGGGTTTGCATGCACCGTTTGCCTATTTGGCTGTATTTTCGGCATCTCCACAAGCCAAGAATCATCACTTTTGGGTAACTCGACCTTCGTTGGTACAGTAGAGTTCAGAATAGAGAAAGACTCAATAGGCTGCCCTTCAAAAGCCTTAGCTCCGCTTTTACCGAAATACGCCTCTACCTGCTCCATTTCTACAGCAGCTAAGTTTATCTCAAAGTAGTCTTTTAGATTATCATTCTTCTCTTGAATGTGACTCTCAGACACATAACCACCAAACAGAGACTCGAGCAAAGCGTGCGGATCTGCAAAGGAAGGCTCCATGTCAAGATCATTTTTACTGTCGTCGCTCAAAGAGAAGAGCGGGCCAAAAAGTGTCTGAATAGAAATTTCAGGCTCAGGGTGGCCGTCGCCCAACACTCCCTCAGAAGCAGCTGACGAAGCCATCACACTATCTAATCACCTTTTTCTTGTTGTTTCCTACGTCAAAAGAGAAGTAGCACAAAAGTAATCCGGAAATAAAAAATAACAACAACATTTTGTGAGGGTGTATGCACGACAACTACTGTAAGGAGGAGTCCCTGCTGCCGCTATTTATTTATCTGCTTATTTGATTTTGCAATAAGAGATACTTAGTGTGTATTTTTACTCGTGTAATCATGTGCCCATCCTAGAGGATATGCAAACGCCATACGCCTCAATTTTCCAAATCGGAATTTCGTACTTGAGCTCTTGCCTTTACACGTCGCTTCTTAACGTCCCATTTCTTTGCCAAGGAGTCACTAACGCCTTCCCCTTTAGCCACAAGACGCTCTTTCCTTTTCGCTTGCTTCCTCGTAAGCCGCTTCGATTTCTTATGCTGCACATCAAGAACTAGGTCACCGACCATTCGTACCGTTTGCTGAATCTTTTGCCCCATGGAAGATTCATTCGTGCCACTGTTCAAACGATCCATTTCGTCGTCAACTTCTCTCTCCAATTCCTCAGCTTTTTTTTCTTTTGCTTCTGCTAACTCTCGTTCCGCTCGCTCAAGTTTTCGCTTTTGAACTGCTTTTCTATGAGCCTTCTTTTTACTCATCTGCTTTAACTTTCGAACGAGTTTCGTCATTTTCCTCACCAAACTAAAGCAGAAAAACTAACCTAGTAAGCCGCGCATATAACCAAGAGTGAAGAAAAATCAAACAAAACGGGAATGGCACTTCATTATATAACGGAGCTCTGATAGTAAACCAAATAGTTTTAACAGTATAGTGATTTTTCTAGGAGATTTGGTACGCTTAAGTACTGGCTTTATACTCCACCCAGTGATGTTGACTAGCCCTGCACACCGCATTAGGGATTACAGAAACAGATCTAGTTGCCTCCATGTGCATCAATCACAGTTATCTGCCTGCTTCTCTCTCAACCACTTGTTGAATAGGTAGTGAGGAACAAAAACAGACCCACCAGCAGAGGATGGCATTCGTGGAACTTTGTTCCATTCCGTGTCGTTCAAGAGGGAAGCATAATCTGCGTATTCAACGTTCCTTTCCTGCTGTTGGGGACGAGGAGGTCCATCTGTCACCACAGCCGACTTCCCTAACTCCTCAACAAGACTTAACGTCCTGACTAAAGGTTCTAACGTTTCAATCCCGCGGGACAAACCACAAGCAAACTGATTACAAAAAGTGGTGACGAACTCCGAACTTTCTTCGGAGAGCTTCGCAAACTGCGTCATTACATCTGCCAACGCGTCTTTCCCGTTGATACTTGAATAACGGAGCGACTCTATCTCCTTCCTTTCTGCTTCCGTCTTCACAGAGTTCGTTGATGGGCTACACCTCTCAAGGGACTCCCCAGCAGGAGAATCAGCAAGCTTCTCCAGAAAGGTGTTCATTCTGTCCTGCACGGGAGCCACAATTGTTTCTTTGACGGATTGACGAGTCTCCACCGGTTTTCTTTCACGCTCTGAACGAATAGATCGCTCGTTTCGTTCAAAATAATTTTTGAGGGGTTTTGGGCTGCCATTCAAAGCGCTGGGAAATACCCATTTAAAAGAAGATTGCGGCGAGCTCAACCCTGCAGCGATATGTGCGGAACACCCCAGAGACGACGGAGCGTCTATTCTTTCCTTCTCCACACAGCATCTGCGAACAATACTCCTCATCAGGGAATCCATGTGCTTGCTGCGAGACACGGTGTCTCGGGATGCACCAACCGTGAATAACTGATGCTCCATCACCGACCCAATATGAGGACGAGACGAGAGATCCTTTCGGAGACAGCACGAAATGAAGTCCAATAATTCAGATGAGATCGAAAAATTTCTTGCTGTGCTACTAACGTAGCTGGTGGTGAAAAGACTAGGCTCCACAGAGCACGCGATCAGGCTGAAATCATCAATCATTTGTTTCGTGACTTCTTCGCCATGCGCAGCATTTGCCGCGACAAGTTGCACAGCAATGACCCCCAAGCACCAAATGTCATCTGCAAAGGCCTTGATCATTGGATCGTACAGCACGTGTTCAAGAGGATGAATTTCTTTGGTGGTAGGTGGCGGAAACTGAATGTTGTCATCTCCTTCGATAAGAGAGATCTTAACGGTTCCAGCTTCCCGATTCAGGACGATTTTGTTGGTAGTCAGGCTTCGATGAGCAATATGAACGTCCTGATGAAGATACCGAATACCACAGCATATCTCAAACAACACACTAGATATCTGGGCTTGCGAGAGGGGCTTTGTTTTTGTTTTATTCAAGCATGTCAGCAAATCATGCAACGAACACCTATCGAAATACTCCTCCACAACACAAAGAATGGTGTTCCCCTTGGGTTCTAGACCGCCAGAATCGCTCTTCATAAATGCTGCCTCCTGATTTATCACGTTCGGATGGTGCATAAAAAACCTGTGATACACACAATTGAGGAAACGAGTATCGGTGTCTTGGACAGCTAGTTCCTTGATCACTACAAAAGTTGCTTCACCACCACTACATTGCTTTTTCGCTTTCCACGTTGTGCAGCCATGGGCAGTTGAAATACACGACACCAAAGAGTACGTACTGCCATTAGTGTCCGTAAACATGATGTTCTTTACTCTGCCAGCATAGTGCTATCAACATAGATCAGAACTAGGACTCGTAGAAAAGAAGATGTAGAATAAATAGCAATGAATCCGGCCTAGCAAACAAATTATTGAGCTAGTACGAGTACTACACAAATCATTTACAACAATTATTACAAACAGAAGAGTTATAGCACTTCGAGAGTACTTGTATATCCTTCTTACAAAAGCTTCTTCGAACTCAAGAACAGCTCTAAACCATCCTCAAAAGCAGTATCCGTGATTGAGCATCCTTGAGCATGCTCGTACGAGGGATTTTTTGTCACGTATGTCGTAAAGATACCAGAGAATATTTCGCAGAGCAAATGCTGCATGGCACCCGTTGCAATATCGGGGCTAGTCAGTAAAGCTGCTCGATATCCCGTCATCGTCTCAAAGTAATGAAGCTTATAAGAAGGGGTTTGAACGGCCTTGAAGCGCCCTTCATGAGTACTAGACAATTGGGTGGCAATGTGTTGCAAAGTGTAAATAAACCCGCCGACAAGGCCAGCCTCTCCCTCACTAACAGCTCTAGATCGATTCCACTGCTTATAGAAAATATTCTCCCCATATCGGTTGAAGATGTATAGAGAGTGTAGCGTCATCTCACCTAGTTTAGTACTTCACAACACATAAGAATAAGCAGCAAAGGAAAAAAGATCATCAGGAGAAAAATCAAACCGGTCTATTGAAATGAACTATTTGCGAGTGTTATTTCACATATCCCTCAAAATACAATTTAAAATAAAATCTTGTTTTCTTACCGCTCATGCTATTATTGTCTTATTTTAAGCGCAAGGGGAAAAGACATGTAATGTTTTACTGGTCGTAATTGCTGGGGCGAACGGAGGCCCCTGCCGCTGCTTGTTCAACGCGAAGAGTATCCCTGTCAAGCGGTTGTCTGTACTCGTCAATAATGTTCGGAACCCACGATGGGGATCCCTGTTGACGAACGCTTCTTCTCCCATTCCACGGAGATGTCGCTTCCCGCTCCAGTTTCTGTGCCAAGCTGCTTATTCGTCGCTCTTCACCTTCCATCCAGTGATCGTAATCCGACAATTTCCTCTTCCGCATCCTCTTCCATTTCCTAAACTGATGTGTTTCATCAGCTAGCGCTTTCTGCTCTGATTCGTCAAGATTAAAATGCTCATCACTCATCTCCAAACGATTAGCCCCGATTTCTACCGATCCTTGTTCACGGGGACGCGAAACCTCAGCTCCTGCCTCATTCTCACGCGTAGCTGGAAGGTAGTCCCAATCACCGGTTGGGCGTAAAGCATGCAGAACAACAGAAGAAGCGACCAAGAAATCGCACATCGGATAATCCAGCACGAGGGGCGTCACTGGTCGTGATAAACGCTGGGACAGTTGCCGACGAATGTTTCCTTTGTAGTTTGGGGAGATGAACAGCATCAGCCCACCACTCTCTTTCGACTTTTGAGAAAAATGATTAAAACAAAAACTCGACAGACGTTGCTCTATGCGGGTATTGAGGCGCTCGTGAGGAACAGCAGGCTGTACTCGCGCCTTCTGTACTTCCGGTGGCAGCGCTTCTACGGGATACGGAGACGTTGAGCACAATTGTGCTTTTCCTGAGAAAAGCAATGGGGATAAATTATTCCTGCGCATAATATGGTTTAGCATTCCATTCGTATCATCCCCGTCCTCCTCTTTAAAAGAGTATATCGGAACAGCTTTTTGAAAATGAGCCCCTCTCGCAGCACGAACAACACGGTGATCATACAATTCTGCACAGTGGTTTGTCAGAATAATCGCATCGTATTGAAATCCAGCGGCTGTTCGCAGAATCGTCCCCACATGCCCCGGATCATGAACGTTGTCCAAGACGACCACTCTCTCCAGCGATTGCTTGTTAGCTATCAACTCCTCTTTTCCTGGCGGGTCAGGAATTCGAAAGTCCCCGACGTAGCCGTCACTCCCATCAAAACTAGATGAGGCTAGTGCAGGGGACACACGTATAATCTCACTTCTGGTGTCATCTGCCCATTGAGGTTTCTCAGCACCATAGGGAATGAGGAGATGATCGGGATGATAACCCCTCTGGCAGAGTTCACGAATCATCATTTTTCCCCCTACGCACATCAAACCCTTCGCATTCCTATATTTGGGGTTTCTACTGAGCTCTACAAAGTGGTGCATCAAATGGTGCTGAGGTTCATCGATTACAGTTCCCTCCCACAAAACATCTTTTTGCAGTTGAGAAAGCAATAGTTGCGCTGCTCGTTTTTTTAGGGTCTCTGCCGTAGCAGTGCGGTTCTTGTTGATTGAAGAGTGAAAAGAAGGGGAGATCGCTACGTTTCTAAGAGACGGCTCCGTCACAGATGACGAAGGACCAATAGACTTATCAAGACGGATGGCTCTAACCGAAATGATTAAGTTTGACCCTAGAAAGCATGGGCGAAGCCGTTGAGGGCGCGCAGCTCGCCCGGTGAGGACTAGCATTTCAAACCCTGGAAGGGCGGACCCCTAACCACGACTTTTGATTACATTTCGGCAACAAAACGAGAGGGGAGAGAAAGACCTAAATAATAAAAAAATGAGTTTGCACAAGAACCAACACTCCAGACATGGGAACTATTCATGATGATAGCATGCGCCAGCCATTAAATCACAAGACAAGCTAGCTGTATTTCTATGCGAAAAAAAAAATAATCAAACTATAACGATAAAAGAAAGTGTAAGAGGAGTAAAATGTAGGAGGCGTTTTACATAGTATTTTACAGTTTTATACTGTTTCCACACAGAATGTGATATGGGGGTGTTCCTGAGAACGGTTACTGTACCAACAACAACCTAAGCCAGAAGCAAAATAAAGAAACAAACAAAATGCAAGACTCAAAATGTGCACCAGCAACATGGCTTCTTCGTGGGATCGACACCTAAAAAGGGCCAGTCACTTCTTTTGTGTAAGAGCTGCTATCCAAAACCGTTGACATTTGTACAGAAGCGCAGAGAATGGGAAGAGGCATTTGAACCACGAGAGCCTGTGCCTCTTCCACAACTTGAGTGCCCTCGAAATGCTCGCTAAGGTAGTTCAAAAAATACGGAAATACTTTATCGTTAGACCGTTCCAGATAGGTTCCCGAAAGTGGCTCGGAGCCGGAGCTGTAGTCTGGTGTTTCATTATCGAATGACATGGGAACGCTTCTTATTTCAAACCGCAGCATTGTATCTCGTCTTTTTTTCTGTGAGGGGCAGTAAGCGGCGAATGGATCGGCAGCGGGCAGCTCTGCTTCAAAGCGATTGGCACCACTTACAACCTCTGTTTGTATTTCCTGTATTATTGGCGGTTGAATCTTCGGATGTGTACTACAGTAGATTACCGGTCCTACGAACTGAACGTCTGGATACGATGAACGCATGTTGTCCGTATCGTTGTACTGACCTTGATACGACGCAATTTTCAAAGGCCCTTCTGTAATGCTACACCGCATGCTCAGAGCTACATTGACTTCAAGCCGGACTAAAACACGCTGCAGAAAGCAAACGCTGCTTGCCAACGCAGCAGTAACGGTCAGAAAGGAGGACTCAAACGAGAGTCCTCCATTGCTCATCCCCAGTAAAAGACCGTGATGATCTTCCAAAGAGTATCGATGGACTTCACGCAGAACAGAAATAATGGATGGATCATCGTAATTCTCAGGACGGAGATCGAAAATATGCCTACAATAGACTCCAGATGTCAATGTTGTGGAAGGTGGACGTGGGACACAATGCATCAAAAAGTTGGAACGAAGTCCCCGTGGAAGATTATGTAATAAATCAGGAACTCGAAACTGCTGTGGGTATTCTACGGCAGAAAACTCAACCCTAGGATCGAAGCCCACATATAAATCTAGAAAGCCGCTGTGCTGTGTTTCATTGAAGATTCGAAGCTGAAGTTTGCCATGTGCCAATGTCATTGAGTTGACTGTTTGGGGAACGTAATTATCAAAATTGCTTCTAGAAGCGCCTGAGAGACCAAGCCCTTCACCATCCATTCCTCTCTTCGATCGCCCTCCACCGACGCTCCTCCGCCGCGCAGTTTTTGGCGGCGCTTTAGGCTCTGTATTTGCGACATACTTCTTCAGATCAATCACGCGAGGCAAGTGATGATCCCGAATACTGAGAAGGACAGCATCCACTTCCACATTAATATGCAGCATCGCTCCCATAAAAGGAGCACATAGTAAAAAACCACCTTTAGGAAGCTTCAAGTTAATCGCCATTCCTGCCCCAGCAGGGCAAAAGTAAGATTCCAAATGCCTTCTGGAAGCCTCTGCCGTACAATATAAGCGATGATGCGCTCGCCGAAAAACGGGGTGCAACCGTTCCAAAACAAAGAAAACTGAAACATCGCGGAGTTCCTTTATTTCAGTGACATCCGAACAAATGGGACAAGCAATACCATTGCTGGCATGAAAAGTCGCCGCAAAACGTATTTCACTCACGCTCTTGAAGTGCATAATATCACATGCACAAGATCGGCAGCTCAACACAAAATCAATGTTCAGCCACTTCGATTCAACAGCAAGAAAAAGTTGCTCAATGACAATATTGACAGGCATTTTCAGGAGGGAAGCAATTTGCAATGGATTCCATAGCGTGAAAGCGTTGTACATATGCCGAAGCTCATTGCATTTCTCTAGCAGACTTGGATCGATGAAGTATAGCTCCTCTGCCAGTAAACGACCTGTGTGAGGAACTGCATAGAATTCTTGATTTCGAAGAGGGCATTCCTCTGTAAGAAAAGGATCACAAAACGTTTCCATTGCAATCCAAAAACTGCGTTCACATCGCGAAGGAGGAAGAGCTGACCACAGCCTGTGGAATGTCTCCTTGTCTAAATGAATTGGCGGAGGTTTCATTCTGACAAGGACACACTATCTTTCACAAACTTCCCTAAGCTAATACTTTGTGTTGGAGGTGAAAAGATATATATATATATATTAATATTGAAGAGAGATTAAAGTGAAGTTTGCTGTAGTTAAGGCATAGATGCTATCATATCATCCAGCGATACTTCTGCCGATGGATCCTCAGCAGAACACGTAGTACGATACTACTTTTTTTAGCTTGTACATTTCTATCCACGAACAGCAGTCAATGCTGCGAACTAATACTGGTACACCCCAAACACGGTAACTACAGCAAACAGATCATTATTCATATACACTTCCTCAAGGTAGTTATCTGTATCAGAATCCCAAAACATTTTACATCCTGCGCGAAGTCCTTCACCTCTTTGCTCTCCAATCATACAGTTCACAAGAATCTTGTAGCGATCCAACTCCAAGTTTCGAATTTTGTCACGAATAGTATCCGCAATTTCTTTGCTAATACTTTGGATCTCATCCGCCTTGTATTCTTGCTCCTCAAGCCTGTTAACCAGGATAGAACGAACGATGGGCTTCACTTCGGCTGGTCTAAAGCGATGCTGATGATCGGGGCGCAGCGAGAAAGTTGCGGCGTCTATATCAGCTTGCATATTCAAGACTTGCTTTTGAATAGCACAATGAATCTAGAGTAGTTAAGTAAAACCAGTAAAAATGAAGAAGCAAATGGTGCAATTTGAAATTGAATAATAGAAAATTTCATTTAGAAAACTCAGCCAGCACCGATAGTACGGTTTGAGGAACATGGATTATGGATTAACCGCAGCATTATCGTTCATTTTGCCAAACACACAGACGAACAATATATATATTTCTCTTCATTTTTCTTCTGCCCCGGTATCAGATTTTCGCCTATATCTCTGTATATTTTTTATTATTCAATCCACATTAGAAGTCCCTTAGGCAATCACACCATGAATTCGTTTCGGTTTCTCCACCAGCGACTGCATCCAATCTATTCGGTTCGCCCCTACTGGGTTCCGAGTCGAGGATACCATTAAAATTTTCTATTATCTCCCTGTACACATCACCCACAGTACGCCCCCCCAATTGTCGGATGAGGGATTCATATTTCTCGGGATGACTATCGAACAAACTGTATTTCATTGGACGCTGTGCTTCTGAAGCTGCACACCACTGAATGAGAAACTTTAGAATAGGATCCCCCCCAAAAGCTCCACAGCCCCAGTTTCCTGTAGCTATCGGAGCGTCATCCGGAAAATCTCGCCAGCCGCCAAAGGCCACGTAAGCTTTCCTCGTTTCTCTTTCTATACACTCTTTCTTCCACTGACGCTGAGAGCCGCATCTGCCGAATGGTAGAGCATCCAACCAAACGACTGAGCAGGGGGTAGAACTAACGCTGGATTCCAAGGGATCAACGCGGAAAGTTGAAGCATAGCCTCTGTATGACACAAATAGTCTACCACCATTACAAAAAAGGGCATCGTTATCGTGCAGCTTCTCGCACACCATAACAGCGACCAAGAGTTCAGGTGAGACCATAAGCCGGATTTCTTCTTGAACACATCCGTGACCGAAAACACCACCTCCAATTATTTTGTTTGCAAAAATTGCTTGCAATGCATCGTGGTGGTCCTCAATATAAACATCATTCAAATCCACATTCACGAGAGGTTTTTGGCTCGTTTCAAAAGTGGGAAAAGACGCCGCGGCAATATTTTTTCTCGATAGAATCAAAACAGGCGGATGACGCGTGTCAAATTGTTGAGTTTGGGATACGGCACTCTCCTCCTCTCTCCGCTTCGCAATGAAATACAGAAGTATAGCACGAGCTTTAGCCAACTGGGACTCCTGGCCCCTGTAGCACGGAGAAGAATGCAAAAAGCACATATTAGGGTTGGGAAATTCGCGTCCTTCACTGCCTTTGTACGTAAAGCTGTCACAGACAGAAGGAAATGGGAAAAGTGAAAAAAATGAGCATGTCAGCAATATTACAGTTTCTCTTGATGTCAACTGTAATTCACCGTTTTCACCGCTAAGAAGAAGCGGCACGTCCTTCTGAAATGTGTCCGGGGCTGTTAAAAGAAGATGTACCATCCATGGCATAACATTTTCCACAAAATAGTTCGTATCTTCATCTCCAAGCGATAATATAGCTTCCGTCAATAGTGGGCAAGAGAATTTTTCTTTGTTCCATATTTTTGTTTTGCTTCTCTTCGGCGCGTTTCCATGAACGATCTTGATCATTAAGGAGGTGCACAGACGGAGGTGATTTTCTGTCTCTGTCGCGTACGCAGCCGCATGATGGCTCAAAATGGAAGCAGTGCGCTCCCAGGTCGAGGAATGAAGCCACGGAAGGACCAACAAAGCGGGTTGTTTCGTCATTGGTTCACCTATGCCTAACAAAAAAAAACAACCGAATATCAACAAAGAGAAAACGATGGAGATCAAGAACAAGTTTGCCCGGAAGTAAAACGATGATTCAGATGAGAACAGCTGGTTCCAGATAAATAACTGCATATATATATATATATATATTCACTTTTATGCTCCACACACCATAGCAGTTGTATACAATTGAGCAAAGGGGGACATTCTCAGAATACCTTGAAAAAGCGGGCGCACTTACGAAGACACGCATCAGTACCACAGTTTTGAGCACCACGTACTTGCAGCAACAAAGGCCAAATCTTTTGTAGAAAGCAAAGGCCCTTTGTTGTTGAAACTTAAACCTGCACTCAGGAAACGCACTAAATTTCTCTTCTCGTCAAAGTTTCCTTCCCAGTTCTTTGTGATCACGGCTGCATAGGAATCGAAAGAAGTTTCTCCACCAGAAGAAGCCTCTGCACTTCGAGCGAAAGCGCCGTTCAGAAACAGAAGCATGGGTTCTTCTTGATGCTGCGAAGCAGAAGCCAAGAAAGTCCGCATCGCCCCTAGTGTGAGTGAGGCCGAGCGAGTTGCCATATCAAAATCTCTCAGTGTATCGTTGATGTCAACGCGAACGACAGCGTCTGTGTTGCGATATAGAAATCGAAGAACTGTTAAAGCATCATCTCTGGAGACCTCTTCTTGAGGACTGGAGCTAGGCCAACTGTAGCTCAGATGGTAAAGAAGAAAACAGGTATAATGAATGTTGGTCGGAGGCTCAAAACCGCGAACCACATTCAAATAGAGGCTCATTAAGTTATCTTTTCCGGCCATTGCATCCAGATAGCATAATAGTTCATACAAGTTTTTTGCTACTAGTTCAGGGTAGACGTACCGACTCTCGAGCTCGTCCACCAAGGCCTCCTGAAAGTCCGTCAGTTCATTGCTTTCTCTGAAGAAACGTTCCGCCATTGAAAGAGACATTTGATTAGTTGTTGCCCGAAGATTTGCCTCGTTCAAGCATTGCTCAAACCTGCATTCCAAACGAGTAAAGTGCCGTTCGCACGTGCACAGCATAATATGATCTATGGTTGTTATTTCCAGCATTCTGGGAGTAAATGACCTGTAACCTCCGAATAGCCCCTTGTAAAGCGTCCACTCAGGAGCTCTGTTTGGTGCCAACGGGTTAAGCCTTTGAAATGCCACCGTTGTTGCGGTTGTAGAGGACATAGCCCCGGTGCGCTGCTGCTTCGAATTATGAGATTGGAACAACAGAGGATTGTTTAACTCTCGAAATACCTTTAAATTCTCGTTTTCCGAGAAAATGACGCGGCTTCCCAGATCGTCATTTTGTCCATCTTTCCTTTCTTCGCGATATACGGTTCGACCACCCCAATCGTTTACCTGCTTCGCCCCTAAATTTGTCGACCCAGAAGTCGGTCGGGACTTCCCATCACCACTTCGAACACGTTTTGGTGAGACATCATCTCCCATTTTAATGCTAGAAGAGAATGGACGGATGGACTGCTTAGGCTCCAGGCTCTCTACTTCTTCCACTTTCAAAGAATTCTTATACTTCAGCTTGATAAAGTTTGTTAGTTCGGGCAGTTGAATTGGGGTACTTGGATCGATGTAGTTAACAGCACAAAGAAATTTTTGCTGAGCTGGATTTGACCCTGAAAAAACCTCGACACCACGAAGAAATTTTTTGCTTGACAACTCTTTCAAAGGATGACGAAGTAAACGAGGCATTAGCATGTCTACTGGAATAGTTCCTTCGGGTTGGCGCTCTACACTTACCTTCAGTCCGTATTTTGTCAAGATCATGTGCGTACTAGCCGTCGAAAAAATAGTTTCCACCCACTCCGCTTTTTTCTTGAATACAATTTCCTCTAGAGAGCAATCTTCATCCCCCAGCAGAGACTTTCCATGATCCGTGTCCCGACGCTCTGTTTGTGAGCGCATGGAATAACGTCTGGTGCCGTCTGCGGATGTGTCTGGAGTTTTTGGGGGGTCTGGAAATTTCGCGGCATCGGGAAGGACATCAATAATACCGCGTTTTCCATCCTCGCTTGGTCGACCTGTTAAGACGTCGCCGTCGGTGGTGTGCAGCTCCAACCTTCTTCTAATAGCCTCACGATTGAGCAGTTTTTCGTATATCTTTGGATCAAAAAGCAGAGCAACGAAACAATCCGTCTCATCAATATCTTCACTGAGGACGGCTTCTGTAGTGCGGGGAACTAGGCGCCGATAATTCTGCTCACACAAATGCATTTCTTCCAAGATAACAGCTACGCCACTGCCCATTTTACGACGTATCTCAGGATGAAGAATTTCAGAAGAGAGAATAAACTCATTGTCGTACGTATCGAGGATCTCATTCAAACGACTTTCTAACTGACTCATAAGCACCAGTAGCCCAATGCGTTCATCTCCTTCTGAAAAAAGCGTCGTCATCATCGACATCTTGCTGAGTTTTAACTGGGTATAAGTATCCTTCAAAAGCTTTGCCCTTCCTCCAGCCACCTGTTTTCGAAGCCTAAACAGTTGAAGTTGCATATCCTTGTTCTCAACGTTAAGGGCCTGAAGCTCTCTTTCAGTTTTTGTCGTTTGAGCCTCGAGCTGTCCTTGAATATTCTCGACTGCTTCTCGCGATTTTCTGCACTGATCCAGTGCCTGATCCTTCTGTCGAGTAAGTCGATCTATTTCATTTTTATATACATTGATAGTTTCTGTCAACTGCTCTACTTCAGCTGTCAGTTCAGCAACACGTTCTTTTGTGTTTCCCAACGCAACCTCAGTAGATAAAAGAGCATTTTCGCGCATCAACGAATTAACTTGGTCGAAATAAGTCGAGAGCTGCCCGCTATCGTCCTCTCCCAACCCTATATCATGGTGAGAAAACATGGCTCGACAAAATTCTACTCTGAACAGACGCAAGAACTCGGCTAAGTGCTCCGACTGGGTTTCTGCAACACGAATAACCCCATCGTACAGGCTAATAACTTTCATGATCCGAGTGGATGTTGGAGGAGCGTTAACCCCATCCGCAACGAGCTCTCTTAGATCAGTTTCGTAGTGCAGCAAACAGCTTCGCCACGACTCAGCTACTTCTTTCTCTCTAGCAGCAGCATTGCTTCCCTCAGGGGTAAGTTTCAGTTTTTTAGACTGATTCATCTGAGCTGAGCTGAGCTGATGGGTAGCTGTATCAGCAGATCCATTCGTTCTAGGTTGCCTCGCAATAGCAGCGGATTTTCTTTCCGCTCGATCTATAGATTCTTTGGTTCTATCTGAAGGAGATAAGGAATATGCACTTTTACCATTTTTCATTGGTGAGAGGTGCAGCTATGAACAACAAAATGATTCCAAGAAATACCTTGTCGATTGTGCTTGCTTAAGAGCAGCAGATTGATAATGGACACACACGAAACGTCAAAAAACGAAGCAAAAATCTTACAAGCCTCAGATTTACAAAGAGCGAAAAAAAAAGGAAAAGGGTATCGCAAAAAATAATATAATACGAAGCAAATCATTTTATTGCCCAGAAACAAAGATTAAACCTCTCCGTACATATAGTACCAAGCACGCTACGTTTCTGTGATAATCTCTCCTTCAACGTCCCACATCCAGATGGCATCGCCCCCTGATCAAGAAGAGAACACTCCGTCAACTAGATGTTGAAAAGCCTTGCGATGCTCGGTATGCTCTATGGTAAAAAATCGATCAATAATTTTGTGTCTTTTCAGCGTAGCAACAAATTACAAACTCATAGTGGCCAGAGTAGATACAACTCCAACAACTACTAGAGGTAGTTGAAGATTGTCAATACCGTTCGAAAGACACTCAAACAATGCCCCAACAACCACTGCCCAACCCAATAGCCAAGAAGTGTGGTTAAGAGGGAATCCTAAACCGTGGAGTAGGGCGTAGTAAAAAACTATTCCTACAACAACCCCCGACAACGTTCCTACGACGGTTTTGTGAAGAAGCGCAGGGTTACAGCGCGCCGAGAACAACTTGTTAACACAGTAATGAGCCAACTTTTTTCGACCATAGATACTTCCTGTTATTGCAGCTACCGCATCAACGACCCCGAGGGTAATCAAACCAGGGATGAATTGGAGGGCTATTTCAATCGAGGGTGGCACTCCTGAATGGTACAAGTTGTGACTCAACAGAAACGGGCAGCCTAACCCATATAAAAGATAAATATGCGATCGAATGACTCCTGAAGGGGATTCTCGGCAGTCAATATGTGATTCCATGAAATGCGAAACACCAGCAAAACCAATCAATTTGTGATACCTTCCAGCCTCTATCACCACCAGCAGAGATGTTGCAATGAACACAGAGAGTGCCAGAAACGACGGGATCAAAATTGCCGGTACAGAAAAACTAGCAACTGCAAGAAAATGAAACATTTTGCGTCGCACAGATAAAGATACGCCACTAGCGAAAAAATGAATCGCACCAACACATGGTGGCATACCGACTAGCCAAGATAATAGTGTGTATAGACGCACGGGATCACTCACAGTGGTATTCGCCAGTTCGGAAAGTGAACCAACTCCTACCACACCGTTTGTACAGACGACTGTAATAATAGCACCCAAGCCAAATAAAATTGTGGAGATCTGCTGGGGAGAGCAATATGCAGAAAAATATGATCTGCTGCTGATTACAAGGCTATTCACTACAGTGAACGCGAACACAAATGCTGATGCGCATACCAATAGCACCTCACCTACGTAGTACTCGAGAAATGGAAGAGAATGCCTTCCTTCTCCTATCGATCTATAAACATTCGCGGAATGAAGACCGATAAGCGCACTCACAATTTCAGACTCTGCTACGCCTATGAGAGGCAGCAACGCATAAAAGGAAGTAAGACCAGGAATGAAGAACGCCATGCCTAGGGCAGCAGCATCACACCACAAAAAAAGCAAAAGGGCCACTAGACACAGGCACAGAGAGAGAGAAAAAAAACCCGCAACACGGCTTCTCCTTATTGCTTCCTGCAACTGTCTTTCAGAAGTGCAAATCGCCCAGACAGACAGCAACGTAGAGACGTAGCATAGGACTGATGGGGTGACCTGCAGACCGAAACTAAGAGAAAAGCATCTGGATAAGAACAGTAGAAGAGAGAGTACAACACTCCCAGCATCAGAATCCAGTAGTAAATGCAGTAGAGCATGGCAAGAGACGAGGACACCCTCTAGCTGGACATCAGAGCCCCAGTATTTGGTAGTCATTGCAAACGACCACACAAATAGGAGTGCTTTCTCGTACGAAAATTCAAGGCATGTGCGCCGACACACGCCCCGAACTCCGTGCAACTTGTGAGTGGGAGGCTCATTCGTGACACAATTCATCTTATTACATCTTCCTTTTCTACGGTACGAAAGAAAAGAGTAATCAAATGGCGCACAGATCACCCGCAGAAGGGTATATTCGTGCCAGAAACACAAGCATGTAAGAAGACGTGAAAAGGGGGAGGAGGGGAAAGATACGGCCGTTTTATTCATGCTGATAACATTCGGGTGAAATCTTCCAGCCTTTTAAGTATGTTCTTGTCTGTGCTAGAAGGTACCAGACGCACCCAGACTCACCCTTTAATACCAGTTTTTCGCTCGTCTAAAGAACTTCAAAGAAAAACTCTAGGTAACATACCAAATGCATAGCTTTTACACGAAAAATAAAGTAATGCTGCACGCCCAATCGTTTTATCATGCCCAGCGCGTATATCGTCAACCTACGTATATTTTCACTCACAAAGTTTGTCATTGATTCACTAGCTACAGGGCTTTGCTTCTCGCCTCCAAAGAAGATGCTAAGGCTTCAAGATCCTGAATGGCTTCACGAAGAGCAAACTGGGCGTACACCATGTTGGAGCCATCATTCGCTGCTTCATCCACCAGTGATTGGACACGGGAAACAATTTGTTGTCTTAATGTAGCGAAAAGTGGAACATCTTTATTTCCGTATAAATCCTTTGTGTCGTACATTTCGTGAGGGAAATGTTCGTAGAAAACATTAACGCTCACGCTGTAGTCATCTGCACTATCTAAAGTTTCTAAGTGATGAAACCACAGTGCAGGAATGAAAATCATATCTCCAGACTCCAAAATTACTTCCATTTTATGCTTGCAGGCCTCCAAAAACCGAGGATACTGTTCCAATTGGGGGTTCGACATCGATAGCACTTGCGAAGAGCTGTCCACCATGTACAAATTGTTGTACTGACTGGGAGGGAAGAGGGTTAGTTTCTTTTTCCCTACAATCTGGCACAACACATTATCTAGTGTGTCGTAATGCAGCCAAAGATGCAATGGGAAAGGATTCAGACGCCAACAGGCTTGATGCATTCTAGGCATAATGAACTCTTTTATTTCTTCTGGAAGTGAAAAATCTTCGCCAAGAGTGGGGAAGTCCTTCCAAAGGTTCGCCCTATCTGTTTTCATATGAGAAGAAACTGAGCGGAAGTAGAGGGTCTCCGTTGGGAGTCTTCCCTTTTCCCGGTAAAATAGCGTGCAGTCTACCACCTTCTGAATCATTTCTTGAAATGACATGTGACGAAACGAAAAATTCTTGTGAACAAAATCCAAAGCGGTGTCGTTCGCCACATGAACCGAAACAGTGGTATCTTTCTGAGCCTCAGCTAAATAAATTGGATCTTTCCACTTCTCAACACAAGGCCCTAGGCGCACCTTTTTGAAAAGTACAGGTTCAGATGCTCGTTTAGCTGCTTGATAGAAACTTTCTTTCGATAGCACAACTTCCTTCAACTTTCGTGTCGCTTGCACACGTTCTACCATCTCTTTGCACAACGATGAGTTTACCATTGAGGATGACGTTCCAGAATTAAATGTGCTGTTATCCAGGAGGAGGAGGACTGGACGACATGAAGCAGTTCCAAAAGAAAAACAAGTGTAGCCTCCTCCTACAACAGCCACTACTCCATCGTCTAGTGGAACACACGCATGCCGGGACCACGAGAACGCGTCAGAAGGGAGGCTTACCGAGCAAATATCATCAAGATTGCTTTTGTTGATCAGCAAACCACGCTCCACTTCTGCCTTGGGGTTGCAAGAGCTTCCACCTAAAATTAAAAGATACTCTTTCCCATGAAGAAGAATAGAAGCCATCGAGTGGGAGTAGCGCTGGCCAATGGAACTTCCACTTCGGGTACACTTTCCTGTTTCGACTGACACAGAGTACAATTCTTCGTCAGCAGTATAGTTGTTTCCAAGCCCGCCGGCCAAATAGATTTTTCCATGAGAGTACACGGCAGCCCCAGAGCATGTTGGCCTCGGTACATCCCCATTCAAAGCAATTGCTCTCCAAGTAATTGTGTTGGATGAAGAGCAAATATCCCCTATCCACGAATCCCCCAGAAGATTTCCTTCACTGTCGCATCCACCAAAAATAAACAACGACTCATCCCCACACAGAGCTGCTGTGTGCCGAAATCTAGCACAAGGACCTGGCGTCACTCCTTCTAGACTGTCCCAACGATACGATACAGTTTTATCGTTGCCAAAATCACTAAGCGTTAGCAGGTAAGCAGACCTCGAGACATTTTTCGGGTTGGTTCGTCCGCCGAAGACGATGTACCGCGTAGATGAAAGCTTTGTAAAAGAATGAAAAATCAATGGCCCCGGATTTTGATCACCTGTAGAAATCACGTCCAGATCACCTCGCCGCAAACTGTGGCAATAAACAGAGTCCACTCGCCCATGTGTTTTTCCAACACAAAAGCCTCCAAAAGCAATGAAAACAACGTCCCCGTCCGCCAATTTATCCGCGCACATATTGCCGAAGCCCCATCGCTCGAACCGAAACCGACCTGACGGCCACTGCTGCAAGGCACAGGAAACACTGGATAAGCTCGCCGCATGGAAGTTCTTATGCATCATATCCAGAAAACATGGATGCCAATTATCTGGAAAGTCACGAAGCGTTCGACCCATAATAACACCGTAATGCTCGCACATTTCACTCCACTCTTCTTCTTCATCAAAGGGCTCAAGACCATCTAAACGAGACTTTTCTGTGGGGTGAAAATAATACCTCCCTAAGTCGTAGAAATTTGCAAATGAAGCATTGATCATTCCGCAATGAACTGCCCGCTGAACCATGCTGAAGCCATCGCATAGTGAACTAATGCCGAGGAGAGGAGAGTTCCGAGTTTTCAATGATTGCATCATCACTTTGCCAAAACTGTCTTCGGGATGAAGTTGATCATACGAGAAGAACACGGCGTTAGGAAACGCTTCCGCCAAATGTGAGATTAAAGCAGACGATGCAGATTCGGGTAAGTATTGTAGGACACATTCGGCGTAGATAATGGTGTAGCTAGAAGGAGAGAAACCTTCAAATGCCTTTCGTAAGCTCGGAAGCAACTCTTTTTTCGCCTCTCTAAGGTCGGACCCGATGGCAGTATAATTCGGTGATTGAATAAAAATAGTCCCTTCTTCGGGTTGAATCTTCCAATCGCTGGGAAAAGTTCCTGGCTTAGCTGCTTTCATTAAAACACTTTTCGACTTCATCACAGCAGCAAAGTCCACATCATAGAAGTGGGTATGGGTCTCAAAGAAGTTTTTTCGATCCGATTGGAGAAGGCACCGCATGGCTAGAGTGTCGTACCCAGCGCCAAGCGAAATAATTTGAATTGTATCACCTGGGAATTTTTTGGTGATTATGTCAACACATTTAAGTACGACATCAGTCATGACTTTCATTCTTAGGTAATAGCCTCTGTTAATGAGAGGGGAACGGCGAGCTTTTGTCTTGACAAAAAGTCTGAGAAACGGGTCATCCATATAACCATGCAGAACCGCAGAGCGCTTGCTAATGATACTATCATCGTTTGTGTGTTGCACTTGTAGATCCACACTATGAAATGCGCTGCGTGATTTTTCGATTGCCTGAATCTTCTGAGCTTTTTTGGCTTTCCGCCGTGAAAGCCCTTCTCCCTCAACACCAGACATATTCGGTTAGTATTTGTATCTTGCTCTTTTTTTGTTCTGTAATCAGCTTGCCTTGTCCCCCATGTCAAAATAATAACAACAAAATGAGAGAGAGAGAAAAAAAAAGAGATCAAACGGTCAAAGCAGCAATATCGTTGCAGCATCAGAAGAAAAAGCAATATGGTACAGCTTCCGGGAAGAGGGGAACATGCAGCCCGTGAAGCATGCATTCATGGTTTAAAGAAGCGCCAGTGATCGTTGTGTTGTTGTCATTAGTTAGTCCGAAATTTACTTTTTATCCGTGTCGGAGGCTTCACACTCGAATCCCTCCTCCGTTCCTTGGGAGTTCAAAACTGCCTGTGCCAAGTCCGTTTTCCCCGCTTTGACAAGCAACGAACTTAGCAAAATACTGGTGGGCTTCTCCAGTGAGAAGTGCTGCCGCTCCATTTCGGACAAAAGATACGCCACTTTCATGTACTCCCCCGCTTTAGCAAAAGCGGCTACACAGGTATTGTAAATATTCCGTGTCTTTCCAAAAGCAGGATTATCCAAGAGCTCTTGAATTTTTCCCGTGTCCCTCAGCTTGGCGTAAATACTGTACACCATCTCCAAATCACGCGTGGAGCAACCAGGATGTTCCAGCAACAGATTAACGTATCTCTGCATTTCAGAGATGTCACTAACAGATGCAAAGGCAGCGGCTATGTGTGCCAGAAGTTTATTGCTGAGGGGGAGTCCACTAGATATTAGCCGATTTACTATTTGTTCTGTATCTTTTGCCCGCTTCTCTCGAGAGAATATTTGAAGTAATAGTAAATACCCTGCCTCATCAATTTCAATGTTCTTCAAGTGACACTCTTGTAACAGTTCGTGAATGCGTTCGAATCTTTTAGCTTTACCGTACCCTTCAAACAGAAGATTGTAGGTTTGACTCCCTTCCACAAACCCATCACGAGATACCCTTGAGCGTATTTCTTCCATCTTCGCAACGTTCCCAACTTTTGCGTAAGCAGTCATAACTGTATGTAACGTGTGGAGTGTAGGAACGGCATTCGAAGATGTAGACATAGATTCCAGAACCGATTCCATTTCATCAAGTCTTCCCATCTTACCAAGAACATCAATAACTGTGGTAACTGTAGCTGCGTTAGGCGGTGTAAGACGTATCATCGTATCCAAAACTTCTTGAACCTTTCCAATATTGTTGTGATGCAAATACAGATCAAGAAACTTATTGTAAACCTGAATGGTATGCGACATGGGTGAGCTGACCACAGAATCCCAGCATGCATCAATTTCAGCAGTGGCTCCTGATCTACTATAAGCTGCCGCGACTTCAGCATAAAATAATGAAGTGCGTATCAATCCATTCTTTTTGCTGAATGCAACATATTTACGAACATTGTCGATATCGTTGAAGTGTGAATAGGCAGTGATGACAGTCAGCGCAAGTTGTTCATCCCATAAGCCCACCTTCTCCTCGATTCGAGCTAAGACAGCATCAAATTCTGACCGTTCCTTTCTTTTCGCAGCATTTCGGAGCAAGGCACGAGCAACGTGTGGGGAACTTAGAGACACATTAGAAAGAAAACGATCCAATTCTTCTTTACAGTGATTTGTGGTCAGAACATTGATGTACTCCGCTTGGACGGTTTCTTCTGAGAGCAGCCCCATCTTCTCCGCATCATTAATCAAAGATTTGCATCGTTCAAGATTTGTTTGATAAAATCGCAGCATGAACACAACAACCTTTGCAGAGACACTATTTGGGACGCCACTTAGAGCATTCGATTTTGCTTCTGAGTAGATGGCTTCAATCTGACTTTCTTTTCGTGTCTCTCCAAACGCTCGAAGTAGTATGGGTATGATGTATCCATCCAACCGAATACCCCTCGCTCGCATCTCTCGGTAGTACTTCTCCACCTCCTGTGGGAAACTTGTATCCAAGCAGCGAAACAAATACTGATAAGTGTGCACGGTGTGATAAATTCCAAGTTCATTCATCATTTCTTTTACATAAATGGCTTCTTTTACATTACGTGCAAAACTATACCATCGAAGAGCCTCTTCAAAAACTCGGTAAGAATGAGGAAAAGCGGACTTTTGGAAGTCAGTCAAAAGTTCTTTCATCTTCTGGTGCTGCCCAAGAGCACCATACCCCTTCACAATAGCCACTGGAACGCAAGCACTGTTCATCGCACTCTCGTCAGAAACATGATGTGCCTCCTCTACAAGAGCATCTACAACACTCGAAAGATAGGTAGTATTCTGGGCCTGTGACGAGCGTAAAACAATCTCGGCGTATTTGGATATAATAACAGAGCGAACTATAGGGATAGGACCATCAAGGCGTAATTGCTCCATGAGAAGCTTTTCTTCTCTCATGACTTCATCATATGTATTCACTGACATCAAACGATGCGATAGTGCCAAAGCCGCAGCCTTATCGGAAAAAACTACACGGTGCTCAATCCCGAGATCGATCATTCTCTGAATATGTTCGCCTGACGTGGAAGCACTAACCGCAGCAGAAAAAAACATGTCAATGTTTTCCCGCGTAAACGCAAGTTGACGCGGAGTGGAAGTAGTACCGGACCGGGGAGAGGCAACCAGGGTTAGCAACCTCAGTATTTCTTCATACTTGTTCATCAAAGCGTAGCACTCCACAAGAATTTCAACTTCACTGCAGCTCAGCTCTAACGGATTTATTCTCTCGATTTCTGCAGGATCTCCTCCAAGAAGCAATGCAAGGGCAGCCAGGAAAGTATACTCGGGATTGCTGCAAAGCTCTTGACCGATAGATGTCAACACTTCACTCCCTCCGTGAATGCCACGATACGATAAGTGCAAATGTTTTACAAACGACGCACGAACAATATTCCCAAACTTCCCAAAGCGTAGAGAAGCACGAACCAACAGATGTGCCATGTCCGCTTGTCGCAGCACTGCACATTCTTTCAGCAAACATTCCACCACGGCAGACGCATCTGCAATAGAAATGGCCTTTGCATGAAGTCGCGACTGCAAAATGATAGTAGCAGATGTCACACAATTCCGGAAGTGAATGGAACGCCGGCGGGATTTTTGCATCGACTTTCGGATGAAAGTCACGACATCCTTTGGATTAGAAACCATCACCTCAGATAACTGAGCCTCGTCTTCACTGCTGAACGCTCGGACATTATGAGAAAAGAAACGTGCGGCTACGAAAGCAGAAGGAGCGCCAATCTGGGCTCTTTGAACGGTAAGTGCCTGTCCTCGAGAGCGTACGGCACAAAAAAGAATGCGAGAGAATAATTTACTTGACATTCATCAGCTAATAACTATTTTAACTATTTTAATTAACTATTTTAATTGATACCGGAAAAGTGAATCACAGATTAGAGGGCTAATAATAATAATAATAATAATGTCATCAAAGATCAACAATAGATCAGAAGAACCACCACAGTACAGAATAATTTGTCAACTAGAGAAACCGAAAGAAAAAAAGGGGAGGAGACAAATGAGAGACACGATGTCAGTTCCGTATTCTAGAATCAGCCCTCACGGTCGATACACTCAATTAACAGTCACTTCAGGCGACTATTAGAGGCTTTTACACAAAAGGAATACACCTCGAGATCGCCCGCTGCTAGACGTCAACGAGGAGAGGTGGTAATCGGGGAGCTGGGAGAGGAAGTGAACACCACCGGGAAGTTGCGCGCTGAAGATTCTGGAGGAGCTTCTGGGTGCACAAGAGCCATCTGATAGTGAATGGTTACGTCATCACTGCGTCTAAACCGAGCAGATTTGTGCCGCTCCTCGAATCCTTCTCCCCATAACCACAACGCGCATCTTCCACAAATACAATGTGAAATGATACTTGTGATTCCCACGTTCTGACCTCCAAAACCGTGCACAGCAGCCGTCCAACTGGTGAAATCTTCACCGGAGCCAAAACATTCGTTGTATTTTTCGATGTAGCCGCCACCCTCCTGTTCCTCTCGAACTAGGACATCGTAGTGATCAGGAAATAAAGTGCGATGCGCCCGAACGGTGGCAACAATGAACTCATTATCCAGCCAATCCAGATTATTGGCATTCATTGCCTTTCCAATCTCGGCGCTAAGGATCGAAAAACTCTGTGTGGAGACGAGACGCTGAAAGAACCGCATCGCTGGTACAGAATGAGGTTCCTGCTTTAGGTAAGCTTTTGCACCTCTCATGATCACATTTCCAAACAGCGTAGCATAGTACGTTAGAAAAAGGCTACATAAATCTCGCGCAGTGTGTTCCATGGGCAATCTCCACTTCAAAATTCGTAATCCAACACTGAGCGCACTTAGTGGCCCTGAGTGTGGAAGTCGATCCTCCGATTCTTTTATGTGCTCCACCCTTTGGCACCTACCGCATTCGTCCAGATGCACCATGACTACACTTTCAATCGGAATGCCCGTTACATACGGAAGCTGAGATGTCAACAGCCCGATGAGGTATGGTGGTGGCGCGGCCAGAACGTCGATGATCCCTGTAGGTAGAATAGGAATCAAAATATGCATCCAATCAAAAGGCGCAACTAACGCCAGCAGTGACATAATCGTTGTAGAAACGATGGAGAAACTGGGACCGACAACAATGATGTGCTTTTCAAGTAAAAGATCTGCCAGCACCATAAACAAAGTATCAACTTCGAACATTTCTAGTATACTCACTGGAGACGTATCAACAAAAGAGCACAACCGATCATACGGGCGTGTAAAAGTTATTCCTAACTCCAGAGGAACGAGAAATGGAGCACCGGATGGTGGCGTATGGCACCCATACAACATTTTAATCACTTGCTTCCCTTGTTCCCCGTTAGCCCGGAAAAGATGAGCTAACCGCGCAAAAAAATTACACCAAGGATAAGGCGATAGAACGACAACAGCCTCACCGTTCGTAAAAGCAGTGCCGTGACCATATGTGCGAACACCACTAGCATCGGTTAGAACAAACGTATAGCTAAGGTCTCGCACTACGTCTATAAGAGTTCGATCGGCGAAAATAAATTTTCCTAGATTAGGGTAGTCAGCAAGCACTCTTGCTGGAGGTGCTGGGTAGGACCACAACATTCTGATGAATGGGTTGGATGCATCATTTGCAGTATCTAATCGAAAATGCACAAAGCAGGAAAAGCAGCTGTTCTCATTCCCTGCATAATAGAAAATCTCGGCACAAGATGTGAAAGCGTTTTCTCTTTTTCTCAATCCTACCAGCGGTGCTTCGATTTCTCTATAGTCATCACAGATTTGGATACTCTCATCATCCATATGTTCTAATTATTTCGGCTGATGGGCAGCCTCATGAGCTAAAAGAGAAGAACATCAAACAACAGGAAAGCAAATGGGGATAAAGAAAAGAAAATGGCAATTCTTTGTCCATCTTATTCTCCTGCAACAGGCGTCGCCAACGAGATACCTGCACTGTTACTCATTGTGTCGCCACCCGAAGGTAAGAAAACAAAACTAATATATAAATACCTCTGCCGCAGTAATCGTTTGATAGGATTTATTTTTACTTTTTAGTGAAGCGATTCTTTATCTGCAGGATGCGTTGTGGTTCCCTCAGAAAGAGTAGGGACTGATTCCTCTGCGAGCTGTAGAGGAGCTTCCGGAAGTCGCTTTTTGATCTCTGAAAGGCGGCTTGCAACAGAAACATCCATTGGGTGAAATTCTCTAGCAGCTTCCAATAAGTTCACAGCTTCTACAATTCGACCTTGCTGATACAGTGCATATGAACCATGAAGATACCCCTGAACATTCTGAGAGTGATCAATGGCCTTTAACGCTGCCTCCTCCGCGTCACTATACTTCTTCATCCGTACAAGAATTCCAGCTTTCATGCCATACAGTCCACCAATGCGCTGGGAATCTTTTGCGTGAAGTAATGCAGCGTCGACACACTTCACAGCATGTGCAAAATCTCCGCAATTAATGTTCGCTAAAGCCATTCCCGCAGCGACCTTTACATATAAGGTAATGTCCAAAGGCTCGTAGTCATTCAGCGGTGTCATGTGAATATTCTCGCCGGCCGCAACGTCGCTGGTGCTGCATTCAGGAGTACTGCCCTGCGAAGCTTCATCGCCTTCTTTTAGAGCTGTTGACGAGTCGCTGCCCACTTCGACTGCTTTACGAGCAGAACAACCAGACCTCTCAACTTCTTCAATGAGCTCCCTGAAATTTTCTGAAAAACTAAGAACAAGTTCGTGAGATGTTTCTGCACTACTGGAGAGGACGCTGGATGTCGGGTAGATTAAGTAGCTCAAAGGTCGCTGAAATATAATATCTTTGACACCATATTCCTTAAGTAGCTGGTTAAAATACGGGGCCATTCGAGAAGTAGGACTCTTCTTCTCAATTTCCACCAAAATTTTATTTCCTAGCTCTACGATCGTATCTCGGGAAGTGTTTTCCAGCTGCACTGCACGCTCTTCTAAAAGACTTTCTTCTACGACTTCTGGGATATAATCTTTGATCTTATCATCTCTCGTTTCCGGCTTATTCCACAGAGAAGTGAAATAGTTCTCTTTTCCTTTCACAAGATTTTGCAAGAACCCTCCCCAACGTAACGGAGATCGACGCATGCAGCTCGAGGCCCCTCAGAGCAGCCACGACAACGCAATATGAGAAAAAGATTTCAACTTCGTCTTTAAGCAAGATAAAGAAGAATAATAAAAATGCAAGGGGGAGGAGGTCAAGGCTTGATCATGCGGCTGAAAGCCAGGGAGGTCATTGGAGCAACTAAAAAGTAACGGCTTTTGCACGTTCTGTCGACCGTAGATGATCCTGCCACAGTGACAGATCTGCCTGGAAAAAATTGGTAAGTGCAACTACTTCTCCGTCAACTCACTTGCGAGCGTTGGCGTTTTAAAGTACACTTAGTACTCTTGACATTATTCTGTATCAGAAATGAGGGGGGAAGGGGTCACATTCTCTCTGATTCCTGATATCCGGGACCTAGAATACTAGCAGAGGAATATGGGTAGGTAGGAACACCAAGGACAGAGCCTTCATCGCATGATCGATGTTGATCAGTCACTATGGTAAAGGAATTTGTTACCTCATTGACAGCCACCGGATCCCCAAGAATCGATGATGGTTCATTTTTCCTGTTGTCTTGCAACTTGTATTGCGGAATTACACTGGGCCGCGGAACTGTCGGCGGAATACTCAATGAGAGCGACGCCCAATAGAGCCGTTTATACACTTCTGTAGCAGCACAAATAGCTTCCATAACACTTTTCTTCTTCGGCGGGGCGCGTTGAAAAAGAACTGAAAGATCATCCCAAAATGCTTTATTGAAAGTTTGAAACCCATTACTTTGCTTCTCCACCTGAAAATTAACTCTGATGTTGGGATTTTTCAGTACAAATAATATGGGAAAGACACACTGCCCGACGCATTCGATGTAGGAACGGGTGCGATACTGAAATGGAGTTCTCATAAGCTCGAGAACAGTAATTGCATCTGTTTCCTGTATGGGAAACGAATCCGGCATAACTGCTTTTGGGAGGATAACAGAAATAAATTCAAGATCGTTGATATCGATACCCATTTCCTCCATCAGTTCCCGCTGGGCACAATCGAGAAGGGTTTCTCCATTAATTATTCCACCTTGTACAGGATTACGAAACCGTTCGTTACATTTTCCGCACATCGTTCCCACCAGAAACTGGCCTTGGGCATTCAGTATCATACACTGGACGGTACACCTCAGTTTTTCACCCTGTGCGTTGGTCACGCAGAGGTCATTGGTAATGTGTTTTCTGGTCCCCATTACTAATGTAAGATAATAAAAAAAGAAACACTTAATAGAACACCTAATCTCATGTCATTCCAGTGTTTCTTTCGAAACTTATTTTTTTTCTGTTCTCAAGTGTGAACAAAGTAAAAACAGAAGTCAAACGGTAGCCATTTCAATGAAGTGCAACTGATGGGGTAGTTGCTATACCAAATGATTGTGTTTCATGTTGTCCAGCTACAACTGAGAGCTTCACGTACATTAACTAATACGATTTTTTTTTGCTTATATTAAGCGATGCGCATGGTATAGCCTAGTTATATTTGCTCCAGGATTGTACGTGCCAAAGAGGACGATAGGAACGCAAAGGCACAAACAGCAAGTACCACAGATCGCAATGTATCGGCCTCATCTTTTGCGTTATGAATGCCAATGCAGGGATTCGTATGCCGGAAGGGAGGTTTTTCACCATCGACTGCAGATAGTATTTTCTGTAACTTCTCCCGTTGCTCATCGGGATTGGTAGGAAACGAAGGATGATCTGTCCTTTGCTGCAGTCTTTTGAGCAAAAGATCTGTGTCCCTACAGAGAAACAAGAGTTCCACAACACATTCTCTTTCACCAATCATATGGTGGTTCGAGGTACCCACGTTACCCTCGGAGATCCACTTCGATAAATAAAGTTGACGGGCTTCTGCAGAGCCATTCGTTGAGTCAAGATACAACAAGCTACGCACCGCATCGTGGCACACACTCCCAAGAAGCGCCTCATGTGTCTTGGCCCTTGCGGACTTGAGGCTCATTTTCTGATCTCGGAAATACTTGAACAAACGATCTCTTTCAACAGTACGTACTTGCATGACTGACTCCACGTCCAAACATTTACGAGGAATTGATGGATCATCCGTGATATCGGAAGGGAGGCAATACATTCCACACTCCATCAACTGAGCTGTCGGACTTGTTTTCGTCGAGTTGAATATTTCGTGCAACCAACGGCCCGCAGTCGTTTTTCCTGATCCAGGAGGGCCAATAGGAAGCACAAGGAGAGAACCTTGAAGCCGTTCGAATTTGTATGGCATCATATGAATCACAGTCATTGCGTACGACGTTCCGGGAAAAAAGTCAAAAACCGAAACATCAATAAGTCGGAGTCCTTCTTTCAGAATATGGAAGTCCCTCGCAAACGATTCTTTATTGCAACTGATGTAAATAAAGTTATGAACAAGTCTCTTGTTAGCTAAGTTGACTAAGGCTACCGTTGTTGAAGGATGAAGTCCGTGTCTCCCAGCTGTGATAATCACGTGCCTAGTAGATGTCTCACGCTTCTCAACAAATTGATTGAGGCAGGTCCAAATAGAGTTTTTCTGGGAGAGTTTACAATCCACCTGATTCACTGCAGCGTCTTCAAAAACGGAAGGGCAACTCGTCACGGACTCAATGAAACCATACTGGGACGCCAATGATTTTTGCATGGCCAAAACATCGCGCCCACTAAGGAAAAGTGAAAACAACTGTGGATTCCTCTCCGTATCGAAGAGTAGAAGTGTCCTAGAAATGTACTGGAACATTTTTATCTCCATAAACGGATTGACTTCGCAAAACGAGTCCGCGGAAAGAGTGTACGCCACACCATTCGGAGTCTGTTCCTCAAGCGTAGGCGGAACATTTTGTAGGAGAGAAATGTAACTACCATTCTTGTTCGGTTTGTGGGAGCAATTCCCGGTTGGCTGAAGATCGACATGTGCAACAATAGCCACAACGGCAGGGTGCCGTTGTTTCAAAAATGATACTAGCTCTGCGGGCTCCGTTGACATGCTCCACCTTTCCCACAGAGTCGTGCTTCCTTGTGTTGGATCGATCTTGTTAATAAAAACAATTTTGATCATTAACTGTCCTTTTCGATTCTCTTTGGCCATAACTTCAAAAAAGAATCGTGGATGCTCTTGCCCAATCGCTGAGTGATGCATACGGAACACACTTACCGACTCACACGCGTCGTTCACGGATTCATAAGTAATGGGCGAAACCACCAGCTGCGGATACAGGGAATATGTAGCCTTGCATCTGTAATGCGTTTGAGGACCGTGGACTCTTATTTTTTCATTAGTCGTGATTTCATTAACGATGATGCGAGACACCTCTTTTAAAGTCAATCCAGCAGTCATTCTCAAACAAAGTTCAGTCAGTAGTTAGCTCGGGTCGATGCAGCGAATAGCAAGTTGTTCTCCTTCATTGCAGAAGGGTATTTGATAACCTAAACGTCAATAATAATAATAATAATAGTAATACAGAAGAATGGTGAGAATGATGAGCTACAACTACATCTTATAAATATATGAAACTTTTTGCACCGCTTCTGCACACAGTTTAAGTGGACCCAGCAATGCGCGTGACTACACCAAGCACTGCATCATTTGAGATTGAGGTTTCTTAAAATAAATAAAAAAATGTAGTTGAGAAATATTTATACAATAATAATGCTAAAATATGAATATGAATATTATCGAAAAATAACAAACTTATCTGTAATAATGATGTCCTTTCATAGAAATAATGAAGAACAACTTAGACTATTGAGACGTGCACTCCTCTCTTGGCCCGTTGGACCTCCTGCGGCTCTCATTGCCCATTCCAGAATGCTCAGACCATGCAGAACTTTTCTGATCTTCGAGTTCTTGTCTGCTCTCACGAAGTACCCGACCCTTCACAGCCGTTCCAGCAGTGTTCGCGGCGGTCGATTTTCCAAAAGCCTTCTCGACAAGTTCACGCTGCTCACTGGTCAAGCGTGCAGGCATTTTCACAGTGGTGTAAATGTACAAGTCGCCCCGCCGCCCGGAAGTACTGGGCATGCCTTCTCCGGCAACTTTAATCACTGCGTCTGGCTTCAGAAGGTGGTCTGTGGTTGAGATATTGAGTGTCCTTCCATCCAACGCCTTCAAAGAAAAGTGACACCCGAGCAGCGCATCGGATAAGGTAATCATCTTCTGCGCAATGAGATCATCTCCTCGTCTCTTGTATGTGGTATGCGGGCTGATATCCACGTGGACGTGAAGATCCCCGGGTTGAGCGCCGGGAATTCTCCCACCTTCTCCACGAACCACAAGGGTCACATTAGCAGGAACGCCTGCAGGGATTTCCAAACTAACTTCCTGAGTCGCCTGTTTGTACCCTTTGCTGCTGCAACGCGGGCACTGATCATCTGGCTTAGCAGTTGTACCAGTACCACGACAGCGAGGGCAGTCCGAGATCGTTTGCTGCACCATTCCAGGGCCCATGCGGTGTTGCTGCACCACATGCCCAGAGCCATTGCAGTTCGAGCATTTGGGTTTCTCTGATTTGCTTTTCGTTCCAAAGCCATCACATTCAGAGCAAATTTGAGGGCGAGTAACACGAACTTTCTTGGTGACACCCTTGAACACATCCTCTAGTGATAGACGGACGCGCACTTCAACGGGCTCCACAACAGGTGTTTGCCTTCCTCGCCCCCCAAACATGTCTCCGAAACCCATACCGCCGCCGCGAAAAAACTCTGCAAAAATATCTTCCGCAGAGCGATGCGAAAAACCACCCCCTCCGCCCATGTTGGGATTTGTAGCAGCTTCCGAACCGTACTGATCATATATTTGTTTCTTCTCAGCGTTGCTCAAGATTTCGTACGCTTCTGCAACTTCAGCAAATTCTTCTTTATTCCCTCCTTGGTCAGGGTGAGTCTCCATCGCCCTTTTTCGGTACGCCTTCTTGATGGCTTTCGTATCAGCGTTGCGATCTACTCCCAAGATCTTATAGTAATCCTTGTTGCCCGTGGAATAAAACTGTGACGAGGAGTAAAGAGGAGTTATGAGGGGAAATCTGGACCTCAGAATGCGAAGCCCTCCACATCGCATCGCACCAAGAGAAAATGGCCGTCCCAGCATTTGTTGATATTCTTTAACGCGAAATGCAATAAAGAGGCTTCTCGATGCTTACTGAGAATAGAGTAAAACCAATAAACAATATGCACAATATATATATATATATATATATATATATATATAACGTACAAGAAACAAAGTAAGAGAGAGAGAGAGAGAGAAGAAAACAGTAATACTCACCAACACATGTGTCAGAAAAGAGATCTCATATGCTCCAGATCTGACTCAGGCTTCGAGAAGTACAAGTAAAGAACGTGTAATGTCGGACAAATTTCAACCGTTGGGATCGATGGATGATGTGATAACGTCATGTTGCTCATTTCCGCCCGTCGAAGTCGAAGTACTTCTTTTTCTGCAGGCGTTTGTGACAGCTATTGCTTTTGTGATTCCCTCCACAGTATGTGCAAGGGTTTTTTTTGAAGCAGTTTGCCGCGCTGTGCCCTACTTGCCCACATGACTCACACTTCAGTAGCTGGGGATGCTGCTTGTAGCAGTTTTTAGAGGAGTGTCCCATTCCACCGCAGAACGTGCACCGCAACTGGTTTTTATTCTGTTTTTTAAAGCATTCAGCTTCGGTATGGCCAGTAGCACCACAAAATTTACACACACCGCCAGGACCAATAAATCTCTCCAGGAGTTCCACGTTTACCTCAGCGGGGCTAGGGTCAAGCTCGTCTTCGACAGCTGTTGATTGTGAGTAGTGCTCTACGTACTTAGCTGTAATTCTCTCGACGTGATCCAGCGGAACAGTTTTTCCAACTTTGTCAACCAAATGAGGGGCCATAAGTAGAATGTGTCGGACATCACCCGCCGCATACTCTAGAAAATGCTCTGGCAACGGTCGAATATCCCACACTGGGCGATTTCCCAAAGTCATAGCAGTCTGCACAGCAGCATCGCCTTCTTGACGATTAATCCCAGCAACGGTTTTAAGTACATACCCCATGCTCGAGCGGCGATGAACACTTCGGAGTTTCCATTGCCATGCAGTGAAGTAAAGCTGGAGATCTAGAACACGCGATGGGATAAGGCCAAGCTGCGAGTTCAGAGCCTCCGCATCCCTGCGACAATCAAAAAATAGCTTCCATATCTCTTTGTTCGCCATGACCTCCCCTATGCACTCACGCAATTCTTTGCGCGGAAGAGTGAGGACATCAAAAAGGTAAACAACCCTTTCAGTGTCACTGCATGCTTGAATCAGAGAAATATCTCCGAGCTGTTTTTTTAAATCTTTCGTGCATAGCGCTTCGACATCCAGCGCAATACAACTGGAATCCATGAAAGCTTTGGTTGCAGATGTTAGTTCTTCTACTGAATCCACCACTTTATAGGGATAGGAAAGAGGGCCATTATTCGTAAGATCCACATTTTCAAAAGTCAATGACTTCGCTTCGAGCAGAGGAGTCGTAGAGCGAAAATGAGAAAAGCGTGTAGAACAAGACGTTTTCAGCAACAATCTCCTATGAAAAGACCGTAACATCTTCCCGGCAGGCGATTCACACGTTTTCTTGTTACTTCATGAATCCAATTTGGGTGGCGCATCGCACGGATACGCACACGCACACAAACAGAAAAAGAGCAGAAAGAAGAGCGTTTAATCATCAAAGTACAACTTTTTGTCATAAACAGGAGTTACTCCAACTATTATAGAGCAATTGCGATTCCGTTGGATTCGGGGGCACACCTTCCGCTGAGGTTCTGTGTTAAAAGATGCTGAGAGCTACGTCAGAGAGTAAAAAACCAAAACTCGGCAAATTGAGCGATAAAGACTCAACGAACACGAAGCATGGTAAAATAATTGGTAAGAATAAACCTAAATACACCCATTTCTCTAACTTCAGCCTCGGTTGGAGCATTATCCTGCCACGTCTCGAATGATTCAACGGAAGGAGGTTTTCCAAAGATGAGTGACTCAGGATGTAACAGCATGGAGCGTTTTTTCTCGTTAGCCCTTGGACCCTCAAAGTGAAAGACAATTAAGGCACTATCCCCCCGCCTCGTAGAATCCTTACGAGCAATGATGTTCATTGGGTTCCCCCACCACGGTGTTCCGGGACGCACACCCCATCCCCAGTCGTACCTCGCAGTACCGTAAACGCGAAGCATTCCCCCGCTAGGTATGAGTGCATCAATATCACGGCTCGTCCAGGAATTTGAGATGATATCGTGTAACCGAGGCAAACGCGACCGAAGTGCCGGCACAAAGGTGACGACTGTGTCATTTCTGTCTCGTCTCAGTGGAACTATGACGTAGTCATGACCATCAAATGCTTTCGGCGATTTGGGGTCTCGATAATATGCACCAGTTGGAGAGTACTCAATATACACATGTCTTAATCGACCTAAATCTGGGTACACCATCTGCACCTGCTTCGACAGGAAGCGTAGAACCAGCGGCAGTGCCTCGGTAGAAAGCGCATCACCACATTTCCACGGAGCTTTCATGAGCTGGGTATCCTCTGGATGATCAGAAATGATCCTGTTCGCTTCGTAATCCTCCACGTTGAAAGCACTCTTATTCAAGAGGCCTTCCTTTACTTCTTCTTCGGCTCTTAATTTTAATAGCGACCATTTCTTGGTATCCACTGCAATTCCTAAATCCTTTGCCAGCCGCTGTATTTCCGACAAAAACAAGTCGCTGTAAAGATGATCGAAATCGTTAAAATAGCTCAAAAACCAGCCGAGATTTTGGGATGCCTGTAGGCTGTCATCCTCCTGTGTGACGCTCTTCGAACTTTTCGCGACCGGCACTGCAGAAACTCGTTTTAAGAATCGCATATCGGAGTCTGTTACAGAGGGATAGATCTTTCCATCAGGGTCCATCAGCTCCTCACGCCATTGATAGGCTAAGCGTTTTCTTGTCGCAACGAAAGTTCCGACGAGAACGGTCGGAATGGCGAAAGCAACAAACCATGTTTGACCGCCAAGCATCGCCACTTTTTATTTGCTGTGAAGTGAACAAAGAATGAAAGACGAAAGTAGCGCATCAAGTACAAAACTTCTTGATGAGCACAAAAGCGTCGAAACAGCACATGAGAAAAGGGTCATCGTAGTAAGACGTTATTTTCTGTTTAACGGAGGTTACAGCACAAGACATCATGCGGTGATACTTCCGTGAAATCCTAATAACTCGTCGTATGTCCACGCATGTCGTGACAAGAATAACAACAACGATATAGAAGGTATATTAAGGTATATTAATCTTCTGAGCGTGAATAATTCATATTTAAAAGAGAATGTAACGTAACTACCAGGTGCCTTGCTCCTTCATTTGTTTCTCAGCCTTCTCAACCATCATTTTATTGTTCAGCAACTCGATCTGGTAGCCATCTGGGTCCCGAATAAATGCCATAAACCCACGGTCATCTTCATAATCGACTGGAATATTTTTTGCCTTCATTTCGCTCACCGTTTTCTTGACGTCATCGATACCAATAGCGATATGCCCGTAGGCACCTCCGTGCTCGTACGATGTAACACCGTAGTTGTACGTCAGTTCCAGCACAGTGGAATCAAGCTCTGTCCCGAAACCTAGAAAAGCAAGCGTGTACTCATCCTCAGGGTAGTCCCACTTGCGTAAAAACTTCATGCCGAGGCACTCCGTGTAGAACTTAATGCTCCTGTCCAGGTCTCCAACACGGACCATGGTATGAAGGAATCGGGGAGTAGACATAGCTTCGGTCCAACAAAGTCAAGAAGCTGTAAGTTCCGGTGTCAATAATAATAACACCCAGGCGAAAAGAAAATAGAAGGTGGGAAGTAAGGTTACAGAACCAATCGTATATGAGAGCAGTAAGTTCGGCTCAGACAGATTCAGTTAGTTCACTAGAGAGCGACTAAGCGTGTTGCTAAAGCTCAATTTCTTCTTAAAGAGGCTGTTTTTATTTTTATTTTTATTGTAGAGACACTAATGCAACGATGCGCCTGTTTAACGCACTTTTATTCGTTAGATTAAACGTTCTGCTGCGAAATAAATTGTAATATTTCGTGAGCCCATTCCTGGATCTGCCTTTCTGGATTTGTAACACAGTACGCTTGCTTCCCGACTCGTGTGAAAACAGAAATGTCGCAACAGGAAAGATGGTCGGTCCCGTCGTAACGCCGAATTAATAGGCGCCCAGGTCGATCGCAGTACTCTTGATCTAAGCGCTCGAAAAACTCCAGTGCCCCTTCCATAAGGCACCATTCTTGAGAGAACAGAAGAAGTGCTGGCGTTGCAAAACTCTTTTTCTCTATATTCAAAAGGCCTTTTTGCAGCACACCTTGTAGAGGTACATGCCAGGGGTCCAAGCAGATAACAGAGCCGGCACGAGGATGATCTCTTAACGAAAAGGCACTATTGAGAGCCGAAGCTCCACCGAAAGAATGTCCCATCAAATGAATACGCCCATACAGGGAGTTAAATTGCACAACTTCTTCAGTTGTGTAGCCTAGGCCAAGTAACAGCTTACCGTCAGCAATTCGAGCGTGCGCCAGACAAAGCTCTTCGCTTCTCTTCAAGAATTGCTCTTGGCGATCCTCTGAAGTCAGTTTAAGTTTCGTGTCGATAGTGATGAATAACGTGTTGGTTGAATCTCGGCAAAAAGCAGCACTTCTATCTGTGTGAGTCACTGAAAAAACAATTGCACCTTGCGACGCCAAGTGTAAGAACATCGTTGTGTACAGACGCGAATAGCCGGAGAGCCCGTGACTGAAAAGAATAATCGGTCGAGCTCCCTTAGCAGTGGCGAGTGGCGGCAAAGAACGAGACGCCGAAACCTCAACAGTAACGTGCCTCAGGTCACGAAATAGTATGTAGGGCATCTTAGCGTAACGCGCCATACCCTTAAGATAGCGGGAATCTTTGTAAGGCAGCCAAGAGACATCTTTGAGACCATTTCCGTCCTTCTTCGTAGGATAAAAAACAGTGATAGGGGGAACTCCCCGCTCGTCATCATGATCTAGCTCAAGAATTCCGACATCGTACCTCCTGTTTTTCGGCGCCCTACGAGCTCGCAGCGGTTGACACCAGAAAACGACGGCAGTACCTAGAAGGGTAGAGACTAGAGTGGTTCCAGCAAGGATCGAGTGTCCCGAGGCATAGAGCACACTGCAAGCAGCGGACCCAACAATCAACGGTGTGTAATGTAAGGAGACCAAATAGTTCATTCTCCAGTGAAGAAAGGAACTGGAACCCCTTTTCACACGATCTACAGCAAAAAAATAAAATAAATAATATATATCAGAAATAAAATACCAGTGGCAGAAAGTCATGCATGCAAGTAGATAAATACTTTCTATCTACGTACCAATGTCGCCCAGATGCTCTGGTAGAGCAATAGGTAACAGTTTTTCTCTTCTTTTTTTTTTCTGAGCAGAACTTACAAGCAAAAGAGGACACTATAGGAAGGGAATCCCAATATGGGTCACAGATTTGTACTCCTTATATTTCACACCGAAAAAGTTCTCGCTCTCAAGAATGCGCTCTTCACATGCGATGCGATCCTTCAAAAACTTCCACGTCACGGCCGTGTGAACGACAACACTAACACCATTGCACAAAATCAGTTGGGCAAACAGCGTCCTCCAAAACCAGGCAAAGTAAGCAGGATGCCTTAAGAAAGAATATAAACCGTGAGTCACAAGTTGATGATCGTTTCGCTTTTCTTCTTCAATGAGCAGAGAAAAATTTCTTCCGCACTGAATCATTGCTATTATACGAGCACTGTAAAATGCAAGTGTGAGAACGGCAAACACACTCGATAGGGCAAACGTTGGCTGCAACCAAGATTCTGAGAAAAACAGCGCTTTTAGGAAGAATTCCAGAATCGATAAAGACGATGCTGCGAGGTATGCTGGAGAATGCAGTATCATAAATGATGAGATGCTAGTGTCGTGAGGCCTCATCCACGCCGCAACAATAAACTCCGAGGAATGGAAAACCACATGCACGGCAAGCATATAGACGGAAAATGCAAATACATTGGAGTTCTGAGTCCTAATGGAAATGTATAAACCAAAAAAGCAAACAGCCGTCAAAACTCCGAGGAAAAAGGCGATAGCAACTATTTTATGTATCTCAAGAGATTGTAGCGCTAAGCCACGTTCCTTCGTAAATCGATACATCACAGACACCAACCTTGCATGCAAGCAGCAATAAGATAGATCACTGCAAAAGTCAGTGGTAATACATCGAGCAAGAAAATAAATAAAGGAAAAAGAGAGCAGCGAGAAGAAAAGGTACTTGAGATATTCATGTTTCATTCACAACACATCAAACGGTATGCCACAATACTCCGCTAAAGAAAACACTCACTCTGTAATCCCTTTTAGTCTCTTCGGAATTCTAGCCAATATTCCACAGCCACCTTTACTGTCATCCATAGCCGTGCACTACTTCGACAGCTATTTTGATCTAATAGTAAATCGAAACATGGCTGAAGAAAATGGAAGAATAATTGTATGTCTCTACATAAACGGCGCATAAAGCCTCCGCTAAATTCTTTCGGAAACACTAATGATCATATATATATATATATAAAGCTGCTCACCTCTACTAACAGCACAGTAAGAAACGGGGAAAAAAAGAGGTCAAATAACGATAATATAGAAAGAGTAAAGAACAATTGATCCATATCGGAAAACCCATGCAGCACACCATCATACATATGCATAGGAAAGCGAAACCATACCATCATCTTTACCTTGTACGCTTACAGAAAAAAATACTCATATAAAAAGAACAAAGACGTATATCCAACTCGTTACAGCACAGAACCACCGAAACGTTCTATACCAAAGTCAGATGTCATTGAAGCGTAAGTAGGGAAAAAGCAATCATTGACACTACGTAAACAACAGCCAGTGTAACATCAATATTCTGCATGCATCTATCACCATACATAAATAAATAAAAGAACCTCATCAACAACAATAAAAAGCACATGAAGACTCAACCGATGGATCAACTATGCTTCTTCTTCATGCTTGATCAGGGCCAAAATACCCTGCTGCATCTCCATCACGGCATCGTACTCTGTCAGGCCAAGACGGCGCTTGTTGCTGATGTCGTACACGCCTCCCTCACTCTCCGTGTGCTCACCAGCAGTGCCGCGCACCTGCAGGTTGTACTTCGCGGCCACCTCCTCAAGTACGGCGCGGTTGGCAGCGAGCTTCGGCAGCTTGATGTGCACACTGGCGCGAATGGTGGTTCCGAGGTTGGTGGGGCAGAAGGTCAGAAAACCGAGACGGTTATCGCGGGAGTACTTAAGCGAGCCGCTTTCCATCTTGGACACGCCCTGGACAAGGCGGCCAAACACCTCCTTGAGGTTCCCGCCCATCTGCATGGAGATGATGCGCAGGTGATCCTCTTCGTTCACCCAGATGAGGAAGGTCTTGGCGTCGTTGTGGAAGATACCGCGACCGATGGGCCAGTCTTCGCAAGCGTGAGCGGCCTGCAGGAAGCGGTCACCCTCCTTGAACAGGAAGTGATCGTTGATCAGCTGCTGCTGGGTCTCGGGGGTCATGCCCTCGAGCGGGTAGTACGTGCCAGCGAGATCACCCTCGAAGGACTCCAGCTGAGTCTTCACCTTGCCCTCCATCTCCTTGTACTGGGCGGCGCGAAGGAGGGGGTTGAAGGGGAAGCCCTCGATGCTGCGGCCGCACCGAACGCGAGTGGACACCACGTACTTGCCTTCAGGATCCAGATCAACAAAATCCTCGATGTTGCCAAAGTTCTTCGCGGGCTGAGTATCAGACGGCTTGAACCCCTTGTGGTAGTCCTCGATAATGGGGTTAAACAGGGGGGCGAAAACCGTGTAGGACTCGGCGTCGGGGGCGTACACGCCGCAGCCGGAGTCCAGGTTGGCCACACCAGACTGGATCACATCCATCAGCCCAGCGCCCATCTTCGTCTTGCGGTCCTTCAACTGGTCAAAGACCTCACGGGTGAGGTACTTCTTCAGCAGGGAGTGGCAATCCTCAGCGTTCTGAAGGGTCTGGAACGCTTCCTCGAGGGCGTTGAGTTCGTCCTCACTGACAACAGGAGCGGAGCCGGAGCAACCCATGATGGAAAAATCTGGAGAACTTAAAGAGAAAAAATCTGGAACAACAAAATGGAAGAAGATATATTTTTTTTGCCAAAAGAATAATATTAGAAGCACATCAAATAGAGGAGAAGAAACGGAGAATGTTCCGCAGTAATTGTGAGAAAGATTTATAAAAGAAATCAGCGACTAGTCTATTGAGAAAAAGAAGTGGCAGCTCGCGTATTGCACCTTTTTTGAAGTTCATGAGATAATGTAGGTCTCCCTAGTGTAAGACCATTGAGGTATCGGCCCGCATGACATCAGCTCTCTGCCGTCTTTTGGAGTGTATAGGGTCTGTCTAGTGGAGTCCCGCAGGGTTCAGTGCTCGACCCGTTACTTTTTGCAATCTTCATAGACGATCTTCTTTTCTCGCTGCACTCTGCCCCGCTTGCACTCTGCCCCCCAAATTCAACCCGACCCCCTGAAACCACCTCCCTCCATGAAATATGATCTGAAGCTCCGTCGTTACGTCCAGCAGGCTACGGAGGGTCAGGTGTTTTTTCTTACCCAGAAAGCTTCCACGAAACGCTTTCTAGGCATTCCGGTTGATTCACGTCTGCACGTTACAGCTCCCGTCCAGACGCCTGGAGGCTTCTGTACTGCGCTGCCCAGCTGTTCGCAGCCATGCACCCTAGGACAGGCCGCGGCTTCGCGCACATGGCCGCCCAAGTTATGATATACGGTCTGCCAGTGCTCCCCACTCATAAGTCGTCGTCTGGCACTCGGTAGAATGGCGCGTTTGTTGAAGCTGGCGGGAAGCTTTTGAACCATATCCGAAGGAGTTCCCCGTCCCCTTTCGGAGAAGTCTCAATAAAACACTGTAAGCACCGCCTTGAACTCAGATGCCCCTATCGCCTATCGCCACGGGTTGTCATTCCTTCACTGACACTGCGTCACCGTGCCTTTATCTGCTGGAAGCATCGACGTCAACTTCTAAACGTTCCAATCTTATTTCAACGACCAATACATAGGAAAGAAAAAAGCGCAAAGGATAGTAAGTCGATCAATCATTTCTGTTCTGCCGCTGCTGCCAGACTTCACATATTTTGAAGTGTAAGTAAAAAATCACTCACTTTCGAGATGTACTCATGAGCACTTTGGCTGTTCGATGCCCGCACACTCACGTCATTCCCTCCAAACACATGGTTTTCCCAAGAAATTACCGATCATCCCTCGAACTACAGGGGAAAAGCAGCTATTACAACAATTTTTTTTTCTTGATTGTCGCCATTAAGACCCTATACTCCACAGATGTAACGAAGAAAATTGTGGCTAGCAACACCATAGCGCATATCCATACTCTGGTGAAGGTGCACTCCGTAGTACGCCGCATTTCTCTCTCTTTTCTTGTTACTTTTTCGAGCTCCGTCATGATGTTGTCCATCTGCTGTTGCAAGTTTATAACGTTCTGTTCAGTCTCCGCAAGTTCTTTTTTATCCACTAATCGGCTTCGCATCTGACCCGAACTGTCCGCATATGAATACACCGCTTGTCCTCTAACTTCCTGTCGTTCGCTTACGCGAACATCTGAGCTAGAAATGGGTAGGGATCCAGGATTGTACAACTTAAATTTGATTCGCTCTTCCTCTGAAGCAGAAGCGGGTTTATAATGCGGCGACGTCACCGAAAAGCACACTAGATAAGACTCATCTGGTTTCTCTTTGGGAACATCAACAACTTTTCGGCCGAATAAGACTTCCGTCTGATAGATCGTAGCGCCACCCTGGCCTTGGAGAACTTTCAGTACTATCTTTGGACTGCTCAATCCTTGTTTGTCTTTTCTCTCATACTGCCCGAGCAGCGAGTGAGAGGATGAATCGTCCAGAAAACAAAGCGGTTCGGTATCTCGAAGACAAAACTCTAAAGCCTCCGCAACAGAGCACAGCAATACTATCGCACACAAATTTACTGCAAGGACAAAACTAAATGACCTCGTCATGAGCCGTGGACAAATGGAAAACCAGCTGCTAAAAGTAGAAATTGAGTAAAACGCCAAGTTTTTAAGAAAACAAGTAGAGAAAAGAAGAAAAGGACAATTAATTGGTCAATTGTCATCACCCAAAAAAAAAGTATCTGTCACCAAACCTCGGTACAATTTAGCAGAAAATAATAATAATAATTATTATCAACAACCCCATACAAAAAAATAATTGCATATGTAACAACCTTCTTTTATATTAGTATTTGTTGTCACTTTCCTTCTTAGCACTAAAAATCAACAAGATCGACGACACCTCCGCATTGCAAGTGCCAATCATCAACATTAACCAAAACACAACAAATTTATAGAAACACACAGGTCGTAAGAACAAAGCATCTCTGTAATAGTTAATAAAAAAATTATTTTCAGTATTCCATAAAATGAGCTGACAAAATGGAAGGAAAGTGGGAGCTAAACTGCTGTGGAGGTGTTGTCTATTTAAAGTTGTTACCTTCATACGGCAAGCTTAACATCTACCATACCGTGCACTTCGAAATTCAGAAAATCTAATTATACATGAATAAAGAAGACAATGCCGGAAACCAAGCGGCAGTGTCGCCTCGCTTGATGCGCTCTCTTAAACGACAATCCCAGCATCAACGCAAGAAAACAAAAAGATAATGATATATGTTCTTGTAAACCATAGTTTAGCTTTGCTGTAGCTCCATTTCGCTCGCAGGTCCGTTTCCCTCACGTCTACGGGGTATAGCTAGTCAACATACAATTAAATCACTTAACTTGTCTCACAAAGCACAGTACCACTCAATAAATAAATAAATAAATCAAAATACCGCTGGGGTTACATTAACACCCTCTCTGTACATAAGCATCATCAGGACAAGAAGATGAACTCCGCATTAAGAAGCCACATATCTGAGCTTCATTATCGTCAGCAAACTCCGAACAGCAAACACCGAATCCTTGCTAACAGATAATTACCATCAACTCCTCTTCTAGATTATTTTTTGGGGGATATCACAACCCCAGTAATGCTGAGAAGTATCCACTATCGACAGTATACAGAATCCAGGACAACAAAATCCTCGATGTTGCCAAAGTTCTTCGCGGGCTGAGTATCAGACGGCTTGAACCCCTTGTGGTAGTCCTCGATAATGGGGTTAAACAGGGGGGCGAAAACCGTGTAGGACTCGGCGTCGGGGGCGTACACGCCGCAGCCGGAGTCCAGGTTGGCCACACCAGACTGGATCACATCCATCAGCCCAGCGCCCATCTTCGTCTTGCGGTCCTTCAACTGGTCAAAGACCTCACGGGTGAGGTACTTCTTCAGCAGGGAGTGGCAATCCTCAGCGTTCTGAAGGGTCTGGAATGCACCTTCACGTGATGAAACCCTAAAATATTCGAATAACTGGTGAAGAGCTAGTACTGTTTGCCATGACAGCAGTCTTGCAATTATAAACGACTATGATGCTGATACTGGCAACCAGTGTGGAACAAAGGTCTCTAGAACGCTTGATAAGACTTTCTAATCATCTATGTACCAGGATAAGTCCTACGGAGAGCCAGACGAGGATTAATAAGAACAAAGAGCACAATATAGCCATAGAAATGGGGAAAGAATCTCTCTAGGAGGACCTTTAAACACAACAGCTGTGAGCACCATCGTGTAAGGAACAGTGTACGAAACGCAAAAGCCGCGATAATTTTATAGAAACGGAGCTATTGTAGAAAGAAAAGGGAATATAAATATATATATATATATATAGGATCCAGCAATGTAGAAGAAGTCAAACAAAGCTGGATTTCTGGATGGGAATACCCAACAAACATATTGTTCATAGTTTCTTTTTTAATATACTGACGATACGCTTGCCGATACATACGCGTCTCTCACACGTTCAAAAAAGGTGTGGAGGAAAACAAAAAAAACTTGTTTTCTGATTTTGCACTCATTTGGTAGGAAAAAAAAAAGAATGATATAGGTCTCTCAAAAATAAGAAAAATATTGATCTACTTGGCTTCTTCCTCATGCTTGATCAGGGCCAAAATACCCTGCTGCATCTCCATCACGGCATCGTACTCTGTCAGGCCAAGACGGCGCTTGTTGCTGATGTCGTACACGCCTCCCTCACTCTCCGTGTGCTCACCAGCAGTGCCGCGCACCTGCAGGTTGTACTTCGCGGCCACCTCCTCAAGTACGGCGCGGTTGGCAGCGAGCTTCGGCAGCTTGATGTGCACACTGGCGCGAATGGTGGTTCCGAGGTTGGTGGGGCAGAAGGTCAGAAAACCGAGACGGTTATCGCGGGAGTACTTAAGCGAGCCGCTTTCCATCTTGGACACGCCCTGGACAAGGCGGCCAAACACCTCCTTGAGGTTCCCGCCCATCTGCATGGAGATGATGCGCAGGTGATCCTCTTCGTTCACCCAGATGAGGAAGGTCTTGGCGTCGTTGTGGAAGATACCGCGACCGATGGGCCAGTCTTCGCAAGCGTGAGCGGCCTGCAGGAAGCGGTCACCCTCCTTGAACAGGAAGTGATCGTTGATCAGCTGCTGCTGGGTCTCGGGGGTCATGCCCTCGAGCGGGTAGTACGTGCCAGCGAGATCACCCTCGAAGGACTCCAGCTGAGTCTTCACCTTGCCCTCCATCTCCTTGTACTGGGCGGCGCGAAGGAGGGGGTTGAAGGGGAAGCCCTCGATGCTGCGGCCGCACCGAACGCGAGTGGACACCACGTACTTGCCTTCAGGATCCAGATCAACAAAATCCTCGATGTTGCCAAAGTTCTTCGCGGGCTGAGTATCAGACGGCTTGAACCCCTTGTGGTAGTCCTCGATAATGGGGTTAAACAGGGGGGCGAAAACCGTGTAGGACTCGGCGTCGGGGGCGTACACGCCGCAGCCGGAGTCCAGGTTGGCCACACCAGACTGGATCACATCCATCAGCCCAGCGCCCATCTTCGTCTTGCGGTCCTTCAACTGGTCAAAGACCTCACGGGTGAGGTACTTCTTCAGCAGGGAGTGGCAATCCTCAGCGTTCTGAAGGGTCTGGAATGCACCTTCACGTGATGAAACCCTAAAATATTCGAATAACTGGTGAAGAGCTAGTACTGTTTGCCATGACAGCAGTCTTGCAATTATAAACGACTATGATGCTGATACTGGCAACCAGTGTGGAACAAAGGTCTCTAGAACGCTTGATAAGACTTTCTAATCATCTATGTACCAGGATAAGTCCTACGGAGAGCCAGACGAGGATTAATAAGAACAAAGAGCACAATATAGCCATAGAAATGGGGAAAGAATCTCTAGGAGGACCTTTAAACACAACAGCTGTGAGCACCATCGTGTAAGGAACAGTGTACGAAACGCAAAAGCCGCGATAATTTTATAGAAACGGAGCTATTGTAGAAAGAAAAGGGAATATAAATATATATATATATATATAGGATCCAGCAATGTAGAAGAAGTCAAACAAAGCTGGATTTCTGGATGGGAATACCCAACAAACATATTGTTCATAGTTTCTTTTTTAATATACTGACGATACGCTTGCCGATACATACGCGTCTCTCACACGTTCAAAAAAGGTGTGGAGGAAAACAAAAAAAACTTGTTTTCTGATTTTGCACTCATTTGGTAGGAAAAAAAAAAGAATGATATAGGTCTCTCAAAAATAAGAAAAATATTGATCTACTTGGCTTCTTCCTCATGCTTGATCAGGGCCAAAATACCCTGCTGCATCTCCATCACGGCATCGTACTCTGTCAGGCCAAGACGGCGCTTGTTGCTGATGTCGTACACGCCTCCCTCACTCTCCGTGTGCTCACCAGCAGTGCCGCGCACCTGCAGGTTGTACTTCGCGGCCACCTCCTCAAGTACGGCGCGGTTGGCAGCGAGCTTCGGCAGCTTGATGTGCACACTGGCGCGAATGGTGGTTCCGAGGTTGGTGGGGCAGAAGGTCAGAAAACCGAGACGGTTATCGCGGGAGTACTTAAGCGAGCCGCTTTCCATCTTGGACACGCCCTGGACAAGGCGGCCAAACACCTCCTTGAGGTTCCCGCCCATCTGCATGGAGATGATGCGCAGGTGATCCTCTTCGTTCACCCAGATGAGGAAGGTCTTGGCGTCGTTGTGGAAGATACCGCGACCGATGGGCCAGTCTTCGCAAGCGTGAGCGGCCTGCAGGAAGCGGTCACCCTCCTTGAACAGGAAGTGATCGTTGATCAGCTGCTGCTGGGTCTCGGGGGTCATGCCCTCGAGCGGGTAGTACGTGCCAGCGAGATCACCCTCGAAGGACTCCAGCTGAGTCTTCACCTTGCCCTCCATCTCCTTGTACTGGGCGGCGCGAAGGAGGGGGTTGAAGGGGAAGCCCTCGATGCTGCGGCCGCACCGAACGCGAGTGGACACCACGTACTTGCCTTCAGGATCCAGATCAACAAAATCCTCGATGTTGCCAAAGTTCTTCGCGGGCTGAGTATCAGACGGCTTGAACCCCTTGTGGTAGTCCTCGATAATGGGGTTAAACAGGGGGGCGAAAACCGTGTAGGACTCGGCGTCGGGGGCGTACACGCCGCAGCCGGAGTCCAGGTTGGCCACACCAGACTGGATCACATCCATCAGCCCAGCGCCCATCTTCGTCTTGCGGTCCTTCAACTGGTCAAAGACCTCACGGGTGAGGTACTTCTTCAGCAGGGAGTGGCAATCCTCAGCGTTCTGAAGGGTCTGGAACGCTTTCTCGAGGTCGGAGCTCATTTTTGTCTGCGAGTGAGGTGAGGTGAAAAGGGGAAGAAAACTGTGTTAAGTTTAGAGGAGAGATGTCAAGAGGAGGCAGGAATCGTAAAGAAAAACAAATGTACGTTGAAGCTGAATTTTGGACAGAAGGAAGTAACAAATTTGCCTTTCCCTCGTGTGTGTGGCGGTTTTACTGTTGTTGTTCTCAATTGTTTCCTACAAAAGTGCTACTATTGAAGCGAAAACTATGCTGCTTGCCTATTAGTTCCTCCACTCGTCATGATCATTGCCCTTGCTGGTGCGCCCGAAGGCCCACTGTCCACGATAATACTCTTCTACTAGCTCATCAGGCATGTCATGCACACCACAGAATGGCATATAAGCAGGTTGCCCTTGGTTTATCACCCAGCGGGAGTACCCTGCCTCTTGAAGAGTCCTCTTCTCAGGATGAATTAACATACCTGGGTTAGAGACCCACATTGGATCACGGGACCACATGCTTCCCCAGTTGATTGGCGACCAGTTATCATACTTGATGTTGAACGGCAGTGTTCGTCCAAGTCGGGAGTTAAGACCCCATTCACCTCGGGCCTGCACTTGAGCAGGCGTGTGAGCTGCGTTTCCATTCAACCATTTTAACCACATCGGGCTTGCAGCATGGGGTTCTTGGCCGCGAAACCAATGCGGGTCCTTGGGCTCGATCATACGGGTCTGGAAAGTACCAGTAGACCGTCGGGTCATCCAGTACTTATTCCCGTTCTCGTCCTTTCCCATAAATATTCGCTCGTCCTTTCTCCTCCACGACTCCCCAATGTAGTAGTGTTTCTTGATGGCACCCCACAAGCCGAACATGCGGAAGTCGTGTGCGATCCAACGCCAGCGTTGGGTAGAGAAACAATCCCTCCACGGTACGTCACTCTGTCGGTGATGGTGCCGCGGGAACGCATGCCGGTTGTCATGGCATGCGGTGTAGACGAAATTTTTCGATCCACACTTCGACGCTTCAACTGCTTTCTGTGCGTATTTCGCTGCTGCAGGGTTAGTTCCTACTGCTCCAAAGGTAAAATAGCTGGTCATCAAAGTGGAAGATTGAATGCCCTTTCTATACTATATTCTACACTAATGCTACTCCGGAGTGATATCTGTAATAAAAATAAAGAATAAGCCTGACTTCAGTGTACTAATCTTAATGCTTCCACATATGTTATGTAGCAGTAAAGCACCGCAGCAGAAAAGTATAAAAAACAAGCAAAGAAGAAAAAAAGTTCTCTGAAACTAGATTTAGCTGTCTTCACGCCAGGAGAATAATCATTAAAAAAAAAAAAAACAGAAACATTGCTGTCAACTTGTTCTTCGTTTTTATGGAAGACAGGAATAAGAATGTCGGTACCAATTAACGCCTACGAATTTCTTCTCCTTTACTTCGCCATGGCCTGTCGCTCTTCCAACGCTTCACTCACTTCGTCTATCACGATTACTTCTTGGCAGCTCGGGCACGTCAAGTCCTCTGGGGAAAAATCGTCACTTTCCAGAGCTGCATCGACTATCTTCTGGAAACACGGACTGCACATCAAACATTGACAACAAGGTAGCTTCATGGCCTCCACAGCTAACTTTTGGCACTGAACGCACTGAAAGCGCGAGTCTACGATACCTATTTCATCTTCCTCTTCGCGTGGGCGTTTATTATATTCGTTAGCATCGGCTAATGACGCGACAGCGGCAAAAGCTGCCGCCATGACTTTCCTCTTTACAATACGGTTATCGCGTGTAATAAACTTGGGTGCTGGGTCGTCAATGGAACACTGCTCCAGCATGCTCTCCGGTATCCCAGTTGGGGCAGAAAGAGCCTTGGTCGCCGCTCCATTCCTAGCGGATGGACAATGTTGAATTAGATGTCCACCTTTGCCGCAGTTGTGACAGATATAGCCCTTGGGAGGAGGGCGGAAGGAATCCTCCCGCGGAGCCCTCATGAAGGTCCCTTGAAGGCCTCGCCCGCGTCCTCTGCCGCGTCCGCGTCCCCGCCCCACCTCATTGATGCCCGTGTCGAGCGTCACTTCTGCTTGAAGCTGGGCAAGACGCTCCTCCTCTGTTAATGTGGTCGACGGTCCAGCAGGGGACGACATGCCGGGCGGCAGCGCGACAGAAGCAGGGGTCGTTTCTTTCGGGCGCGGAGCAACTTTTCCGCTGCCCATGTGGCGTACGACTTCAACCACAGAATTGGCAGGAATGATCTCTTCTGGGTGAAGGAGAGAAGATGTTCCTGCAATAAAAATTTGAACTTCATCCATTGGCAGTTTTAGCTTCTGAGCAATGGACTCTTCCGCATCTTTGCACTTTATCAAGCTCTCCGATATGTCAATGGTGCCTACATGATTCCCACCCTTCAATCGGTAGATGATAGAAGGCATTAATAATTCTAATATATATTGACTAGAACAACAGAAACAAACAATAATAACGGAAGTAAAACAGGGACCTATTTAGGAGTGTTAAGAGTCAGTATATATTCAATTGTGTCATAAGCTATGGCTCATGATCAACGACCTTGACACGATCAAGACTATTATCGTTCCTATTGATCATTAGATGTTAGCTGCCACATATTTTTTTCATTTGGTATGTGCATAACCTTTTTTTTTTCTAATCTGCTCTCGAAATATGAGAATAATAGCTTTTCTTTTTACTTTCATTCATCACTCACACGAAGGCAAATTTCCGCTGTTTCAACATCCACTTCATCTACCTCGTCGTCGCAGTCAATGGAGACCGTCACAGCAAGTTCAAAGAAGCGGGTGCGACCCTCCCAGAATGGACAAGGAAGTGATCCACCTGCTTCCTTTTCCTTCTGCTCTGCAATAATTTCCATTATTGGTCTGTTTGTATTGGCATGAGAAGGCCGTCCGTTCCATATCATCCCCTTTCCGACACCAATGCCGTCCACTTCGTACTTTTCCTCTGCATCCGGATTCAGCGTGGCATTCAAGTATACCGTCAGTGTATCCACGAATTGCTGAAGAGTTGTCCTCGGTGTTACTTTAACAGGGATCATGTCGTACTTTGTAAAACCTTCCGGTACGCAAATAATCTTTTTCTTGTATGTATAATCCTGTTCAGGAAGATAAGTCGTGACAATTCGACTGTTGTTCTTCTTTGGAGGATCCCTCTCGAACAGCACATAATTGTTGGTTCCCACATCCAGCATCCCGTTTCGTAACGTGCTGACATCCTTCCCCTGAAGGACCTTCAATAGTTCTATGAGGGACAGTCCAGTAACAGCGGAAGTAGTGGTGGCAATGGCTGGAATGATTTTTCCGGCCACTAGTTTCACCTTCATCTTATCCTGTAACGGTATTGCGTAATTTCCAGCTCGGAGATTGCTGGCGGCGGCAACAAAGTCAATGTGAAAATTTTGGTCATCATCTTTCTCAAACTCCAATGGGGTGGCTTTCGTAGACCTGCACTGCTCCGCGAGGGACAAAATGCGACTGATTAGTTGATTAGTGATCCGTTCTTCCTCCTCTAACGTCGTCTGCTTCACATCTTTTGCATCCCCCTTGAGATCATCATCCAGTCCCTCTACTTGCCCAGGCTGGTACGCAGGAATCGTAACAGATTGCAACACCTGAGAGAGCCACTCTTTTGATCGAAACTCCTCCATCCAGAGGTGTCTTTCGTCATTGAAGCGAGCCTCTGGCTTGGGAGGATGAATACCAAACATGCAAGCGTAAAGATTAATAGTGGAAATCAAAAAATTGATCGCCTCGTCGTTTTGAAGTAGTGCATCGAGTGACACTTCCAGTGCTGATGGGTATTTTCGATGCCCCGACCAAAAAAGCTCACCGTTCTTCTTCTTAGCGTCCGCTGGAAAAGCAGCTTGCAAATCGTATATTCTATCACGAAACATTTTGGTGATTGCTTCCACACTCATTTGAGCACATTTTTTCATATCTGGCCCCTCTGTTAAAATAACAAGAGTTTTTAGCAAATTTTCAAGGGGCCCCTTGTTTTTTTCTATGATACTCCGCTTCTCGCCATCGGATTGCGCTGCATTCATTTCTCCTTCAAGTTTTTTCGTGAAAAGTTCAGGATCTTCAAGTAGCTGATTTACAGTTTGCATGGGTGAGACAAACATATCATCGAATTGAGCGCGGGACCATTCGATACAGTGGTCGAAGATGTATGGGAAGTTACGCAGCGTGCACATCGGAATACCACCACTCTGATCCGCATCTCCCCCATCGGCGTACGATGATGTCTTCCCTGGAACAACGATGTCAACGTTCCCTCCAGTGCCCATCGTACCTGCCTCTACCAAAATCTTAAAAAAGCGGACGCACTGCTGATCGACGTAGAGCCGCGCTTCCATGTTGTCCAGTGCGTTCACCACTACATCTAAGCCACTCCAGAACTCGCAGGGAAAGAGATGCTCTGTGGAAGGGCCAACAAAATCCTGTCGGGCATCGACCTTCGCATCTGCGTTCATTTGTTTCATACGAGCACCTGCCGCGACGGATTTTGGCTGGCCAACATTATCCTCTCGAAACAAAAATTGGCGGCTCAAGTTAGAAACCTCAATACGATCGTTGTCTGTTACAACCAGTGATCCCCTTCTCCCACAAGCGATACCGCAGAGAGCAAAATTTTTTACGTCCTCGCAACCTAGCGCACCGCATCCAACCATAAATATTTTTAGATTTCCCAGTTTTGTGTGAAAGGTACGACCTAGAATGGCAATTAAATGATGGTAACGGGATTCATGAGGCTCAAAGTCATCACTGGAATAATTTACGTGATCAGGGAGCACATCGTGGCACGAAAGATGAAACCATTGGAACACCGGAGAGTACTTTCCAGTAATCTTCACGATTTCCTGGGCAACAACAGCGCCGAAGAAGGAAGCCAGGGGCTGGAATTCTGCCTCGGCAATCAGAGCCTGAGTCTTCACATACGATTCATCAATGTTATCCACCAGGAGCGGAACAGGAGGAGGGGGAGGAGGCATCTTGAACGGAAATTCTGACTTGGATGGCCTCCCAGACTCCGGAGGAGCTTCTGGTGCTGGGAGCCGTTTATTATTCTCGAGGATCTCGTGGGCGCACTTGACGACTTCAGCAGCTTCTTCGTCGGCATGCAAAGAAGGAAGACGACCGTTGTGCTTCTCCGCGTAGTGTAGAAGAGCGTGAAGCGTGATGTGGGAGCGGGACTCCTCTGAGTTGTCCATCATTGGGCTGACCTGGACAAAGTTGCCTGGTTTACAGATCGCATCTTCGAGAGATTGAAAATGGAGCGTTTCAATTTCTTTCATCTCGTGCAAGAAACCGCCGGTAACGTACGGAGAGAATCCCTGCGCTTCAAAGGAAGGGTAGACACGAATAGTGTTTCGTGGGTCCCCTGGACACACAACTCCGTCAAGAACCACGTTGTTGATAGTAGAGCCGTCTTCCTTTACGAGCCCCTGAATCTCTGACAGTTTTACTCTTGTGTAATCATGAAGTGCTCCTGGTGTCTGCCCTTCCGGTGTTTCAAACCGTATGAGACTATAGCTTTCACCTTCCTTATCCTTTCGATTTGACACTTCAAGAATTGATTTTTGAAGCATTGCCCTTCCATCCTTATCTTTTACCACGAAGTTCGCGCCATGGTCCACAAAAATACTTCCGAACACCCCCACCTGAATGGCGAGAAGAAACGATATAGAGGACTCACGGCAGAATTTGTTCCACTTGCAGAGGTAGGACAGCGAGAGATCCGGAGAGCCCGCAGTAATAACAACTGCGTTGTGCTGCCTCACAACCTTTTCAGAGAGGTCGTTTACGACACGAATGCGTGTATTAGGATTTAACTCAGCAATATAATTTGCGGTTAATTCAGCAAGGGGCTTTCGGCTACGCACGCCTTCCATTGTCACGGCGAAGTTTACCCCCATATCGCGGACAGCTGCCGACCTCGAGTCCAACAGAGAGATAGTATGAATACCAGCCAAAGCCAAGTTCTTCGCCGCCTCCGCCCCAACACCTCCGCAACCGACGATTAAGACCTTAAAGGAAATGAGCTTCGCCATGGTTTCCAGACCGTACGTCCCGATAGTTCGGCTTTGCTTGTCAAGGAACTTTTGGTCAATGACCTGATCACCGGGTTTCGCTTCCATTTTTTCCCCTTAATGAATGAGTCGAAGTATAAATTAGCACTAACGTGAAGATTATCTGCAATCAACAGCAATATTGCACAGCGATAAGGGAAGTTGACGAGGGGGAAAAAATGAAAGAAAACAGAAACAGCACGGCATAGTGTGAAGTATTCATTTTCAAGAAACACGAGATTAATTAATTCGTGGGGCTTCTTCAATAATCTACTTCAAATAGTTCTACCTGTGTATCTTCGTTTTAAGGAATGAATAACATTTGATGTCCGTTTCGTTTCCATTTTCATCGCTAGCATTCACTTCTTACGTTTCTCATGAAGCTATAATTAATTAATAGCCATTTTTTCCGGTTCTTTGCTGATCCAAATTGTACGTGCGCCACAACCAAGACACGGGAGTTTGATCGTCTTCGTGTGAAAAGAAAAATATCTTCTCCTTGAGAGTCTTGTCATCACCAGTGCAAAACCAGAGCTTCTCTACTCCGGATTGCATCCGCGTCTCCACATAGATTTCTTTTCCATTTGCCAATAAAATGGCGCGGGACTTCATCTCGCCTCTTCCGAGACACTCCCATGTTACCTCGGAGCCGTCTACGGGTATGCATATTGTATAGTTCAACATAAAAGATGTCTGTTTGACGTGAAGTACTTTAGAATCCGCAGGAAAATTCAAGAAGACGGTTAAATTCAGAAGAGACTGGTGATATCTCCAGAAAAACGATCCCCCTTCATGCAAAAGCAAATTGCGCAGGGAACCCACTGCAAGACTCTTCACCTCCTTCCACTGTCCAGAGAACGCGGCACTGGCCACAGCACAGTCTAAAGACGATGGAGCGGAGTGGGAAAGGTCTACTGTGGGTGGTAGCTCGGGGGCCAGGGCACGATTCAAACGTCCTAGATACGAAGGCGTCACAAGATCCAAAGCCGAAACTTGTGCTTTGAGAGGCATAATAAGCGCTGTGCACTGTAACTCCAGCAGCTGGCGAAGTTCACGCAGCATAAAACCGCGGATAAAAATCATCAGATAATCCGGTGGGGAAAGGGTAGTAAATCTCATCCACTTTTCGTGGCACCAATCTAGTGCTTCTGCTACTCTCTCAGCTTCATGATGCTGGCAAATAAACAAATATGTACTGAGAAAATTAATGATAACCACTTTGTGGGTTTCCTTAACAGTAAAACCTTGAACATGCAGAACAGTTGCAATGGAGCTGGCTCCCACTACTACGTCATCGGATTTGTTGGCCTCTTCAAGAGTCGATACGGACATTTTTGTCGTTTTTAGCGACGCTATTCCGGCAGAGCGTAGCATGTCAAACAATTGGTCGGTGTCTGCTAGCGTTCTTCGCCCTTGCACAGTCATGAAGCCCATCCCCATCACTTCAGATTTAGGTTTACCTTTCATAAAGATGCAACCGTTCACGGTGACGGTACCCTTCCAGAAGCTAGGATTCGCCAAGACCGAGACGAACTCTTGCTCATCCACCTCAGCGCAGAGAGTTACATCGATACACAGATCTTCTGCTGTATTTCGAAGCGAAAGGCTCCAGCTTGTAGAGTACAACAGACCCGTTACTGGACTGCGATACTGCTTTGTCTTGATGTGAGTAAAATCGACTGTGCATGTCAGAGGTACACCTTTGTTGGGCTGAAGTAATGCAAAAGTGTGGCTTGTCTTTCCCGTTAGAGAATTTACTACTCTCTGTGCGGATATGTGCACGTCTTCGTCGTAGAACAGCGTCAAGCAGCATCGCTCTGTGTAGTGCGGGGACAAAACTCGATTGTACGAAAGATTTTGTAAAATTCTCATTTCTTGTAAAGTATTTGGTCGAACACGTCGAATCTCATGGTCGATCCATACAGAGCCATGTCGAATTTTGTTGTTATCGAATATCGGAGGAGCGGACGGCCTACCGATTCGTAATCTTGCCCTAGTAATACGGCTGGAAGGGATGAAGTAGCGGAACCCATTTTCCTCCCACGCCCCATTCGACACGATCCCATGCTCTCCATCCAGAACAGGATTAGTGTCTGTCAGGAATGCGACCTCAAGAAAGATTTTCATTTCTTTTTCAGGGGCCAGCCCTTCGTTTGTTTGCCCTTCCAGTTTTAAGTTGAATCCCATTCGAGAATTTTTCTGCCGCACACACTTGAAACAGCAGTCCCCCAACTTCACATCTACTACTCCAGAAGCACTGCTTCCACCTTTTTCTGCGCAATGATCCGGAATGACCATGTTATTGAAGTGTAGTTGCTCCGCTACCGCTTCCCCCAAGTAGTTGTTCTCAAAAAATAATCCGGGGCTCTGCGTCATGACAGCCATGACTGCAACTGCTCCACGATTGTCAACTTCGCAGCAACGGAACACTTTCTTCCTGGGGACATCAATGATAGCCCAGTATACACAGCTAGCACGAGACAGCATAGCAACTGCTTCATCCGCTGTCTCGTTTGAATCAAAAGGCAACGATTGGGACTGAAAGGATGCACAGAACGCAAGATCGGTCGATCGGTCAATCCATCCATGCAAAGACCAGCGTTCTTGGGCAGCGTCCGCACCCCCAACAGCTGTACCACGACCAATCGAAAAGAGGGTATCTCTCGACAGCAGTGTTGAGATAGGTCTGGCGGCTGCGAGTCGCTGTTGCAGCTTTACTATCACTTCATCTTCTTCCTCACGAGCACGTTTCTGTACACCAACACTAGACTTCGACATCCTGGATAATAACCGCAGAACCTATAATAAAACGCTAACGCACAATCGACCTTTATCCCTATCCACCACACCTACCTGATACAAAGACAAGAGAAGCAAAAACACTACAAAGATCAAATTACAACAACAGCACAAAAAAAAATGCTACAAAAAAAAAAAACGGAATAAACAAGAGAAGCAGAAATTTACAAAGCACCCCTTTCCAACAAACACAAAAGTAAAAGCACCAGTACACGTATAAAAAGCGACTCAAATATTCAGAACATAATTACGATAACCTCGGTTGCAAGCCTCTTCGGCGGCTGCACCGCTCCTCCTTGCGCGTGCTGTCAGAAATCCATAACGGAACCGCGGTTGCACACTGTACGTCAAGAAGATTCCGACTCAGTGTCGATTTGTGAGCACGGTCATCATTCAGCAGCCAGGAGCGCGCAGTGCCAGATGGCAGCTGCAGTGTATCTTGGCCCAGAAAACGACCTCCGTGAAGACTGAGAAGGTATACTCCACGTGGTAGCTGGTGGGCCTTTGAAGGGAGGACTAGCAGCGGGTCCGCACTGAGGTGCGTTGTGGGGTGTAACATGGGGGGGGGCTCGGCTGCCGCAGCAACCAAAATAGCAAGAAGAAGGAAAAAGTAATAATGTGCATGGGGAAAAACCTAATGAATGCTGAAAGAATCTCGGTCAAATTCCATTCCCCACTGCACGATGAGTAGCGCGCGTGGGGTACACAGCGACCTCGATGTACTAGGCGAGAGAGAGAGAGAGGGGGCAGGGAGTGGCAATCATTCTGCTTACGGCGTTGCGTGAATCCAACAATCATGTGATGTGTCTTGACGCATTGCGAGTGAAATCATGCGCCACTTCTTTGATGCCTCGACGCGATCTAGCTCCAGTATACTAACCCAAGAGAGCGATGATAATGCGCCACAGTGGGAAGCGACTAGAGCATCTGGACGCGACAGCGACTGGACCATCGCCCGGAGGCGCCTCTTCGCGCCTCTCACGGTGGGGAGAGAGAGTGCACTGGAACGCCGCGTGGTGTGCCTCAGTTGCCCTGAAAGAATCGGATCATTCCTACTTCAGTAGCGGAGCAGGGTCAGTATCATCATCTGGCACTACACACGGTATCCAGCACACGCATCGTCATCTGCGATGGCAGGCCTCTTCGGCGGCTGCACCGCTCCTCCTTGCGCGTGCTGTCAGAAATCCATAACGGAACCGCGGTTGCACACTGTACGTCAAGAAGATTCCGACTCAGTGTCGATTTGTGAGCACGGTCATCATTCAGCAGCCAGGAGCGCGCAGTGCCAGATGGCAGCTGCAGTGTATCTTGGCCCAGAAAACGACCTCCGTGAAGACTGAGAAGGTATACTCCACGTGGTAGCTGGTGGGCCTTTGAAGGGAGGACTAGCAGCGGGTCCGCACTGAGGTGCGTTGTGGGGTGTAACATGGGGGGGGGCTCGGCTGCCGCAACAACCAAAATAGCAAGAAGAAGGAAAAAGTAATAATGTGCATGGGGAAAAACCTAATGAATGCTGAAAGAATCTCGGTCAAATTCCATTCCCCACTGCACGATGAGTAGCGCGCGGGGTACACAGCGACCTCGATGTACTAGGCGAGAGAGAGAGAGGGGGGCAGGAGTGGCAATCATTCTGCTTACGGCGTTGCGTGAATCCAACAATCATGTGATGTGTCTTGACGCATTGCGAGTGAAATCATGCGCCACTTCTTTGATGCCTCGACGCGATCTAGCTCCAGTATACTAACCCAAGAGAGCGATGATAATGCGCCACAGTGGGAAGCGACTAGAGCATCTGGACGCGACAGCGACTGGACCATCGCCCGGAGGCGCCTCTTCGCGCCTCTCACGGTGGGGAGAGAGAGTGCACTGGAACGCCGCGTGGTGTGCCTCAGTTGCCCTGAAAGAATCGGATCATTCCTACTTCAGTAGCGGAGCAGGGTCAGTATCATCATCTGGCACTACACACGGTATCCAGCACACGCATCGTCATCTGCGATGGCAGGCCTCTTCGGCGGCTGCACCGCTCCTCCTTGCGCGTGCTGTCAGAAATCCATAACGGAACCGCGGTTGCACACTGTACGTCAAGAAGATTCCGACTCAGTGTCGATTTGTGAGCACGGTCATCATTCAGCAGCCAGGAGCGCGCAGTGCCAGATGGCAGCTGCAGTGTATCTTGGCCCAGAAAACGACCTCCGTGAAGACTGAGAAGGTATACTCCACGTGGTAGCTGGTGGGCCTTTGAAGGGAGGACTAGCAGCGGGTCCGCACTGAGGTGCGTTGTGGGGTGTAACATGGGGGGGGGCTCGGCTGCCGCAGCAACCAAAATAGCAAGAAGAAGGAAAAAGTAATAATGTGCATGGGGAAAAACCTAATGAATGCTGAAAGAATCTCGGTCAAATTCCATTCCCCACTGCACGATGAGTAGCGCGTGGGGTACACAGCGACCTCGATGTACTAGGCGAGAGAGAGAAGGAGGGGCAGGAGTGGCAATCATTCTGCTTACGGCGTTGCGTGAATCCAACAATCATGTGATGTGTCTTGACGCATTGCGAGTGAAATCATGCGCCACTTCTTTGATGCCTCGACGCGATCTAGCTCCAGTATACTAACCCAAGAGAGCGATGATAATGCGCCACAGTGGGAAGCGACTAGAGCATCTGGACGCGACAGCGACTGGACCATCGCCCGGAGGCGCCTCTTCGCGCCTCTCACGGTGGGGAGAGAGAGTGCACTGGAACGCCGCGTGGTGTGCCTCAGTTGCCCTGAAAGAATCGGATCATTCCTACTTCAGTAGCGGAGCAGGGTCAGTATCATCATCTGGCACTACACACGGTATCCAGCACACGCATCGTCATCTGCGATGGCAGGCCTCTTCGGCGGCTGCACCGCTCCTCCTTGCGCGTGCTGTCAGAAATCCATAACGGAACCGCGGTTGCACACTGTACGTCAAGAAGATTCCGACTCAGTGTCGATTTGTGAGCACGGTCATCATTCAGCAGCCAGGAGCGCGCAGTGCCAGATGGCAGCTGCAGTGTATCTTGGCCCAGAAAACGACCTCCGTGAAGACTGAGAAGGTATACTCCACGTGGTAGCTGGTGGGCCTTTGAAGGGAGGACTAGCAGCGGGTCCGCACTGAGGTGCGTTGTGGGGTGTAACATGGGGGGGGGCTCGGCTGCCGCAACAACCAAAATAGCAAGAAGAAGGAAAAAGTAATAATGTGCATGGGGAAAAACCTAATGAATGCTGAAAGAATCTCGGTCAAATTCCATTCCCCACTGCACGATGAGTAGCGCGCGTGGGGTACACAGCGACCTCGATGTACTAGGCGAGAGAGAGAGAGGGGGCAGGAGTGGCAATCATTCTGCTTACGGCGTTGCGTGAATCCAACAATCATGTGATGTGTCTTGACGCATTGCGAGTGAAATCATGCGCCACTTCTTTGATGCCTCGACGCGATCTAGCTCCAGTATACTAACCCAAGAGAGCGATGATAATGCGCCACAGTGGGAAGCGACTAGAGCATCTGGACGCGACAGCGACTGGACCATCGCCCGGAGGCGCCTCTTCGCGCCTCTCACGGTGGGGAGAGAGAGTGCACTGGAACGCCGCGTGGTGTGCCTCAGTTGCCCTGAAAGAATCGGATCATTCCTACTTCAGTAGCGGAGCAGGGTCAGTATCATCATCTGGCACTACACACGGTATCCAGCACACGCATCGTCATCTGCGATGGCAGGCCTCTTCGGCGGCTGCACCGCTCCTCCTTGCGCGTGCTGTCAGAAATCCATAACGGAACCGCGGTTGCACACTGTACGTCAAGAAGATTCCGACTCAGTGTCGATTTGTGAGCACGGTCATCATTCAGCAGCCAGGAGCGCGCAGTGCCAGATGGCAGCTGCAGTGTATCTTGGCCCAGAAAACGACCTCCGTGAAGACTGAGAAGGTATACTCCACGTGGTAGCTGGTGGGCCTTTGAAGGGAGGACTAGCAGCGGGTCCGCACTGAGGTGCGTTGTGGGGTGTAACATGGGGCTCGGCTGCCGCAACAACCAAAATAGCAAGAAGAAGGAAAAAGTAATAATGTGCATGGGGAAAAACCTAATGAATGCTGAAAGAATCTCGGTCAAATTCCATTCCCCACTGCACGATGAGTAGCGCGCGGGGTACACAGCGACCTCGATGTACTAGGCGAGAGAGAGAGAGGGGGGCAGGAGTGGCAATCATTCTGCTTACGGCGTTGCGTGAATCCAACAATCATGTGATGTGTCTTGACGCATTGCGAGTGAAATCATGCGCCACTTCTTTGATGCCTCGACGCGATCTAGCTCCAGTATACTAACCCAAGAGAGCGATGATAATGCGCCACAGTGGGAAGCGACTAGAGCATCTGGACGCGACAGCGACTGGACCATCGCCCGGAGGCGCCTCTTCGCGCCTCTCACGGTGGGGAGAGAGAGTGCACTGGAACGCCGCGTGGTGTGCCTCAGTTGCCCTGAAAGAATCGGATCATTCCTACTTCAGTAGCGGAGCAGGGTCAGTATCATCATCTGGCACTACACACGGTATCCAGCACACGCATCGTCATCTGCGATGGCAGGCCTCTTCGGCGGCTGCACCGCTCCTCCTTGCGCGTGCTGTCAGAAATCCATAACGGAACCGCGGTTGCACACTGTACGTCAAGAAGATTCCGACTCAGTGTCGATTTGTGAGCACGGTCATCATTCAGCAGCCAGGAGCGCGCAGTGCCAGATGGCAGCTGCAGTGTATCTTGGCCCAGAAAACGACCTCCGTGAAGACTGAGAAGGTATACTCCACGTGGTAGCTGGTGGGCCTTTGAAGGGAGGACTAGCAGCGGGTCCGCACTGAGGTGCGTTGTGGGGTGTAACATGGGGCCTCGGCTGCCGCAACAACCAAAATAGCAAGAAGAAGGAAAAAGTAATAATGTGCATGGGGAAAAACCTAATGAATGCTGAAAGAATCTCGGTCAAATTCCATTCCCCACTGCACGATGAGTAGCGCGCGGGGTACACAGCGACCTCGATGTACTAGGCGAGAGAGAGAGAGAGGGGGCAGGAGTGGCAATCATTCTGCTTACGGCGTTGCGTGAATCCAACAATCATGTGATGTGTCTTGACGCATTGCGAGTGAAATCATGCGCCACTTCTTTGATGCCTCGACGCGATCTAGCTCCAGTATACTAACCCAAGAGAGCGATGATAATGCGCCACAGTGGGAAGCGACTAGAGCATCTGGACGCGACAGCGACTGGACCATCGCCCGGAGGCGCCTCTTCGCGCCTCTCACGGTGGGGAGAGAGAGTGCACTGGAACGCCGCGTGGTGTGCCTCAGTTGCCCTGAAAGAATCGGATCATTCCTACTTCAGTAGCGGAGCAGGGTCAGTATCATCATCTGGCACTACACACGGTATCCAGCACACGCATCGTCATCTGCGATGGCAGGCCTCTTCGGCGGCTGCACCGCTCCTCCTTGCGCGTGCTGTCAGAAATCCATAACGGAACCGCGGTTGCACACTGTACGTCAAGAAGATTCCGACTCAGTGTCGATTTGTGAGCACGGTCATCATTCAGCAGCCAGGAGCGCGCAGTGCCAGATGGCAGCTGCAGTGTATCTTGGCCCAGAAAACGACCTCCGTGAAGACTGAGAAGGTATACTCCACGTGGTAGCTGGTGGGCCTTTGAAGGGAGGACTAGCAGCGGGTCCGCACTGAGGTGCGTTGTGGGGTGTAACATGGGGCCTCGGCTGCCGCAACAACCAAAATAGCAAGAAGAAGGAAAAAGTAATAATGTGCATGGGGAAAAACCTAATGAATGCTGAAAGAATCTCGGTCAAATTCCATTCCCCACTGCACGATGAGTAGCGCGTGGGGTACACAGCGACCTCGATGTACTAGGCGAGAGAGAGAGAGGGGGGCAGGAGTGGCAATCATTCTGCTTACGGCGTTGCGTGAATCCAACAATCATGTGATGTGTCTTGACGCATTGCGAGTGAAATCATGCGCCACTTCTTTGATGCCTCGACGCGATCTAGCTCCAGTATACTAACCCAAGAGAGCGATGATAATGCGCCACAGTGGGAAGCGACTAGAGCATCTGGACGCGACAGCGACTGGACCATCGCCCGGAGGCGCCTCTTCGCGCCTCTCACGGTGGGGAGAGAGAGTGCACTGGAACGCCGCGTGGTGTGCCTCAGTTGCCCTGAAAGAATCGGATCATTCCTACTTCAGTAGCGGAGCAGGGTCAGTATCATCATCTGGCACTACACACGGTATCCAGCACACGCATCGTCATCTGCGATGGCAGGCCTCTTCGGCGGCTGCACCGCTCCTCCTTGCGCGTGCTGTCAGAAATCCATAACGGAACCGCGGTTGCACACTGTACGTCAAGAAGATTCCGACTCAGTGTCGATTTGTGAGCACGGTCATCATTCAGCAGCCAGGAGCGCGCAGTGCCAGATGGCAGCTGCAGTGTATCTTGGCCCAGAAAACGACCTCCGTGAAGACTGAGAAGGTATACTCCACGTGGTAGCTGGTGGGCCTTTGAAGGGAGGACTAGCAGCGGGTCCGCACTGAGGTGCGTTGTGGGGTGTAACATGGGGGGGGGCTCGGCTGCCGCAACAACCAAAATAGCAAGAAGAAGGAAAAAGTAATAATGTGCATGGGGAAAAACCTAATGAATGCTGAAAGAATCTCGGTCAAATTCCATTCCCCACTGCACGATGAGTAGCGCGTGGGGTACACAGCGACCTCGATGTACTAGGCGAGAGAGAGAGAGAGGGGGCAGGGTGGCAATCATTCTGCTTACGGCGTTGCGTGAATCCAACAATCATGTGATGTGTCTTGACGCATTGCGAGTGAAATCATGCGCCACTTCTTTGATGCCTCGACGCGATCTAGCTCCAGTATACTAACCCAAGAGAGCGATGATAATGCGCCACAGTGGGAAGCGACTAGAGCATCTGGACGCGACAGCGACTGGACCATCGCCCGGAGGCGCCTCTTCGCGCCTCTCACGGTGGGGAGAGAGAGTGCACTGGAACGCCGCGTGGTGTGCCTCAGTTGCCCTGAAAGAATCGGATCATTCCTACTTCAGTAGCGGAGCAGGGTCAGTATCATCATCTGGCACTACACACGGTATCCAGCACACGCATCGTCATCTGCGATGGCAGGCCTCTTCGGCGGCTGCACCGCTCCTCCTTGCGCGTGCTGTCAGAAATCCATAACGGAACCGCGGTTGCACACTGTACGTCAAGAAGATTCCGACTCAGTGTCGATTTGTGAGCACGGTCATCATTCAGCAGCCAGGAGCGCGCAGTGCCAGATGGCAGCTGCAGTGTATCTTGGCCCAGAAAACGACCTCCGTGAAGACTGAGAAGGTATACTCCACGTGGTAGCTGGTGGGCCTTTGAAGGGAGGACTAGCAGCGGGTCCGCACTGAGGTGCGTTGTGGGGTGTAACATGGGGCCTCGGCTGCCGCAACAACCAAAATAGCAAGAAGAAGGAAAAAGTAATAATGTGCATGGGGAAAAACCTAATGAATGCTGAAAGAATCTCGGTCAAATTCCATTCCCCACTGCACGATGAGTAGCGCGCGTGGGGTACACAGCGACCTCGATGTACTAGGCGAGAGAGAGAGAGGGGGCAGGGAGTGGCAATCATTCTGCTTACGGCGTTGCGTGAATCCAACAATCATGTGATGTGTCTTGACGCATTGCGAGTGAAATCATGCGCCACTTCTTTGATGCCTCGACGCGATCTAGCTCCAGTATACTAACCCAAGAGAGCGATGATAATGCGCCACAGTGGGAAGCGACTAGAGCATCTGGACGCGACAGCGACTGGACCATCGCCCGGAGGCGCCTCTTCGCGCCTCTCACGGTGGGGAGAGAGAGTGCACTGGAACGCCGCGTGGTGTGCCTCAGTTGCCCTGAAAGAATCGGATCATTCCTACTTCAGTAGCGGAGCAGGGTCAGTATCATCATCTGGCACTACACACGGTATCCAGCACACGCATCGTCATCTGCGATGGCAGGCCTCTTCGGCGGCTGCACCGCTCCTCCTTGCGCGTGCTGTCAGAAATCCATAACGGAACCGCGGTTGCACACTGTACGTCAAGAAGATTCCGACTCAGTGTCGATTTGTGAGCACGGTCATCATTCAGCAGCCAGGAGCGCGCAGTGCCAGATGGCAGCTGCAGTGTATCTTGGCCCAGAAAACGACCTCCGTGAAGACTGAGAAGGTATACTCCACGTGGTAGCTGGTGGGCCTTTGAAGGGAGGACTAGCAGCGGGTCCGCACTGAGGTGCGTTGTGGGGTGTAACATGGGGCCTCGGCTGCCGCAACAACCAAAATAGCAAGAAGAAGGAAAAAGTAATAATGTGCATGGGGAAAAACCTAATGAATGCTGAAAGAATCTCGGTCAAATTCCATTCCCCACTGCACGATGAGTAGCGCGCGTGGGGTACACAGCGACCTCGATGTACTAGGCGAGAGAGAGAGAGGGGGGCAGGAGTGGCAATCATTCTGCTTACGGCGTTGCGTGAATCCAACAATCATGTGATGTGTCTTGACGCATTGCGAGTGAAATCATGCGCCACTTCTTTGATGCCTCGACGCGATCTAGCTCCAGTATACTAACCCAAGAGAGCGATGATAATGCGCCACAGTGGGAAGCGACTAGAGCATCTGGACGCGACAGCGACTGGACCATCGCCCGGAGGCGCCTCTTCGCGCCTCTCACGGTGGGGAGAGAGAGTGCACTGGAACGCCGCGTGGTGTGCCTCAGTTGCCCTGAAAGAATCGGATCATTCCTACTTCAGTAGCGGAGCAGGGTCAGTATCATCATCTGGCACTACACACGGTATCCAGCACACGCATCGTCATCTGCGATGGCAGGCCTCTTCGGCGGCTGCACCGCTCCTCCTTGCGCGTGCTGTCAGAAATCCATAACGGAACCGCGGTTGCACACTGTACGTCAAGAAGATTCCGACTCAGTGTCGATTTGTGAGCACGGTCATCATTCAGCAGCCAGGAGCGCGCAGTGCCAGATGGCAGCTGCAGTGTATCTTGGCCCAGAAAACGACCTCCGTGAAGACTGAGAAGGTATACTCCACGTGGTAGCTGGTGGGCCTTTGAAGGGAGGACTAGCAGCGGGTCCGCACTGAGGTGCGTTGTGGGGTGTAACATGGGGGCTCGGCTGCCGCAACAACCAAAATAGCAAGAAGAAGGAAAAAGTAATAATGTGCATGGGGAAAAACCTAATGAATGCTGAAAGAATCTCGGTCAAATTCCATTCCCCACTGCACGATGAGTAGCGCGCGTGGGTACACAGCGACCTCGATGTACTAGGCGAGAGAGAGAGAGAGGGGGCAGGGAGTGGCAATCATTCTGCTTACGGCGTTGCGTGAATCCAACAATCATGTGATGTGTCTTGACGCATTGCGAGTGAAATCATGCGCCACTTCTTTGATGCCTCGACGCGATCTAGCTCCAGTATACTAACCCAAGAGAGCGATGATAATGCGCCACAGTGGGAAGCGACTAGAGCATCTGGACGCGACAGCGACTGGACCATCGCCCGGAGGCGCCTCTCTCACGGTGGGGAGAGAGTGCACTGGAACGCCGCGTGGTGTGCCTCAGTTGCCCTGAAAGAATCGGATCATTCCTACTTCAGTAGCGGAGCAGGGTCAGTATCATCATCTGGCACTACACACGGTATCCAGCACACGCATCGTCATCTGCGATGGCAGGCCTCTTCGGCGGCTGCACCGCTCCTCCTTGCGCGTGCTGTCAGAAATCCATAACGGAACCGCGGTTGCACACTGTACGTCAAGAAGATTCCGACTCAGTGTCGATTTGTGAGCACGGTCATCATTCAGCAGCCAGGAGCGCGCAGTGCCAGATGGCAGCTGCAGTGTATCTTGGCCCAGAAAACGACCTCCGTGAAGACTGAGAAGGTATACTCCACGTGGTAGCTGGTGGGCCTTTGAAGGGAGGACTAGCAGCGGGTCCGCACTGAGGTGCGTTGTGGGGTGTAACATGGGGCCTCGGCTGCCGCAACAACCAAAATAGCAAGAAGAAGGAAAAAGTAATAATGTGCATGGGGAAAAACCTAATGAATGCTGAAAGAATCTCGGTCAAATTCCATTCCCCACTGCACGATGAGTAGCGCGTGGGGTACACAGCGACCTCGATGTACTAGGCGAGAGAGAGAGAGAGGGGGCAGGGAGTGGCAATCATTCTGCTTACGGCGTTGCGTGAATCCAACAATCATGTGATGTGTCTTGACGCATTGCGAGTGAAATCATGCGCCACTTCTTTGATGCCTCGACGCGATCTAGCTCCAGTATACTAACCCAAGAGAGCGATGATAATGCGCCACAGTGGGAAGCGACTAGAGCATCTGGACGCGACAGCGACTGGACCATCGCCCGGAGGCGCCTCTTACGGTGGGGAGAGAGAGTGCACTGGAACGCCGCGTGGTGTGCCTCAGTTGCCCTGAAAGAATCGGATCATTCCTACTTCAGTAGCGGAGCAGGGTCAGTATCATCATCTGGCACTACACACGGTATCCAGCACACGCATCGTCATCTGCGATGGCAGGCCTCTTCGGCGGCTGCACCGCTCCTCCTTGCGCGTGCTGTCAGAAATCCATAACGGAACCGCGGTTGCACACTGTACGTCAAGAAGATTCCGACTCAGTGTCGATTTGTGAGCACGGTCATCATTCAGCAGCCAGGAGCGCGCAGTGCCAGATGGCAGCTGCAGTGTATCTTGGCCCAGAAAACGACCTCCGTGAAGACTGAGAAGGTATACTCCACGTGGTAGCTGGTGGGCCTTTGAAGGGAGGACTAGCAGCGGGTCCGCACTGAGGTGCGTTGTGGGGTGTAACATGGGGGGGGGCTCGGCTGCCGCAACAACCAAAATAGCAAGAAGAAGGAAAAAGTAATAATGTGCATGGGGAAAAACCTAATGAATGCTGAAAGAATCTCGGTCAAATTCCATTCCCCACTGCACGATGAGTAGCGCGCGTGGGGTACACAGCGACCTCGATGTACTAGGCGAGAGAGAGAGAGGGGGGCAGGGAGTGGCAATCATTCTGCTTACGGCGTTGCGTGAATCCAACAATCATGTGATGTGTCTTGACGCATTGCGAGTGAAATCATGCGCCACTTCTTTGATGCCTCGACGCGATCTAGCTCCAGTATACTAACCCAAGAGAGCGATGATAATGCGCCACAGTGGGAAGCGACTAGAGCATCTGGACGCGACAGCGACTGGACCATCGCCCGGAGGCGCCTCTTACGGTGGGGAGAGAGAGTGCACTGGAACGCCGCGTGGTGTGCCTCAGTTGCCCTGAAAGAATCGGATCATTCCTACTTCAGTAGCGGAGCAGGGTCAGTATCATCATCTGGCACTACACACGGTATCCAGCACACGCATCGTCATCTGCGATGGCAGGCCTCTTCGGCGGCTGCACCGCTCCTCCTTGCGCGTGCTGTCAGAAATCCATAACGGAACCGCGGTTGCACACTGTACGTCAAGAAGATTCCGACTCAGTGTCGATTTGTGAGCACGGTCATCATTCAGCAGCCAGGAGCGCGCAGTGCCAGATGGCAGCTGCAGTGTATCTTGGCCCAGAAAACGACCTCCGTGAAGACTGAGAAGGTATACTCCACGTGGTAGCTGGTGGGCCTTTGAAGGGAGGACTAGCAGCGGGTCCGCACTGAGGTGCGTTGTGGGGTGTAACATGGGGCCTCGGCTGCGCAACAACCAAAATAGCAAGAAGAAGGAAAAAGTAATAATGTGCATGGGGAAAAACCTAATGAATGCTGAAAGAATCTCGGTCAAATTCCATTCCCCACTGCACGATGAGTAGCGCGCGTGGGGTACACAGCGACCTCGATGTACTAGGCGAGAGAGAGAGAGGGGGGCAGGAGTGGCAATCATTCTGCTTACGGCGTTGCGTGAATCCAACAATCATGTGATGTGTCTTGACGCATTGCGAGTGAAATCATGCGCCACTTCTTTGATGCCTCGACGCGATCTAGCTCCAGTATACTAACCCAAGAGAGCGATGATAATGCGCCACAGTGGGAAGCGACTAGAGCATCTGGACGCGACAGCGACTGGACCATCGCCCGGAGGCGCCTCTTCGCGCCTCTCACGGTGGGGAGAGAGAGTGCACTGGAACGCCGCGTGGTGTGCCTCAGTTGCCCTGAAAGAATCGGATCATTCCTACTTCAGTAGCGGAGCAGGGTCAGTATCATCATCTGGCACTACACACGGTATCCAGCACACGCATCGTCATCTGCGATGGCAGGCCTCTTCGGCGGCTGCACCGCTCCTCCTTGCGCGTGCTGTCAGAAATCCATAACGGAACCGCGGTTGCACACTGTACGTCAAGAAGATTCCGACTCAGTGTCAATTTGTGAGCACGGTCATCATTCAGCAGCCAGGAGCGCGCAGTGCCAGATGGCAGCTGCAGTGTATCTTGGCCCAGAAAACGACCTCCGTGAAGACTGAGAAGGTATACTCCACGTGGTAGCTGGTGGGCCTTTGAAGGGAGGACTAGCAGCGGGTCCGCACTGAGGTGCGTTGTGGGGTGTAACATGGGGGGGGGCTCGGCTGCCGCAACAACCAAAATAGCAAGAAGAAGGAAAAAGTAATAATGTGCATGGGGAAAAACCTAATGAATGCTGAAAGAATCTCGGTCAAATTCCATTCCCCACTGCACGATGAGTAGCGCGCGGGGTACACAGCGACCTCGATGTACTAGGCGAGAGAGAGAGAGAGGGGGCAGGGAGTGGCAATCATTCTGCTTACGGCGTTGCGTGAATCCAACAATCATGTGATGTGTCTTGACGCATTGCGAGTGAAATCATGCGCCACTTCTTTGATGCCTCGACGCGATCTAGCTCCAGTATACTAACCCAAGAGAGCGATGATAATGCGCCACAGTGGGAAGCGACTAGAGCATCTGGACGCGACAGCGACTGGACCATCGCCCGGAGGCGCCTCTTCGCGCCTCTCACGGTGGGGAGAGAGAGTGCACTGGAACGCCGCGTGGTGTGCCTCAGTTGCCCTGAAAGAATCGGATCATTCCTACTTCAGTAGCGGAGCAGGGTCAGTATCATCATCTGGCACTACACACGGTATCCAGCACACGCATCGTCATCTGCGATGGCAGGCCTCTTCGGCGGCTGCACCGCTCCTCCTTGCGCGTGCTGTCAGAAATCCATAACGGAACCGCGGTTGCACACTGTACGTCAAGAAGATTCCGACTCAGTGTCGATTTGTGAGCACGGTCATCATTCAGCAGCCAGGAGCGCGCAGTGCCAGATGGCAGCTGCAGTGTATCTTGGCCCAGAAAACGACCTCCGTGAAGACTGAGAAGGTATACTCCACGTGGTAGCTGGTGGGCCTTTGAAGGGAGGACTAGCAGCGGGTCCGCACTGAGGTGCGTTGTGGGGTGTAACATGGGGCCTCGGCTGCCGCAACAACCAAAATAGCAAGAAGAAGGAAAAAGTAATAATGTGCATGGGGAAAAACCTAATGAATGCTGAAAGAATCTCGGTCAAATTCCATTCCCCACTGCACGATGAGTAGCGCGCGTGGGGTACACAGCGACCTCGACGTACTAGGCGAGAGAGAGAGAGAGAGGGGGGCAGGGAGTGGCAATCATTCTGCTTACGGCGTTGCGTGAATCCAACAATCATGTGATGTGTCTTGACGCATTGCGAGTGAAATCATGCGCCACTTCTTTGATGCCTCGACGCGATCTAGCTCCAGTATACTAACCCAAGAGAGCGATGATAATGCGCCACAGTGGGAAGCGACTAGAGCATCTGGACGCGACAGCGACTGGGCCATCGCCCGGAGGCGCCTCTTCGCGCCTCTCACGGTGGGGAGAGAGAGTGCACTGGAACGCCGCGTGGTGTGCCTCAGTTGCCCTGAAAGAATCGGATCATTCCTACTTCAGTAGCGGAACAGGGTCAGTATCGTGTGTTTCTGTGGTATCTATTCTGTTGAAAAAAAAAATAGATAGTGGAGTGGAGGTAGGCGAAGGAGGGGATTAGTTTGAACTTAGTAAAATGCTTTGGAGTTACGGGTTTTTGTTTTCTCAAGGCGGTCCTCTAGCGGAGTTAAGGAGGTTGATTCTGTTCCTAGACCGGAATCATGACATACCAAAGGAATATATTTTTTAGTTGTGGTTGGTGGGTAAATTATGTTTTATTTGTGTAATGGTTGGAGTTATTGGTAACGGCCGTTTATAATAAATCTGTATCGTAACGCATGTATAGTAATTGATGTGGGACGTAAAGTAGAGCTGCGTCCGTTCATCTGTTTGCGTCTACGAGGGCGGCCTGCACAGACTGAGGAGCTTAAGCGGTTGAACATATTTCGGAAAGTTATGGTGTGTGCGTACTGTCTTAGTGTGTGGGATATTTTTCTTGGTGAAAATCAAAATGATGATAATGTTTCGGGGATTGGATCGCATGGGAGTAGCGAAAAGGAACCTTTTTTAATTTTTTTTTTTACTTAGTTTTTAATTTTTTTATAATTTTTTTTTTCTGTGCGTACCCCTTTTCTATTGGATAAATATATAGTTACTGCGGTTCCTCACGGTCTGGAAAGGACATGACAAGAAAGTGCCGCACATTATCAGAAAGAAACCATGAAATCAGACACCATAGACGTGTGGCCCTCATAATACATCTCGTACAAGTCAATTGAAGAGGAAAGATAGAAATGGTCTTTCTGGTATACTTAGAAACCACCATCATCCGGGAACATTTGCCTCTTCTTTGGCCCTTGATTTCCCCTTGGTGCCCGCGGCTCGCAGGTGTCTCCCCACGTTCCTTGGTTCTCCTCCGCCGTTCTGCGGCGGTTTCCACCACGCCCACCACCAATCGTGTTTCGCGAGAGCATGGCTTCGCCTTCAATTTGTTCGGCTTCCTGCTTGAACCAGCTAGGAACGTGCTGATCGTGTTCCGAAAAATATTTGAAGAGTTCCAAGCAAATCTTCCTGTTGTTCTTCGTGTAGAAACAAGTGGCAGTCCCCTTGTTTCCTGCACGGCCGGTTCTGCCAATACGATGAGTGTAGTCGTCCATCTCAGCAGGCAAGTCAAACTGAATAATGTGAGACACATCAGGAATATCCAAACCACGCGACGCAACATCGGTTGCAACGAGAATAGGGGTTTCGCCACTCTTGAAGGAGGCTAGTGCACTCTCTCGATCTTGTTGGCGTCTGTCTCCGTGAATAGTGGCACTGGGGATATTCTGGCGGTTCAACTCCCGGTGAAGGTCTTCGGCTGCCTTCTTCGTTTCGACGAAAACCAGAACCAGGTCTGTCTTCTTGTGCTCGTAGATAATCTTAAATAAACGGTCGATCTTTTCATCGTTATCAACTCTCTCGATAATCTGTGTGATGTTCTTTGTTGTAGAGCCCACTCTTCCAACTGTCAGCAGGTAGTACTGCTTACGCAGGTAGCGCTTAGCAAGGTTCAAGATACGCTGCGGGAAAGTAGCGCTGAACATGAGGGTTTGCCGATCGTCGGATTTCGGCATATCGGAGTAGCGGGATGAAACCAGGTGCTCAATCTGTTCTTCAAATCCCATTTCGAGCATTCGATCCGCTTCATCAAGGACAAGGAATTTGATTTCCGAGAAGGAGACCAGCCCCCGATCAAACATGTCAGACAAGCGGCCAGGGCAAGCCACAAGAATATCGTTTTCGAACCGTGAAGGGTACGCGGTACCACCGTAAACAACATCCCCAAAGATGTCCGTGCGGAAGGTAATCTTCCGCACTTCGTCGAAGATCTGTAACGCCAGTTCTCTGGTCGGGGCAAGGACAAGCCCAATTGGGAACGAAACACCCTTCTTAGCTGGGGAAACCCCGTTGATGAGAATGTAGTTGGCGATAGGAATGAGGAACGCAGCCGTCTTGCCAGATCCAGTCTGCGCGCAGGCCATCAGATCGTTGCCCTGGAGAGCCACAGGAATGCCGTATCGTTGGACGGGTGTTGGACTCTTGTACCCGCAACGCTCAATATTCTCGGCAAGGGATGGACAGACGTGAAGCTCGGAAAACAGCTCCACGGGTTCGATATCCCGCGGCACCATCTCTACCGGAATGTTCCCGTAGTTGTCCAAGCTGATTCCTTTCTGTTGATGATGGCACTCGAACAGAGCCAGAACTTCATCCTCGTTGCGGCAGTTGCTTCGAAGGTGCGGAGCGCGCTGGCGGCGCTGCGGCTTCCCGGAAGGGGCAGGCGGTGAACTACGCTGGAATTGCGTCGGGCGATCTTCGCCGCACTCACGCTCCTCCGCAACAGGAGCTTCGTCGTGCTGGTTATCATTGTAGCTTCCGTTGGTGTTGTTGTTGTTCCACTTCCACTTCTGCGTCGGGGATGCGCCGTTCCCGCGCCGTGGATAGTATCCTCGTTCGTCGGTGTTCTGCTGATCGTCCTGCTGGTCGTAGCCGTTCCCGTTCTCTGCGTCGTTCCCCCGAGAGCCGTACTCCCGTCTCTGATCATTGCCGCGCCACCGCCCCTCGTTTCTATAGCCACGGCTATATCCCCCTCTACCGCCTCGATCGTAGCGCCTGTCTCCCCCCTCGTTTCGAGGAGCTCTCTCTTCTTCTTGCCACTCTGTGTTGCTCTGCTCTTGTACTTCTCCTTCTGTCGGAGCTGCCTGCTCAACGTCCTGCTCTTGAAAGTTTCCACCTCGTCCACGGCCCCGCCCACGGCCCCGTTGAAAGCCGCCGTCCTGACCGCCACCACGGCGCCCACGAAAAGGTCGGAAGGAACCCGAATCGAAGTAAGGATCGCGGAAGCGAGTTTCATTGCCGTTGTTCTCCTCAGGAGGCTCATCACCGTCCTCATTCGGCTTGCGACTTTCATACTCTCTGTTTTCTCCAAACCCACCCCGGCCACGGCCACGTCCGCGGAAGCGGTTATATCCACCGTCTTGCGGGCCTGGGTCCTCCCGCCAGTTTCTGGAGACACGTGCTCTGCCACGCCCTCGTCCCCGGTTGTGTGTTTGACCGGGGATTACTTCAGAGGGATCGGCGCCAGCATCTCGAAACTGATTCTCTCTATTTGAATCGTTATCTTGCATAAAATTAATTTTTGTTAAAACTTCTAAAATTCTATCTTAGAAAAAGAAGGAGCAAATAAGCCGGAAGAAGAGTCGTTGTGTCAAAAGGGGGATCCTGCTCCGCCATCCGCACAAAGGACATCCGATGTCGGCCTGTAGCCTAACGGGAACGGGCACTACGAAAATAACATCAATAGTAGCACAAGTTGTTCTTCTTCGTCTGTCATCTACAAAGGGACAGAGCCCTATGGGGTTAATGGAAGCAGAAACAAGACACGTCACGGTCGCATACAGCAAGATTTTCATTCTTTTTATGTAAACTTACGATCCGCCATCTTCAGCTCCCTGCCCATGCTGCTAAAAGCTGTCTTAGGGTTCAGTCGCAGTCGATCGCGCTGTTCAGCCGCCTCCCCCGCAATACAGCGGCGCAATTCGCCTTGGTACTGCTGCATTATACGGTCCAGGTGCGAGGGAGGTGCTTTTGGAGGTGGTTTGGAGCACGAGCTCTTATCCTCCCGAAAAGCAGGTTGGCGACCAGAAGAACATTTAGACCGCACAGTTCCATTCGGAAACGTTTTTGAAAAATTCTTCGGGCTTCTTCGAGGCTTGCTGCAACTCGTATCCGGACGAGGAAGGTCCGCGGTTGGCGCACTCCGTTCCGTTAGGTTCGGTGTATCTGTCATCTGAAGAGCAGTGTAAGTGTTCTTTTGCCAAAGGGTTATTGCAGCATTTCCATTCACTACAAAGCTCTCCATCGGCGTGTTAAGGCGCGGCTGAACTCTCCTTGGAGTTCTCGTCACTTGCGGGAGTTTGGGTATAACATAAACTAACGGCGAGAGATCGACTTCAGTAACCGCAGGAGATACATGATGGTGAGAAGTGGGGTGTTGTATCTGCAGCAGCTTCTCAGAGGTCGGCTCTGTTTCACAAGCAAACAACACTGGGGGCTGTTTGTCATACTGGCTGGAGTGTGGTCGACACTCATCAAGTTTTGACAGCGTCTCCGCTCTGACACTACTAGGGAATGTGTCCACTTTTTCCTCGGCGAGTTTATTGTTCCTCTCTGCCCTGGAAGTGGCGAGAGAAGTTGCTACGGAGTCCTTGAGGAAAACAGATTTTTTGGCCCCTTCATTCCCCAGTGATACCGAGTTATTGATCGTATCTCCCACGAAATCCACCAGTTTGGTGCTTGTAGGTTTTGAGCTTTGTTTCGCTGAGCAGAAACTGCTGTAGTGTTTCTCTGTCTCGCTGCTTTCGTCTGCGTGGTGATCCTCTGGCAAGTTCAAGTTGTTCTCCTCGCTTCTGAAGTCAATAGGATGTCTGCAGTACAAATCGGTGTCCTTTGATCGCATCTCTTTTCGAAGATTCCTCCTTGCAGTGCAGTGTGGCAGTCGATACACAGGGAGGTCAGTTGCACGGAACTGGTTAAATGAAGAATACAACGAGCTTCGACTATCTTCCAACGTATCGCGCTGTGGAAGTCGCGCCTTCGAGAGAACACCGCATTCATTCCCATCAGCATCAAATAAACACACTTTACGATCCACACCGCTAGTTATCAGAACGCTTTCAAAGGATATCCATCTAATGGTAAGGATGCCCTCCTTACTGTGGGGATGCACCGTTGTAATGTACCGGGGTACGCACTCTGGGGCCCCGATTCCCCAGTGATCCAGGAAGTACATGTTTCGTGTTTCAAACGTGACCGGCTTTATTTGAAACCACTGAAAAAAACCGCAGAGACAGAAAAATGAGACATTCCCTGTACTTTCAGCACAGAACAAGCGATGAGAATCGTTGTCGTAAGCGAGCGTCGTTACTTCATAGCCATCCGGTATGCGTGTGGCGGAATTCTTTTTGTTTCGCTCATTGATGTACTCTTTTCGCTGCTCGTTATTGTTCACTAGGTCTTCGAATGATCGGGGGAGAATTAGAGAGCGTCGTGTCCACTGGGCATCCGGCTTCCCTGAGAGGGAAGTCATGGAAGCTGAAGGAGTTCCCAGGAAATTCATTGCGTGGCCTCCCCCGTCCCCATTCCGAACAACTGGAAAGAAACGAATCTCTTCTGTGGATCGAAGCCTTGTGAAAGCATTAAACACTACCAGTTGCAAGAAAACTTCGGCAATAGGCGGGCACGACCATAAACAAATATCGCCACCATCGTGGCCGCTGGCCAGAATAGGAGACGAACCGAGCAGTTTGCAGCAGAGAACTCTTCGATCCACCCGACAGACTTGTGAAGGGTTCTCCACTTTCTTGATGTCGTGCAGAAAGAGATGCCCCTTCTCATCGCAGCAGGCGAGCAGTCCCAGCTCCTCCGAGATGGTTAAGCTATACAATCCTGTGGAGGAAATGCGCATTCCAAAAGTAGACGGAATTCGTTCTTCCTCGTTTCGTAAGAATAGGGTACCGTCTGGTGTGACGCCTGCAAGGAGTTTGTAAAAGTTACTGTAAATCATATCTGTGAGGACAGAGGAAGTGCTTATTACCTCTAGAGGCACGTTCATATTCTTGGTGTCGTGGACTTCAATTTCGGAAGTGCTAACCGAAATAAATATTCTGCTCCCCACATCATCGACACATAATGCTGCGATGTCACGTTTTGCGGGAGGAATTGAGTACGTCAATGCTCTATCTACCACCCTCTTGCGGTAACCCCCAAGAGCATCCCATGTAGATATTCGAGTAGAACCTTGCAAAACAAAAGGTTTTTCACGAACATCGTAAAAAACTCTGTTCACCTGATCAAAATCACACAAACTGACATCCTCCCGCAAATTGTACTGCAGTAAGTATATTGTATCCGAAGTGCACGACACCATCTCATGAAGCTCTTCGAAGTATGTCGCATCCACAATTGTATGCATGGAATAGGAGTTGCTCGAATCGTCAGCCTTCCCCTTCATTCCATAAACCGCTTCTGGGTCGGCTACATCGGTAGTAGTTCCATTCACGCTTGTTGTTTGTATGCACTGCTGCATCCGAAGATCCCACATTTTCACACATCCTAATGTGTCTATCGTGAGACAATGGGGAAGGTCCTTTACGCAAATAAGACGTTTGATTCGATGGAAGTGTTCTTTTTCCAAAGCGTGATGAAATGCAGTTCCAGGAACAGCTGCAAGGCCTTTCGCATCCCAGCACAGAAGTTCATTTTTATAAGATACACCAAGCACTAGGGAAAACATCGCGCTGTACTCTAAAAGGTAAACTGATTCGATGCAATTGCCTATCACGACCTTGTTTCCAGTTTGGATATTGATGGACAGAATCCGATGATCAAAACTAGTGGAGAATACGTGTGTTTCTGAAACGACGAAGTCCACGACACCACCACAACCAGGATCATGAAGGTTGTCGAAGACTTGAACGATACGCATTTCTGTGCCAGAGCGCAAAGAAGGAACATCCACGCGGATAACGTTACCTTGCGTGGTACCAACAAAAACGGAATGAGGAAAATGGTCTGTGCAAGTGCGCATATGTTGAACCTGTCCATCAATCTTTAGAGGCGTTAAACTTGTGGTGTTGTTCTTCGACAGCAGAAAGGTCCACCCTCGAATAGAAGCGTCGCTCGTGGAGTAGCACAGAATCGTATCGGGTTGTGGAAGATACTCTACCATCTCGGGAACAGTGTTCCCGAGTTCCTCCGGAGTGAGAGTTCGAAAATGTTTCAGATCTGACTTCTTGTAGAGTGCTAGAGGGGTTGATCGTGTTGACACAGCAAACATCATATGCCCAGGAAGCCCGTGAATAAAATGGATGAGTAAGCGTTCAGGAACCTCCACGGGTGGGGCAAACGTTTCCCACGCCGTCTTCCTATTGGTTGGCGCTTTTTTCGCGTTATTTGAGGTTTGCTTTTTCAAAAGCTTTTTAATTCCGATAGGATCAGCAGCATTGTTGATAAGCCATGATTCTTCTACTTCGTTGTTTCCCTTCATCTTCCGCGAAAAAGTGTACGTTCGGCATGTCTCCTCCATGGACGACGTTCGGTGTCCTGACTCTTCCACCAAGTACTGCACCATATCATCCCATGAGATAATAAGTCTATTTTGGCGATCAATGTGGTTAAAAATCGCTTTCAGAGGCTCCACCACTACTTTTCCAGCAAGTTCTTCCATTGACCGCTGACGGGACCGCCTAAACCACGGCTTAGTCCCTACGGCGAAATCATTTTCCACAGGTGCGGGAGTGGGAATAGCCTCAGAAGAAGGTGATGTCTTTATGGAGTTTGTGGGAGCTGATGCTTTCTCGTGAGATTCCTCCAGTGTGGCGCTGCTCGGCTCATCTACACTTTCCTCCGAAGGCTCCACGGTGGTCAAAGGAGACGACGAGTCATCGAGAGCAAAACTAGCCTTCTCCACCCCGCGCTCAGAGGGATGGGGCACAAAGGACTTTTTGCTCTCTTCTGAGAGAGCCTGGAATCCCTTAGTGGAGAGGGGGTTATTCAACCCAAATCCTTTAAGAGTAGTGTGCGAATTTCTCGTCCGGTCAAGGTATATTTGCTCGTTGCGAGCCTTTATCTCTGGTTCAAGACTGCAGATGATCTGCTTGAACCGTTTGAAATCCATTTGCTCAGAACTGTTCATGAAACTCTCCCGAAGTTTCCTCATGCTCTCCTCATTCGCCACATAGTCCGTAAGGTATAGAGGGGAAGTACTCATTTTGCTACTCTATTCATCAGTTGACAAAGTACCTCCACGAACACAACAAAGGAGAAGAAGAAAGAGAAAAACAAAGATAGACAATATGAAAGACAGAGGCATACTTTTTCAATACTCCATTGGAGGCTTTGAATACTATGGGGGAAACTGTTATGTACGTGGAGAGTGCATGAACTGAGAGCCTGTGGTCATTTTTCTCTGTGCTGCCAGGAAGACTATTTACATCACAGAGAAGGAAGCGGTCGCATGCGTTGACTCTAACAGCGACACCAAAAATAACTTCTATCGCCCATGTCGCCACACCACTACATTGGCACCTTCCAGCGTGAAGTGGCAGAACGAAAGTTTTCGGTGCGTCACAAACGTCGCAAACTCATGGCCGTACACAACGTGCCAGCAGCCACCAATCTTTGAGGAAACCTCCTTGCTGATGCTTGTAGCGATGTCCCGCATTGCGGTGCGCTCTACATCTCTCTCTAGTTCGCGTCGGGACCCCTCTTCCTTTCGCCACGTGTTCGTTGTCGGTACAAGAACGTACTGCGTGTAAGCTCGTAGAGCAGCGTCCATAATGACCTGAAGTTCTCCATCCGCGATATCTGTCTGAACAGCGACGCGGCTTATATTTGCCACCCGAGGATCCTCTTCTTCGCCAGGTTCCCCATCTTTGGCTGTGGGCTTGTCGTCACCTATTCCACGCATAGTGGCAGTGCGATCCAAATCGCGATCCTCGTCTAGAGTATTTTTTGCCATTGCGGCCTCTATGAGCAGAAAACTATAAATATATCTATCTAGTATACAACGGAGAAGACACACATAAAATAATAATAAGGAAAGATCAGACAGGTTAATGAAAAAAAAAATGAGCAAAGAAGAACATATGAACAATCATCAAGCACAACCGCACCAAAGAGGGTCTAATAGAATAAAGGAGCAGCCGATAGGTGATAAGGTGATTTTGAAGTTGCACGATCTCCCGATAATCGGGGAACAGAACAAAATGAACAAAAAGGACGGAGAGAGAAAGTAAACAAAAAACCAACAAGAAATGAAAAATGCACCCCTAAAAAAAGGGACTGCATTATTAGTTTTCAAAAAAAGACAATATATATATATATATATAAAGAAGCGGATGAACAAGATTATTTTGTTTTTATCCTGTTGCAAAATGATAAAAAAATGAAGCGTTGCGAGGTGAATCCAGAATGAACACTGCCGGGTCGTTGTCGCTTTGGTGAATATGAAAAATAATATCATCCATGTTTGCTGGTATGCTTGAGCCGAGTAAAATTTCTTCGCGAGGGGGGTCGTTACCCTCGTCCCGATACACGATTTCTCCTGAAAGGGGGTTCTCAAAAGGGGCATAATCCTCCTCTTGGCTTCTGGGTGGATCCGGTGGAACAGCAATGATAGAGCTTGGAATATTGATATGTGCGTCAAGATTAGAATAGTGCATTAGAGATGCGTTATTGGGGGGAACTATTGAAGACATCAGTGAACCGCCCGCAATGGACGGGTTATAGCTTAAACCGAGCGTGGAGAGCTGCCCCGACGGCAGTTGTCCCTCTGTGTCTGCTTCCTTTTCTGCCGCGCCGCGCATGGTTTGCCTACCAACCTCTGTTGGTAAGGGAAAGCAACCTTCTATCATATTGCTATTCGAAGGGATTGTTGAGCAAGAAATAAGTGATATGGTGTGAAGTGATTCACTCTTCTTTTCACGATTTCTGAAGTACTTTAGGATATGAAATAGAATAAGGAAAGAAAAAGAGCAAAAAGATAAATCGAAGCATTATCCATCATCATATCAATGTCACTCTTGGAAGATCTAAATTCAAGACTCTTCTGCTGTGATCACAGAAGTTTGGACTGTAAGGAAGATCCCACGTTCACACTTATATTGGTTGTGCGTTTTGCTAAACCACCTCTTAGAAATTGTGGAGCAACAATTCACTGACACTCATGAATGAATCCAGCTGACCCAGAACCCCAGCATCGTCTCGCGCTCATGAAGGAGCTAGATCACAAAAAGTGGTTAGCATTACCCCACCGCGTGCTGTAGCAAACTAAAGTCGGGACTATCATAGTTATTGGCAATACACTGAAGGTAATCCACAAACTTCCCCAATCCATACAAGAATCCGTTTTCTGCTTCACTGTAGTTGAGCCTTCGGAGCCCACACCGGGCGAAGTCGATAAGCAATATAATGGGGGGACTAAACGCACCTGCACTATCGTATATGATTAAGAAGCTCGACGAAACAAATGACATTCTCGTTGTCAGAAAATTGCCTTCTTTCGTGTCGACAAAGAATTCAAGAAGTTTTTTAGTCTTTGAGGCGGCAGCTGCAGCTCTCCTTACCGGTAGGTCGTCGCCAACCTTACGCTCGGCGTGGTTAAGAAACGTTACGCCATCCCTGTACGACCCTAGAGGGCCATAAGGAAGAAAAAAGTGCTGAAAACATCGAGCAAGCTCTTCTTCCGTTTGAAGAGCATAAAATATAGGTTTCCTAAGTTTCTCTTTATGTCTGCGCTCTCGATCTGCGCAAGTGCAATTGTCATCAACGGCAGCATCATTAGAAACCTTGCTATCAGAAACTGCATCGCAAGTGTGGTCAAGGTATCGATGTGTGCCGCAAACACGAATACCTGTGCGGCGTATGAGGGCGCTGGTTCGATTTTTAATTCGAACTTTCTTTTTTTCCTCTGTGAACGGTGAGTAACCCAAGAAACCCAGCTTAGCATCCATAACGCAGGGCTCGATCAAACCATCTGTAGCGTCCTCGAGACGCAGACTCCAAATTGTCTTATCATACGCGTCGTCAAAGCCAGAAAGATTGTCCATCCCCGTCCAAAGCGCTAAGAACAGTTGACGTACTAGCGGCACATCATCCTTCTCTTGAAGAGCTATGCCCTTCCTCTCAGGATGGAGAACACTTTTCAGTGTTTCGTATAGGCACGAACTCCTTAGAAGAGTACTATCCGGAGCAGTAAAAGATGCTGCTACTGCTGTGAAAGCTCTGAGAGGCCGAACAGCGTTAATAAATTCAAGCCCAGTAGCAGATGCACACCACTGGTGAGAAGAGGGGATGTCATTTTTTGGTTCGAAATCCGCTAAGCTGAGTGCCATATACCAGAGTACTTCCCATCCAGTAGTGCTTTTAACAACCGTTTTCCTCCCTGACGAAGTAGGCTCGCCATAAAAGATATCTTCTGTATGCCCTCCAACTGCATCGAAAAGCTGTTTCGACATGAGAATGGATGGAACACTACCTTCCCGCCATACCTTTATTCTCAAGCTTCTTGTATAGAAAAAAGAAGAGAAGCAAGAGCATTTCTATCCAAATACTACACGTTGTAAAGGAATGAAAACATATTGCTCGACACCACAGTTTGGAGATATGGTCGGCCAACAAAAATGTCGAAGAGGAATCATCAAGTCGCCAGAGTGCAGCAACCCAGTTGTCGATTCTGCCTTTGTCTGTTGTTTTTTTGTTGTTGTTGTTGTTTTTGTTTTTCGTTGCTAAGGGGATGCTTTTATGTGAATCATAGTAAACATAAGACCGTAGCACCACTGAGATTCATGCATTAATTTGAGATTGAAATAAGCAAAAATGGACCAATAGTTTTACACAGCGTGTAAGTTTTATCCTCCTTGTAAGGCAGAAAACCCGAAAAAAAAAAAAGAATCGCAATAACGGGAAATTAATCTTCCGATTCTGGCATTCGACCGAGCTAGGGAGAGCATCCAATGCTAGCACTTGAATGAACTGCAAGTTAGACCCACTCCTCACCGCTGGCATTAAGGGTGTGTGACTGCTTAATAAGCAAATCCTTCATTTTGGTATGGGGGATAAGTCGTCCCAGCAATTTTACGTGCCATTTAACGTTCTGATCCTTGGAAGTGTAGCTTCGGGGAAGTCGAAGAAGGGGGTCCTCAAATTCAGCGGTACGGGCGAACAATGTCGTTGTCCCGTACGGTGGGAGCGGGTATTGTTCGGAGTCTGCGCATGGAGCCTCCTCATCGTTGGACAACACAGAAGACACCAAGCTACAGACGTCTGAGCACTCATCGTTCCGCTCGTTCTCATCAGCATCGCGTGGACGCTTCTTCCCCAAAGAGGGAGACACTATGGGAGAGCAATCAGCAGTTTCTTTTACTGAAACAGATGCCAATACACAGCCCTTTCTCATAGGTGGTATTTGACGGGCAGACGCCACTCGCCACGGACTAGGGTGCTGAGCGCAGCAAATAACTTGAACGAATGAAGATATTTTCTTGCGCCGAGAAGAGCATGGAAGATCTCGATTAGCCGGATTATCCAAACTAAAGAAAGAGGCAAAAGAGGGATCACTCATATCGACTACGAGTAGCACACTCTTTTTATAGTGCATATCTTTCCTATCCAACGCCGTTGCAGAATAGTGACGCTGAAGACACAGATTACGAGAGACGCAGAGTTCCTCCAGCACGTCCAACAATAAAGCGCTTCGGTGGTTGGTGTGTTGAAGCTCCTCATACTGTGACATAGACAACTGGGAGGCAGTGAGAACAGACTCTACAGCGCGTCGACTACTTGCATTACATATACGGTGCGACTCTTCAGAGCTGCTCTGCGACGGCGCACCCCAAACATATTGTTGTGTGACCGCCTCGACGGCGTTATGAGCCTCTTGAAATGACACCAAACTGGCATTCAGTTCCCGAAACACAAGGTTTATATGGTGGAGTGGGGTAAGAAACGGTTCGAGGACAACTGCTTTGGAGATGGAATGCTTCAAGCGTGCATAAATGGATAGTCTCGCAGCCTCTCGTTTGAGCTTTGCCTGTGATCTGCTCGGTTTCTTTTTTTTTATCATTCGGAAAACTACTATTTTTTTCGCCTGGCCTAAAGAACAAAAAAAAAAGAATTCTCGTCCCTTAGGGACTATTCGCATTATCTTGTCGATTTAGCCGCGGTAATCTGACTCCGCTCGTTCTTATTATTGGAGACGTCGATGGGTTATGCATACCGAAAGAAGGAACAAGTCGAGCAGTTGTACGACAAAGTTTTCCAAGCATAACCAAGCTACTGAAGTAAGTTATTGAAACAAATAAACAGCTTGCTTTAGTGTTTGTTTTTGTTCACCTACGCAATGGTCAAAAAGTCTTTCACATCAGAAAAGGTTAGGCGGCCGCTGTTGTCCTTATCCAGCAGATGAAATAGATGCTGTGCTGCTGTGCCATTCCAGGACATTGAGCGTGGTTTGTGGTAGATATCATGTTTGTGTTCCTCTCCCCCCAAGCGCTGGTGATGAGCAAACGGAATATCACTATTCAATATTGATTCTGCAATACCTTCATACAGTACGGAAGTTTCCACTTGTAGATCCTCCGGAGCTATGTAGCCCTTCGATCCGGCTAGGGCTTCGAACATCGACCATACGTACAAGTGCTGCGGCGGAGTGGCTGTTGGGGAAACAGGTTCCCCTTCCTCTGCAAAAGGCCGATTTGGTGAGGCAACTAGTGTGTTATCCGCCTCCATGTAGGCTACCATCCAATCAACGAAGCGTCGCTCGTTGAGAGGCAGCACGACCCCGTGAGAAGTATCCATGGTATGACCTGTCACAGTGGTGAAGGCGCAATGCGCTGCATAAGGCGATAGCACTGCTTCTGTCCCGTCGTCACCGAATGCAGTCTCCACCTGCGCAAAAAGAGCAAAAGTTTGTTGGCAGCACGCTGTGAACTCACCTACACTACGAAACATCCAAAAAAAAGAGTTCGCGACGCAGGGCAGATGAATCCTTTGTGCACCGAAAGTGGAGCAACAGATAGATAGCCCAAAGAAGAAAAAGAACAACCAAGCAAAAAAATACAAAATTAATAATTTCTCTTTCTTAACCGTAAGAGAATTGCTCTCAAATGAACTGCAGCGGGTATAAACAGCACGTTTGTTGGAAGAAAACCACATGAGCAGGTTAGGCTTTTCCTTCTAGTTCCTGAAACGATGGAAGCGCATTTTCGGCGTATGAGGTATAAGGGTCCACCAGAGGACTCTTTTTCCACTCAAGGGCCTGAGGATGCTCCAAGCTCTGCTTGGCAACTGTCACATCATTTTTGATAGTTTCAATGAGTTTCTCTAGCGTTGTGAAGGCTATGGAATCCCGTATTTTTCCAATTGCCAGAATACGCACGACGCGTCCATAGAAATCATCGGGAAATTTGTGGATGAAGTACGGCTCCACGCTTATTTTCGAATTTTTGAAATGAGGATTTGTTCCTACAGACATAGCAAAAGGATAGGGTCCAAGATGCGCCTCGCTGCCCTTCTGCTCATGAGCGGCCTCAACACACCCCCAACCGAAGAGAACCGTCTCTTTGAAGGGCAGAAGTTTCTCCACGATATCATCGGAGAGTTCCACGTTGGCTGTCGGGAATCCCAACTGGCTCCCACCGCGACCAAATCCATGGATTACAGTGCCGCGTAACAGCCACGGAGTAATTGAGAGTGGAGTGCTCATAATCTTAATTTCTATCTACCTCCTCACACCACGGTATCATACAAAAAAAAAACCAGTAAGTGCGGAGCACAGGGCAAATTGTGGAAGGCTCGAGTAGTTTTAAGACACGTTCCCTCCCAGGAGTTAAAACTTTAGCGTCATCATCATCATCATGGATCACGTTTGTTATTTTTTCTTTGTTAAAAATGTGATCATATCTCGTATGTCCTTGGAATATACAAACTGCAAAAAATAACAACAATAAAAAAAAGTGGGAATACAGTTCTTCCCCGCACTCTTCGGCCAATACTACCCCTCTTCGCCGTCTTTTGACGGCGAAGAGGGTCCAACTGTAGGTCCTCTAACTGACTTTCGAGAATTGCCTTGTAAAATATATGGATTTTTAAGTAATTGAGAGGCAGTTGGACGATCGTCTAATTCCTCTTGCAGGCACATTGTAATGAGCTTCTCAAGTCCTCTGTCAATCTCTCCGGTGGGAATAACAGGGCGCACGGAACCATTGCACAAATTATCTAAAAATGTTTTGGACGGGGCTGTGAGGTCTTTTTCCTGTGAAGGGAATGCGCCCAGTGCTGCAGTAGCACAAGGCGATTCCCAAACTCCAGATATCATTCTTAGGATCCACAATTCCTTGCGCAGCCTGCGGAGACATGTACACAGGAGTACCGAACACGTTCTCCCCCGCTGGCCGCGTTGGGGACGCCTGTTTTGGATGCCCAATCTGTGAGATGTTCATGCTGCTGTCTACGGATGCAGATGACATTTCTAGGAACGTAGTTGACCACTGAAAGCCAAAAGAATTGTTTCCTGAGAGATCCATTGAATCACTTTCCGAATACAGAAACGCACCCCCGAAATCAGCAATCTTGCACTCTCCATCGATAGTTACCATAATATTATTCGTTGAAATGTCTCGATGCACAATTCCACGCCTGTGAAGATATTCCAATCCCGAAAGACTGTCCATTGCATAGCGCCTAATGGCTTCCTTTGGCAAAGCACCAAAGTTGCGGATGAAATCTGTGAGAGAGCCCCCAGAGACAAACTCCATGATGATGTAGAAAACGTCGTCTGTGTAGCAGCTCGCAACGTACCTCAAAATGTTTGGGTGCTTAAGCCGAGCTAGGGTCTCTAGTTCGCGTTCAGCAGCCTTCAAATCAATGGAATGCTCAGCAATGGGAACTTTCTTGATGGCGACAATGCGCCCGTTCGGATGCAACCCGCGGTAGACCTCTCTCCCCCCCGTTCCTTCAGCAATGAGATCTCCCAGAATAAATTTCAACACCCGCGTAGGAGTGTCGGCATGAGTATTGCTGATAGGCTCATTACCCGTGATCACAACCGCTCTCTGAGCTTTCCTAGCGCTGACCATATGGAGTCGAGTGGACGAACCAACAACAATCGATGACTGCAATGACGGGATTTTAAAGTTCATGTTTAAACTTTGGCTGAAACTACCGCGTCGGGAGTACGACGACGGCGGTGCATCCCTCGTCGACAGCATTTCATCCTCGATGCGGCACGACTCCAGCTTTTCGATGTCAGCGAATGCATCATCCCTCTCTGTGAAGGGGAACGGCGATGGCTGAAACGCTACGGGTGTTTTCTCAACAAAAGATCCAAAGCCCTCTCTCGGTCCGAGCAAGGACATTCGTTCATTAAAATCAGCGGCGTCTTCTGTTCCAGCCTCGGCATTCAAGCCGAATTCCACGTGTGGCTCTCCTTGGTCGCCAAAGCTTAGCCTATTAACGTCGACAGGAGTGTTTGCCGCATTGTTTTCTCCTGTAAGGGCCATATTGGATGCATGCAGGGCGTCCAGGCCCTTACTATAGTCCTGCTTCATTACGAGCATTTCGAGGAACTCCCATGAGGGACCAGCACGAAAATAGGGTTCAGGAATATCTGCGCCCTCCCCGACCAATTTCCTCAGATACCATGCTAAATAATATAGTCGCATCGCGTTGTGATTCGAGTCTTTTAATGCTTTCAGTGTTTCAATCGCCTCGTCAAACTTATGCGTGTGAATTTGAAGAAGGCCGTCAATCATTTTGTCTTCATACAATCGATTATCACTATTTGTTCTCGACTTCAGCTCGTACAAAAACATTGTGTGATCTGTTTCTAGTCCGATCACGTCCACCGGAACGATCTGCAAGGTTCTATTACTCTGAGAGCTAGACGCCATCGAAAGAATGGGGCATTTCAGCAGGCGACACAACTCCACAACCTGGAAAGCAAACTCCAGCTCGGGGCTGTATACGTACGGCTGCTTCACATACTCTGTTCCCCCATGATCCACCAGAAGCCTACTGTGTTGAAGTACCATTCCCCAAGAAACGTTCAAAGTGTCGTTGCACGTCAGTTTTTTCTGTTGTGCCGTCAACTCCTGCTCGAGCGAAATAGCAGCCTTATACGCGGTGTTCATGACTGATACTGCAGGCACCGGAGAAAAGGCGTTGTAAGTGATGATGGCCGCATCTAGCTCAATACCAACCGCCACGCCGCCCGATGACGATGCAATGCGCGTGACCGCATCACTAAATGTATTCGACATCTGCCGAAGGTTCGCTGCGACACCTTCATCCGGCATTTCAGAGAGCTCTTCCAGGATATCGTGGAGAAACAGCCGGCAGACAATGTACACTACCATCGGACCAATTTCACCTGACACGACCGCATCTTTCTGAGCGCCAGCAGGACTGGCGTCTACGCTCATATCGAAGTTTTCGACATCAGCTAAAACCTGTTCACTTCGAGAGAGAGCCCTAGAATTAACTTGGGAAGTGAGTCCTTCCTGCTGGTTGCGACGGAAGGACCCCGTCTCACGAAAGGATGGCTTTATATTTTGACGTGGTTCCCCTTCCGCGTGCCGCTGTGAGCTGTTCGTCGTTGGCGTTAGCTTGTTGTACACGTTGAACGGCGGAAGCTCTTGTCTCACTTGTTGTCTCTCCTCTGCTTCTGTCATTTCAACGAGTTCATTCAACGATTCGACTTTTCTGGAAGCGATGGCAATAGATTTTGCTAGACGTTCAAAAAGACTCCGCCATTGAAAACCACATCGGACGACCGCATGAAACGACTTCGGTACAGCAGATTCTCTGACTCCTCGACAAAGTTGAAAATCCTTTGCTGCTGACTGCGACAATTGCAGTGCGTCGATGTAATACTGGGAATCCAAGTGCCAGACAAAGAAATACGCAGCAGCTCCTAATAGGCAGGCCACAACAAAGTTGAGAATAAGGCCCATCATGAAAAAGAAGTTGTACTTAGTCATTCCTCCCGTAGTCCCTTTATCGATAACATCGCTCATTCTCTTTGAATTCACTTGTAATGACACATGCATGATCGTAGTGCACAGAAAGAAGGAGACAACTGTAACGATCACCCCGATGCGGGCGGATGTCACCAGGGAATATTGCGACAACTTCTGATCTGCAGGAGCCAACTTGCTTTTGAGAGCGTCAATCTCTGCTAGCTCTTGCTTCTCTTTGGCTTCAAGAGAGAGCTCGCGATCCCGAGTGGTAGGAGTTTCAGTTTGGGGTGGCGGGGGGGGAGGGACTTCGGGCGGAGATGGTGGCGCATCCGCGTCCTCCTGTACGCTGGAGGAGAATGGCTCGTCCGGGGGAAAGACAACGATGGGTTCCGTGAACGTTAATGGCGGTTTTACGTTTGATTGTTCTGCTTCATTTCGCCGTGATAGTGTGTTTTGGAACTCTGTGGGATCTCCCCTCCGCGTCGTGTAGAAGGGCAATGCTATAACCTTTTCTTCGCTTTCCGAACTTCTTGGGGCTCCCTTTGTGCCGTTACCTATCGACACGTCTTCCATGCGAAACCAGTCGTCCATGGGTTTCCTTCCGATTGGGCGTCGGGACGGACGAAATGCGCCAGGAGCAAAAGTGTTTTTCGTGGTGGTGCATCTACTGACTCCGCGGCCTTTCGAAGGTCCCAGAGGAGGCTGCGAGTCCGTCGGGCTAGACCGCGGTACCAGCGGGTTCCATCCCTGTTGACGGCCTCCGCCACTAAATCCTGCGTCATCCTGCACCTGCTGATCCGCAGTGCTGTGACTGGTTCGAAATCTTGAGCTTCCAGGCGTTCTGTCTCTACCAATATTTAAATCCATAAAATAATTAAATATATATATATATATATATATATATAACACTCCGGAGCACACCTACAACAACAACGGATGAGTTCTAAGCCAGAAGCGGCGGTGGAAACGCAAGCTATTACCCACTTCACGAACAGGTACACTTCTTCTCGTTAAGAGTGGAAATCAGCTTATATAACGCATTCTACAGCTTTACAAGCTTCAGGGGAGGGGGGAAAGTAAGGGGAAAGGAGGAGGATGCATGTCATCAATTGTAAAGAGACAGAACAGCAGAAAGTTAGAGAACTTCGGTGTGGTGACAGTCTATCATCACGATGAATACGATAAATTGCTGTGGCTCCTGATCGTCAGGGGAAAAGAAAACACGTTCCACAACGAGAAATAAGGTCGGTGATAGGAGGGATACAAATTAACGAATGACCAAAGAACATGTCAAAAATTCCTTTCACACTGTGATTCCTTTTCCACTGCGAGCGCCGCAATCGTCAACTTTGTGTGGCGAGGGATGCAATGCATTACCCCCCATTGCCTTTCCGTTTTTGTGTAGGGGCTTTTCTGCCACGGCGCATTTGTAGCCCCCCACGTCGTGTTTGGGATTCGTTGTCAATCAGCATTTGCTGCATGAACCACTCTTCTTCGTCAGGAAGAAGTCCATCATCTCTGTATGTGAAAAGCGCCTCCGGGTTAGCCTCCACGCTGCCCTCCTCATCCCCAAACACTAAATTCCATGCCTCGTTCAAGAGACTCATTTGCTCCATTGACAGCTGATCAAACGTAGCCGAGGCGGCACGCAGACGCAACACCTGCTGACCGTCGCTTGTTGACGGGGCGCCGGTTCCACCTGTCGCCTGGAGGTGCGACATGTTTACCTGCACAAGGTCCTGCATCTCCGCAGGTAGAAGTTGCATTAGCTGGTTGTACTTCTCGTTGCTGGGCGCCGCTGGTTCGGGATTGGTCACTACGTTCACGCCTTCTTCTTTTAGTACATCGTCGTCCGTGGCTTCGCTATGTCCCACTTCCGCAGAATCCCGCAAAAAAAGAAGGCACGAATGGATTGGCAGCGAGAAAGCGCGATGGAGGTGGTGGAGCACCAGTGGGGGCACTACTGCCAGACTCCATGAAGATGGATCAGCAGTGAAGGGGTCAAAAGAAGTCGACACGTAGGTAAAAAAGCTAGTTGGGTCCGACAGGTATCAGGACCTATTCATTACCCGACCAATTACTGGGCTTATTCCGTCGCATTGAATGAAGTAGAATAGGGAAGGAGAAACGGGCGAACAAGCAGAAGCAGAGTTGTATTTCAACATATATTTTTTTTTTCGTTTTTTTTTTTTAATTTTTTTTGGTGTTGTTATTGTTTGTTTGTTTATTTCTTTTCAGTGGACAAGTGTTAACGTAAACCAAAATAAGATGGGTATAATCCTTTAACAGAAACGGCGATCGGTTTCTATTTCTTTTCGTTCTTGTTCACGATGTCCAGGTTGCGCTTTCAATAGACTTCGGCTCTGCCAGTGGCCTCATCGCTGCGAGAGCAACAAAACATGTATATCATACCGGCAAGCTAGAAATGTGAGTAACACAAATGCAATACAGGCAGTCAGAGAGAATAAGTGCGACAGCTGGTCCAAGTAAAAAAGTAGGATGGAGAAACCGTGCTGCGCCAGACACGAGAGAAATATACCTGCAGCGTCGGTGGCGAAGACGAGGAAGACTGCCAGATACATAGCGCGCCACAACACAAACTTCGTGCGGTGATTCCAACGGCGGGAAGAAGGATCACGTGGTGGCGGCGATGCACCCGCTGCGAGCTCCGATCTTTGGTCTTGTGGATCTGAAACCGCAGAGTATTCGACAACACGTGTCTGGCCTATGAGGAGATAGTTCATGGCACCTGGAAGACGTATTCGAAAATTTGCTACCATCAACACGAACATACTCCAGCATCCAATGACTAGACTCGCAGCAATAAGATGCAGTGCTACAAAGGTTTTATCGCAATCGATAGAAGATAGAAAGATAACTAAAATGGATGCTAAATGTGTAACGGTTCCCAGATTAGCATCATTCTTTCCCAGTAGAAAGCATCCTGGTGGCCTCTCTTTGGCTTGCCCATTGGGTGACACCGAAGACTGAGAGGCACTGGATCGGGTGTTGGGCGGGCATCCGGGCTCACAGCCTTCGTTCCTTTTTGTTTGTGCCGCTGCGTTGGGAGATTCCTCGTCGCTACCAGCAGAGAAGGAGAGCTCTCGCCTTTCACGGGCAACACGCTCTTCTGGATCTTCGTCGTCACCGTCCAGGATCCACTCCACCGCCTCGGCATGTGTAATGCGAAACAAGGAGGTGCTGTCAGAGACTTCCTCTAAGACCAAGAATGACAGATAGTCGGCAAGATATACTATTCGAGTAGGGTAAAAGAAACGCACAATAGCTCCTATGGCATCCCCATGCGTTACGAGCAACGGAATACTGTACATGCTGCCCCCTTTTGTCGCCTTCGGCCACCGTGACGTATTGCTAAGAAAACTCTCACAGTAACGTGTTGCCGCCTCTTCCAGCGTCTCCCCCCACTCCGGGATTCTACCGCTTCCACTTTTCACTACCTCAGGGTTTTCGAACTTGTGAGGTTCCTTTATTTTAATACGAGAAGGGCCGTACACTTCTGAAAGGGTGTTATCAATGACAACATCGTTACGCGCTCCAACCCCATTCTTCTGTAGCGCCTCTGCTGTTTGCCTGGTTCGGAGGAACGGCGAAGAGACCAACTGCACGTGTTTCAAAGCGTCTGCTCCAAGAACTTCTTGTAGACGCTCGGCGATTCGAGCAACGTCCTCGACACCAGTCGCTGTGAGTGGCGGGTCATCCTCTGGAACGGCGTCAGGATGACCGTCTCTGCGTTCTCCGTGCCGCATGACGATCACCTGCCTTTTCCGCGGACCCTTCGGACCCACAAGAGAGGAGCTCATGGCCTACCAGTTTTTAAGCAAGAGCAATTGAAACAGGTACGGAAAAGGGATTGGAAAAAGAAATAATCAAAAGGAAGATAAAGGAGGCACCCATCACGAAGCTTCACGAGCATCGCTAACAGTGCTGGCATCCCCCCAGGTGTTTATCCCAAAGGCAGAGCAGCAGACGGAGGCATCTCTTGGCCAGTAAATCGTTTTTTTTTTTTCAATGGGTATTTTTAGGAGCATCGTAACGGCACGACGTCGCAGCGGAGAACACTAGTGCTGCACTATTATCTTCCGTCCTTACAGCTGCACTGTAAACAACTCAGATCCACGAGATACACGCCGAACGACAACGGGAGTGAAACAACTCTTTCCGATTTGTTTCATTGTTTACTTTTTGTTTGATTGTTTGTTTGCGAAAAGGCATTAACAACAGATTAGTCGGTAGGACCTCAGGAGTCGTAAGTGGCATACTGGGTCATTACCACACCCCGCCGATCCTTGAATCAAAATTTCTGCGCTCGAGGCGGTGGCGGTGGAGGCGGCGGTGGTGGGGGTGGTGGAGGCGGCGGCGGTAGCAATGCCGAAGGAAGCATGACGTCCAACGGCATGTCGTAGCCATCATCGTAAATAGCGCTAGGTGGAAGCATAAACGGCACAGGAGGTGCGCTGGGGTCGAGGATGGGAACTGCAGGAGAAATGAAGAGCATGGACTGGCCCACGACCTCATCATAGGAAGGAGGTGGAGGGGGGGGCGGCGGAAGCGCAGGGGACAGCTGTGGAGGCGTATACTCGGGTGGGTTGCTCATGAAGAATTTTGGAACAAACTCCTTCGCTGATGCATTCATAGACGCACTCTGCGACAGGCTGCTTCGCTTCGGTGAAACAGCGGAAGCCGCAGCTGGAGCAACAGCAGAGACTGGTACGGCGGGTTCTGGCGTCGGCGCCGCGGCAGTACTAGGGGCAGCCGTGGTTTTGTCGGGTACCTGGGCCGACGCCTTCGGGGCGGGAGTGGCCGCGGGATCCTCAATGGGCTGTGTCGCTTTTGGCTTTTCGCGCTCTTTTTCATTTTTCCCTCTGGTAGGCTCTTCCGTCTTCGCCAGGTCTCCCCCGTCTCCTTTCCGACGCTTCGCCCCTCCATTCGCTTTCTCTTCGCCTTCTCCTACGGTGTGGCCTCGGCGACTCAGTGATGAGTACGGAGGTGACACTTGGACGCGCAGCGTTCGCCCTTTCGTGCTCTTCCCGTCTAGATCCAGAGCCTTGCGAGCTGCTTCGACAGTGGAAAAGGTAATAAAAACGCGTCGTTTGTGGTGAGGAGACGCGTCTTCCACAAATTGAGCTTTTTCGATAGGCAAATCTTCCACAAACGAAAGGATCTCCTTTAAAGTTGCCTGAGGGTAAAGGTTGAAGATGACCACCGTATTACGGGTATCCGGAAATTGTTTCCAAAACTCCACAACGGCGTCCCAGTGCTGCTCCCTCAGTTTTCTCAAGGCGGAATCTTCTACGCACGGAACTGGAGCCAAAGGAGCCACCGGGCGCAGAATAAATGGGAGGACATCCCCTTCATCGTCGGAGTCTTCGTCTTCATACTTCTCGAGGAGGTCACTTACATCCTGAATAGTGGGGAGCACCAAAATCCCACCATCTTGCACGTGAGGCGGATTAAACAGCCGCAAATCAAGCTCCTTCCATCCGCTAAACTCTTTCAGCTCTTGAATGGCTTGCTCTGGGTTCCACTCTTGATGAAGACGAACTTCTACCAAATGACCATGAGACGCTAAGCAAAGCCCGCAGTCTAGAGTAAGATAAAACCCCAATCCGTGCACATCATCCAGAGCAGCTTCTGTGGCGAACTGTGAATAGTCTAGGTAGCATGCCTGAAACTGCGTCCTTCCATCCTTTTCGCCACATTTATGCGGTGATACGACAGGGGCCACATTAAGGCAATGGAGAATTTCTTCTAGCAGTAGCCCACCCGGCAAGTAATCCCAGTAGTGCAGAAGCGGGGGTTCAGGGAAACCAGAAAGAATAGTTAGATCCCCTTCCCTTTTAAGCTCAAGGTGGTAGTGTGCGGCGCAAAATCCAAGTAAATTCTTGTATGTGTCAGCTAGTGGAGAAAACGTTAGATCCATCGGTTTGCCCTTTCCGACTGACTCAAGGCACATCATTATGTCGCACTCTGCGGCCAGAAGAAATTTTAAGCTGGCAGATACGCTAAGAGCCTTTAACTCCACAGAATTTAGGCTATGCGTCGTCATGGCTAAGGAGCAGTAAAAAAGCTCACTTCTGTCTCGAATTACTGCCTAGAAGCAGATTTTGATATGAAGTTCCACACTTGTCGTTATAAGAAAAAAAAAATCATAAACAGATAAATATTTACTTCCGTTATGGGCCACTTTCAGTGGATGTGTTGCTTCTTCTCTTCTGACGTTCTCCTATATGTATTGTAGAAGTGGAATATTTTTCACTGTTGACCCCCGCAAGACCCGGATGAAAAGCTGTTTACCTGAACAAGATGGAAGCACCTCGACAACTGCGAATCGCCTGCAGTTTCGGTCCCGCTGCCCAAGTCGGCTAAGAACCACCAATTAAATTTTGAAGCTCTCAAGTTATAATCAAAATCGTTCAATTAGTAGAAGTAATGTGTGAGGAAAGACGAAAGGAAAAATAGGGAATCAAAGAAAACAGCCGAATATTTTCCATCTTTTTTGCTTCTCGTGCGCTCTCTTCTGGTTACGCCAAGAGTAGATTCCTCGGCTCTCATAGATCTGAATAAAATTTAATATTTTTCGATAAGACCCTGGGCATTTGCTACCTTTCATAGACAAAACGGAAACTGCTACCTATGCACTACGGGCGGATTTCAACCTCATCCAGCTCAGCCAACACACATAAAGAGAGAACGGTGTTGGCAGGTTCCAGCACCCCGCAAAAAAAATCAGGGTCCCCTTACGACAATAATGCGCTCAGGACAAAGAGGGTGGCATAGAAAAATGCATCAGCGTAGATGATCTATCCAACAAGCAAAAAGAAAAATCAGCTAATCCTTCAACGAAATGCCTCCTCCAACACTATTGTCCAGCATCACACATCGGAAACATAGTAATGTAGCACAAAGAAGTCTTAGGAATCACGGCTCCTCCGGTGTTTTCGTAACAGCCATCATCGCAGTCCACGGGAGATAACACCAGTTCAGTAAATGCATGCAATAGCGCTAAGAGCCCACAATACAAAAACAACAACGACAGGAAGAAAAAAAACAATGACGAAGATGACAAAAAAAAAAGAAAAAAAAGGAAAGATCCATCATTGTTTCTTTTTAATGATCGTCCTTTCGCTCACCTCCTCAACATCTCATTGGGCTTCTTCTGCCATACGATCGTATTCTTCACGGGCAAAGCGATCCCAGTCCGTCTTCTCTACCGACTTCAACAGTTCAACTTCGCTAAACGGATCTGACACAAACGCACAAAATTTTGAAGCGTTGAACACCATGTTGAAGAAGTTCGCTGGAGTGGGGCACGCACGAAAATCTGCTAGAGTAAGCCCGCCGCTATTGCTTTTCATCCTCTGCGGGTCCACACCCAGCATATCTAGCATCTGGCACAGCATATCCTCATACGACGGAGGTTTTTCAGTTCCAAAACATTCTGCAAGGCGCGGTTGATTCTCAGATACGAAAAAACTGAGCTCGTATCCACTAAGAATCCCGTCAGCGTCGAGATCCAGCACCTTAAACCAATAGTATACTGCGGCCTGCGAGTTTTTATCCTCCTCAGAGAGGCAGAAGTAGATGAAGTCTTCGTAATCAAGAAATTTCTTGCTGCCGGAAGAGAGCGCCCTCCCGTACCCATCCACCACACGTTTCACTACAAGAGGGGTCAGCATGCCCTGGCCGTAGTTGCACATGTCAAAGTAATTCAAATGAAGATCGCGATCCGTGTCAAGCTCCCAAAATTTGCAGTACAACACGTAGAAGTGCTCATAGGAAAAATACTCGAGTACTTTATTAACGTCCATCGCATCTAATTGATGAACAACATCGGGGAGAGAGCTCCTGTTGAAGTCCTGCCAGTAGATCTTCTTGGCCTGCTGATGCTCCAAGGCATACATTATACGAATCGCCACCGTCCGGCTGTAATAGTCCTGAAACTCTGGCTGCCTAAGAAACAAAAGACCTGGATGAACGGCCACGAGATACTTTGCCATGTCCGTGAGGTCTTCCAGTGTGATGTAGTTCCGAGTAGTGTCAGCTTTGATTATCTCAAAGAGCCTCCTCGTCTGCGTCAACTTTGCATGCGAGTCTCTAAAGAAGCTGAACACCTGATCCACGCTTAGTTCCTCCGCCGATACCCCTTGCGTGCGCTCCACAATACGATCGAAAAGCAGGTCCTTCATCCAATGAGGAACTTTGAAGACCGTACTGCTCACGGGTGCAAAAGTAGCTTTTGTGATGGGATTATCCTCAAACTTCGACAGCAGCTCATCCAGGACGCGCATTTCCTCCTCGTTGTGGGTTGCCAGCATTCCCTGCGAGAGGTTTCGCGAATAGAAGCATGGGATGTCGTCTTCCGACGCAGCGTTCTTCTGCTGTAGCGCTAGATTTGGATCCTGATGCGCAGCTGCACAACCAGTGGATCCGTGCCGGCCATCAAAGTGAGACAGGTATTGGGGACCAGCGTGATGGCCCGATGGAGAATTCGGCGAGGTGTCGCGGGTCGGGGACTGGACGAACTGCGTCGTCTTGACTAAGCTGGAACGGTGTCCAGTGGATGCGCCATCCGAGGAGGTACTGCTGGCGGGTCCGGCCGGCTCTTTGGCTGAGGGAGCCGATGTGGATGACGAGCCGCTCCTCTGAACATTGTCTAGGACTTGTTTGATCAGTTTCAGGATCTGTTCCTCCCCCTCAGCGCTCGTCAGCCACGTGACATATAGCTCCGATAGAACGGCATTCCTCCACCCAGAATCGTGATCTTCATTCGCCATACATGGATGCGTCCGCAGCAATGAGTACGAACGGCAGCCCCTAGGGCGTCCTGGGGTAACTTCCGCACGTGATGTGAAAGGGCTACGTTTATCTCACACTAGTTGTCTTCTGCCACAGAATAAAGAGGTTAAGGGGCACAAGCAAGAAATTTGACAAAAAAAGTCCATAGCAGTCTGTAGGGGAAAGGGACCCATAAGTCGCATTGCTTCAAGATAATGGAGCAATCACTCGCATCAGTTACGATGAATGAAGAATAATAGTGGATTTGCTGTTGTGGTGGTTTGGATATTTTTCTTTTTGTGTGTGTTTGTGTAGAACTCAGCACCACTCACTCGCAGAGCGATGATGCAAAAAACAGCAACCAAAAGGTCCAGCGCACTTCACTGATACTCTTTTTCCATCCTGTCAAACTCCTCCCGGGCAAAGCGATCCCAGTCTGTCTTTTCCAGCACATCCGACGGCTTCCCCTCAAACGGATTGCAAACAAAGTTGAAGAACTTCGCCGCGTTGAACACCATGTTGAAGAAGTTCGCTGGAGTGGGGCACGCACGAAAATCTGCTAGAGTAAGCCCGCCGCTATTGCTTTTCATCCTCTGCGGGTCCACACCCAGCATATCTAGCATCTGGCACAGCATATCTTCGAACGAGATGGGTTCTTCCGTTCCAAAGAACTCAGCAAGGCGCGGTTGATTCTCAGATACGAAAAAAACTGAGCTCGTATCCACTAAGAATCCCGTCAGCGTCGAGATCCAGCACCTTAAACCAATAGTATACTGCGGCCTGCGAGTTTTTATCCTCCTCAGAGAGGCAGAAGTAGATGAAGTCTTCGTAATCAAGAAATTTCTTGCTGCCGGAAGAGAGCGCCCTCCCGTACCCATCCACCACACGTTTCACTACAAGAGGGGTCAGCATGCCCTGGCCGTAGTTGCACATGTCAAAGTAATTCAAATGAAGATCGCGATCCGTGTCAAGCTCCCAAAATTTGCAGTACAACACGTAGAAGTGCTCATAGGAAAAATACTCCAGAACCTCGTTAACGTCCTTCTCATCCAGTTGATGAACAATGTCGGGGAGAGAGCTCCTGTTGAAGTCCTGCCAGTAAATCTTCTTGGCCTGCTGATGCTCCAAGGCATACATTATACGAATCGCCACCGTGAGACTATAGTAATCAGAAAACTCCGATAACCGCAGTTTATCTAGACCTGGATGAACGGCCACGAGATACTTTGCCATGTCCGTGAGGTCTTCCAGTGTGATGTAGTTCCGAGTAGTGTCAGCTTTGATTATCTCAAAGAGCCTCCTCGTCTGCGTCAACTTTGCATGCGAGTCTCTAAAGAAGCTGAACACCTGATCCACGCTTAGTTCCTCCGCCGATACCCCTTGCGTGCGCTCCACAATACGATCGAAAAGCAGGTCCTTCATCCAATGAGGAACTTTGAAGACCGTACTGCTCACGGGTGCAAAAGTAGCTTTTGTGATGGGATTATCCTCAAACTTCGACAGCAGCTCATCCAGGACGCGCATTTCCTCCTCGTTGTGGGTTGCCAGCATTCCCTGCGAGAGGTTTCGCGAATAGAAGCATGGGATGTCGTCTTCCGACGCAGCGTTCTTCTGCTGTAGCGCTAGATTTGGATCCTGATGCGCAGCTGCACAACCAGTGGATCCGTGCCGGCCATCAAAGTGAGACAGGTATTGGGGACCAGCATGATGGCCCGATGGAGAATTCGGCGAGGTGTCGCGGGTCGGGGACTGGACGAACTGCGTCGTCTTGACTAAGCTGGAACGGTGTCCAGTGGATGCGCCATCCGAGGAGGTACTGCTGGCGGGTCCGGCCGGCTCTTTGGCTGAGGGAGCCGATGTGGATGACGAGCCGCTCCTCTGAACGTTGTCTAGGACTTGTTTGATCAGTTTCAGGATCTGTTCCTCCCCCTCAGCGCTCGTCAGCCACGTGACATATAGCTCCGATAGAACGGCATTCCTCCACCCAGAATCGTGATCTTCATTCGCCATACATGGATGCGTCCGCAGCAATGAGTACGAACGGCAGCCCCTAGGGCGTCCTGGGGTAACTTCCGCACGTGATGTGAAAGGGCTGCGTTTATCTCACACTAGTTGTCTTCTGCCACAGAATAAAGAGGTTAAGGGGCACAAGCAAGAAATTTGACAAAAAAAGTCCATAGCAGTCTGTAGGGAAAGGGACCCATAAGTCGCATTGCTTCAAGATAATGGAGCAATCACTCGCATCAGTTACGATGAATGAAGAATAATAGTGGATTTGCTGTTGTGGTGGTTTGGATATTTTTCTTTTTGTGTGTGTTTGTGTAGAACTCACTCGCAGAGCGATGATGCAAAAAACAGCAACCAAAAGGTCCAGCGCACTTCACTGATACTCTTTTTCCATCCTGTCAAACTCCTCCCGGGCAAAGCGATCCCAGTCTGTCTTTTCCAGCACATCCGACGGCTTCCCCTCAAACGGATTGCAAACAAAGTTGAAGAACTTCGCCGCGTTGAACACCATGTTGAAGAAGTTCGCTGGAGTGGGGCACGCACGAAAATCTGCTAGAGTAAGCCCGCCGCTATTGCTTTTCATCCTCTGCGGGTCCACACCCAGCATATCTAGCATCTGGCACAGCATATCTTCGAACGAGATGGGTTCTTCCGTTCCAAAGAACTCAGCAAGGCGCGGTTGATTCTCAGATACGAAAAAACTGAGCTCGTATCCACTAAGAATCCCGTCAGCGTCGAGATCCAGCACCTTAAACCAATAGTATACTGCGGCCTGCGAGTTTTTATCCTCCTCAGAGAGGCAGAAGTAGATGAAGTCTTCGTAATCAAGAAATTTCTTGCTGCCGGAAGAGAGCGCCCTCCCGTACCCATCCACCACACGTTTCACTACAAGAGGGGTCAGCATGCCCTGGCCGTAGTTGCACATGTCAAAGTAATTCAAATGAAGATCGCGATCCGTGTCAAGCTCCCAAAATTTGCAGTACAACACGTAGAAGTGCTCATAGGAAAAATACTCCAGAACCTCGTTAACGTCCTTCTCATCCAGTTGATGAACAACATCGGGGAGAGAGCTCCTGTTGAAATCCTGCCAGTAAATCTTCTTGGCCTGCTGATGCTCCAAGGCATACATTATACGAATCGCCACCGTGAGACTATAGTAATCAGAAAACTCCGATAACCGCAGTTTATCTAGACCTGGATGAACGGCCACGAGATACTTTGCCATGTCCGTGAGGTCTTCCAGTGTGATGTAGTTCCGAGTAGTGTCAGCTTTGATTATCTCAAAGAGCCTCCTCGTCTGCGTCAACTTTGCATGCGAGTCTCTAAAGAAGCTGAACACCTGATCCACGCTTAGTTCCTCCGCCGATACCCCTTGCGTGCGCTCCACAATACGATCGAAAAGCAGGTCCTTCATCCAATGAGGAACTTTGAAGACCGTACTGCTCACGGGTGCAAAAGTAGCTTTTGTGATGGGATTATCCTCAAACTTCGACAGCAGCTCATCCAGGACGCGCATTTCCTCCTCGTTGTGGGTTGCCAGCATTCCCTGCGAGAGGTTTCGCGAATAGAAGCATGGGATGTCGTCTTCCGACGCAGCGTTCTTCTGCTGTAGCGCTAGATTTGGATCCTGATGCGCAGCTGCACAACCAGTGGATCCGTGCCGGCCATCAAAGTGAGACAGGTATTGGGGACCAGCGTGATGGCCCGATGGAGAATTCGGCGAGGTGTCGCGGGTCGGGGACTGGACGAACTGCGTCGTCTTGACTAAGCTGGAACGGTGTCCAGTGGATGCGCCATCCGAGGAGGTACTGCTGGCGGGTCCGGCCGGCTCTTTGGCTGAGGGAGCCGATGTGGATGACGAGCCGCTCCTCTGAACATTGTCTAGGACTTGTTTGATCAGTTTCAGGATCTGTTCCTCCCCCCTCAGCGCTCGTCAGCCACGTGACATATAGCTCCGATAGAACGGCATTCCTCCACCCAGAATCGTGATCTTCATTCGCCATACATGGATGCGTCCGCAGCAATGAGTACGAACGGCAGTTCACTGGGACTCTAAAAGTCCTTCAGCGCACAGCTGTTTTTTGTTGTTTGTTTGTTTTTTGTTTTTGTTTTTTGCAGATACAGCGAGCAGCTTCTATGAACGCAGAGTAACAATAATAAGAAAATAATAGTATGATATTTTATAAAGAGAGAGATCGAGCAGAAAGGATAACCAAAAAGAGAAGAGTTGTGGAGAGATGTCGGAAAGTAGTAACGCCTTATTCATGTTTTCCTTGAATGGTTCTATATATGGTAGCTTGCTTGAAGGTGGGGCGTTGGAGCCACGGCACTTTTCGCGTTGGATTGAAAGAGATGAGCTACATGTCAAGCCTCTATGAATATGACGGCAGTACAATACATGGTCTGCACCCATAGGGCTACTGTTCTTGCTGTGCTTGCAACTTCGCCTCGGCTGCCAGCCGTGCGTCTTCTTCCTGAGCTGCCTGGCACGCCATTTTCGCTATGAGCAGTGCTTTTTCGAGATTGTCTCCCGCAAAGCTTTCGATAAGATTACCGTACGAGTAGGATTTAAAAGCTGGAGTGGCGTTGACGTCTAACGTTTTACATAGGTGTTTCGTCTCTTCGTCAGTGTACATCACTACTAAATTTGTGTCTTTCAGCAGCGGCGGGCGTTCGTCATTCAGTTTCTCCATATACGTTACGACGGACTCCACGCCTACTTTACAGTGAGCGGTAACAATAGCCAGTAGAGCGCTCCCTTTGTGGTGGAGGATATGCGTATCGAAGTCTTCCTGGTTGTGCACGCGCAGCACTATCGGTGGAGGGGGGGGGGATGCTTTCCTTTTTCCTTTCTTTCCTTTGCTCTTGGACCCGGTGGGCGTCTTTTTCTCTTTCGCCATTCGGTCCGAAGGTTTTCGCTTCTAAAGCAGCAGCGCACTCTTTTTTTTTTAAGGCAGCAGATGACTTAATGGTTCTAGAGTGGCGCTTCAATAACAACAAAAAAAATCAGCGTCTCTACTTCGAAACGGAGGAGAGAGAAAAGAGAGAGAGAGAGAGAACGTTAAGTTGAAAGTTGCTTGCTACGTCATTAGAAGAAAATAAGGTTTACGCCATTCGAGAAAAGGCATAAAACCGCTGTGTGGGTAGTGTGCGATCCCGACCCCATACAAGATCGAGATCGCAAAAGCTCCATGGAAATTTGACAAACGTTCCACAATTCTTAACCGACGCATTGTTGAAAATGTGCAGAATCACATGAAAGGTAACAGTGATCAAGAGCTGCGTCACTTTTTGTCAGCTTGTGATATTTTTGTGTGTTAGATTATTTTTTAAAAGGGGAATAAAAGTTGTAGGCATATGGAGGTTACATTATTTTTTTTTGGAATGTTCTCAATGAAAGAAATATATCCTATAGTCCTAGTCGAAGCAAAGGCACAACAGAGAAGTCAGGTTGAAATAGTGTAGGATAATTAGCGATGATGAGCGAAGAAAGAAGTGGGACGATGGCGGTTATGAGAAGACTTTCTTAAAAGTGTCAAAAGTTCCGGGTAAAAGAACCCTACAGCGTTGCCGGTCTGTTCTACCTTCTACTTGCTTAGCAACATATCGATGATTGATCATTTGAAACCGAATATATACACAGAGATGTAGAAACGAAACTCATTACAGAACTGATCACGGATTGCATGCGACCGAACAAGCGCACCAATCCTATTATATTTATCCTCTGGAACTCTCACAGATTATCGAGGGCAGTTTTGAGTGAGCGAATCAAGTCGTCCACATCCTCAATACCGCAGCTGACGCGGACGAATCCATCGGTAATACCGACCTTCAGGCGGTCCTCGGTGGTCATGTTCGCGTGGGTCATAACGGCGGGGCACGTGATGATGCTCTCGCACGCGCCGAGGTTCTCGCACAGCGACCATGGGCGCTCCACCGTATCCATGAGCTTGCGTCCAGCAGGGGTTCCTCCCTTGACCTCAAACCAGAGCATCGCGCCGTGGAGGCCGTTGCGGTGTTGCCGGTCCGCGAGTTCCTTCTGAGGAAAGGATTTGAGTCCAGGGTACATGACGATATCCACGTTCTTGTGCCCCGCAAGAAACTCGGCGATCTTTTGAGCGTTCTGGCTCTGCTTCGTAACGCGGAGAGACATCGTCTTGCAGGCCTGCAGTTGGAGAAACGCCACGTGTGGGGACATTGCGTTGCCCAGAATGTTTTGCGTCAGACGCACCGCGTCATCGAGTTCCTTCTGTCGGGTTACCAGCGCGCCACCAACGGTCATATTGTGGCCATCCACGAACTTTGTAGTACTGATAAGGGTAATGTCTGCACCGAAATCCAAAGGACGCATGATAAGAGGCGTGGCGAAGGTGTTGTCGCACACATGAAGAAGTTTATGGGCTTTGCAGATCTTCGATAGTGCAGCAATATCAATGAGCGACAAGGTAGGGTTAGCAGGCGTTTCACTGATGACAAGCTTCGTATTTGGCTTAATCGCAGCCTCCACGTTCTTCAAATCCCGCATGTCAACAAAGCTGAACTCCATGCCCATGCGAGAGAAGAACACTCGGCAGGCGCGATTGGTACCGCCGTAGCTGCAGTTCGTCACAATAGCATGATCACCGGCATTCATGAAAGAAGACACTGCGGTGGTCGTCGCAGCCATGCCCGTGGCATACATCGTGCAGAACTCGCCGTTCTCCAGCGCGCAGAGTTTGTCTTCCAAAGGGGTCAGAGTTGGGTTCCGCGAGCGAGTATAGCTGTAGCCCTTCTCCAAGTACTTGTCGATAGACTCCTGAACAAAAGTAGTACTTTGGTAGACGGGGGTGAGAATCGCGCCCGTAATAGGATCCGGGCGAACACCAGCGTGCACTTGCAGCGTTTCAAAGGCCTGAGCCTCCTTTGGCCACGCGCCGCTTCCAGCAGTCACTTCAGACTTCAAGTGCTGATTAGCTGACATCTTGACAACGATAAACACAGTGACAAAAACTTCAAGGAGAAGGCACAGAAAAAGGACGGATACAACATAGAACATCGATACACAAGTACAACCAACAGCTAGGAACATAAGCAAACAAATATGAAAAACCAACATTTAAGAAACTCAACGTTTAAATATACCCTACGAAGTCATACTTTTCGTCATTCACCTTACTGCACGGGTAGACAAGGCATATGCCACGGGCTCTCACACACTCTCGCACGACACTGGCGGTAAGCGCGGGCATTGAGTACAGCCCGGAGCGCTACCGTGTTTAATCGTGCTTCTCCTACAGATGGAAAGGGAATGCATCAGAAAAAATGCTAGACGTGTCAGTCACGCGGATCAGCTCAAACTGTGCTTTGTCAAGTGTTTATCATCATATGCAGCCCCAGGACCACCTGGCCTCACCCAGCCTCACGGACCCGGCTCCGTCGCAGCGCCTCAGCCTCAGAGTGGTGCATGATAGTATCTCAGTCAGAGCTCCTGCACACAAAAGTTGAATCATTTTTGTGCATCATAAGCTAAGGCACTGCGAGGCGTTCCGGCCCGTATCGTTCCCGCGCATCCCGTCCAGCAATACAGCTATTGGATCTTGTGCTGTTTGAACCTGTGGCGACGATGAAGCCCATTCGCCACAATACCTGACAGCACGTCGTATGCGGGACGGGGCAGCTGCGCTACGTATGCAAAAGAGGAGGGGAAATAAAGGGACGCTTAGCTCAGCAACAGCAGCACGGGGGAGGAGACATGTAACTGAGCATCGGAAACCAAGCAAGAAAGAAGGAAGGAAAAGAAGCATTTGTGGTTGACAAGAAAGAGAGACGAAAAAGGGGGCCTCGCCAATGTCCGTGAGCCCGTGCAGTTGTCGGTGTCGGTTGCGTGACGGGCCACCAAAAGGTACACCATGCCACAAAAGCTTCGAACGTCCTGGTCGGATCAGATTTTACCCTACGAAGTTGTATATGTCGTCATTCACCTTACTGCACGGGTAGACAAGGCATATGCCACGGGCTCTCACACACTCTCGCACGACACTGGCGGTAAGCGCGGGCATCGAGTACAGCCCGGAGCGCTACCGTGTTTAATCGTGCTTCTCCTACAGATGGAAAGGGAATGCATCAGAAAAAATGCTAGACGTGTCAGTCACGCGGATCAGCTCAAACTGTGCTTTGTCAAGTGTTTATCATCATATGCAGCCCCAGGACCACCTGGCCTCACCCAGCCTCACGGACCCGGCTCCGTCGCAGCGCCTCAGCCTCAGAGTGGTGCATGATAGTATCTCAGTCAGAGCTCCTGCACACAAAAGTTGAATCATTTTTGTGCATCATAAGCTAAGGCACTGCGAGGCGTTCCGGCCCGTATCGTTCCCGCGCATCCCGTCCAGCAATACAGCTATTGGATCTTGTGCTGTTTGAACCTGTGGCGACGATGAAGCCCATTCGCCACAATACCTGACAGCACGTCGTATGCGGGACGGGGCAGCTGCGCTACGTATGCAAAAGAGGAGGGGAAATAAAGGGACGCTTAGCTCAGCAACAGCAGCACGGGGGAGGAGACATGTAACTGAGCATCGGAAACCAAGCAAGAAAGAAGGAAGGAAAAGAAGCATTTGTGGTTGACAAGAAAGAGAGACGAAAAAGGGGTCCTCGCCAATGTCCGTGAGCCCGTGCAGTTGTCGGTGTCGGTTGCGTGACGGGCCACCAAAAGGTACACCATGCCACAAAAGCTTCGAACGTCCTGGTCGGATCAGATTTTACCCTACGAAGTTGTATATGTCGTCATTCACCTTACTGCACGGGTAGACAAGGCATATGCCACGGGCTCTCACACACTCTCGCACGACACTGGCGGTAAGCGCGGGCATTGAGTACAGCCCGGAGCGCTACCGTGTTTAATCGTGCTTCTCCTACAGATGGAAAGGGAATGCATCAGAAAAATGCTAGACGTGTCAGTCACGCGGATCAGCTCAAACTGTGCTTTGTCAAGTGTTTATCATCATATGCAGCCCCAGGACCACCTGGCCTCACCCAGCCTCACGGACCCGGCTCCGTCGCAGCGCCTCAGCCTCAGAGTGGTGCATGATAGTATCTCAGTCAGAGCTCCTGCACACAAAAATTGAATCATTTTTGTGCATCATAAGCTAAGGCACTGCGAGGCGTTCCGGCCCGTATCGTTCCCGCGCATCCCGTCCAGCAATACAGCTATTGGATCTTGTGCTGTTTGAACCTGTGGCGACGATGAAGCCCATTCGCCACAATACCTGACAGCACGTCGTATGCGGGACGGGGCAGCTGCGCTACGTATGCAAAAGAGGAGGGGAAATAAAGGGACGCTTAGCTCAGCAACAGCAGCACGGGGGAGGAGACATGTAACTGAGCATCGGAAACCAAGCAAGAAAGAAGGAAGGAAAAGAAGCATTTGTGGTTGACAAGAAAGAGAGACGAAAAAGGGGTCCTCGCCAATGTCCGTGAGCCCGTGCAGTTGTCGGTGTCGGTTGCGTGACGGGCCACCAAAAGGTACACCATGCCACAAAAGCTTCGAACGTCCTGGTCGGATCAGATTACCCTACGAAGTCATACTTTTCGTCATTCACCTTACTGCACGGGTAGACAAGGCATATGCCACGGGCTCTCACACACTCTCGCACGACACTGGCGGTAAGCGCGGGCATTGAGTACAGCCCGGAGCGCTACCGTGTTTAATCGTGCTTCTCCTACAGATGGAAAGGGAATGCATCAGAAAAAATGCTAGACGTGTCAGTCACGCGGATCAGCTCAAACTGTGCTTTGTCAAGTGTTTATCATCATATGCAGCCCCAGGACCACCTGGCCTCACCCAGCCTCACGGACCCGGCTCCGTCGCAGCGCCTCAGCCTCAGAGTGGTGCATGATAGTATCTCAGTCAGAGCTCCTGCACACAAAAGTTGAATCATTTTTGTGCATCATAAGCTAAGGCACTGCGAGGCGTTCCGGCCCGTATCGTTCCCGCGCATCCCGTCCAGCAATACAGCTATTGGATCTTGTGCTGTTTGAACCTGTGGCGACGATGAAGCCCATTCGCCACAATACCTGACAGCACGTCGTATGCGGGACGGGGCAGCTGCGCTACGTATGCAAAAGAGGAGGAAATAAAGGGACGCTTAGCTCAGCAACAGCAGCACGGGGGAGGAGACATGTAACTGAGCATCGGAAACCAAGCAAGAAAGAAGGAAGGAAAAGAAGCATTTGTGGTTGACAAGAAAGAGAGACGAAAAAGGGGGCCTCGCCAATGTCCGTGAGCCCGTGCAGTTGTCGGTGTCGGTTGCGTGACGGGCCACCAAAAGGTACACCATGCCACAAAAGCTTCGAACGTCCTGGTCGGATCAGATTACCCTACGAAGTTGTATATGTCGTCATTCACCTTACTGCACGGGTAGACAAGGCATATGCCACGGGCTCTCAGACACTCTCGCACGACACTGGCGGTAAGCGCGGGCATCGAGTACAGCCCGGAGCGCTACCGTGTTTAATCGTGCTTCTCCTACAGATGGAAAGGGAATGCATCAGAAAAAATGCTAGACGTGTCAGTCACGCGGATCAGCTCAAACTGTGCTTTGTCAAGTGTTTATCATCATATGCAGCCCCAGGACCACCTGGCCTCACCCAGCCTCACGGACCCGGCTCCGTCGCAGCGCCTCAGCCTCAGAGTGGTGCATGATAGTATCTCAGTCAGAGCTCCTGCACACAAAAGTTGAATCATTTTTGTGCATCATAAGCTAAGGCACTGCGAGGCGTTCCGGCCCGTATCGTTCCCGCGCATCCCGTCCAGCAATACAGCTATTGGATCTTGTGCTGTTTGAACCTGTGGCGACGATGAAGCCCATTCGCCACAATACCTGACAGCACGTCGTATGCGGGACGGGGCAGCTGCGCTACGTATGCAAAAGAGGAGGGGAAATAAAGGGACGCTTAGCTCAGCAACAGCAGCACGGGGGAGGAGACATGTAACTGAGCATCGGAAACCAAGCAAGAAAGAAGGAAGGAAAAGAAGCATTTGTGGTTGACAAGAAAGAGAGACGAAAAAGGGGGCCTCGCCAATGTCCGTGAGCCCGTGCAGTTGTCGGTGTCGGTTGCGTGACGGGCCACCAAAAGGTACACCATGCCACAAAAGCTTCGAACGTCCTGGTCGGATCAGATTTTACCCTACGAAGTTGTATATGTCGTCATTCACCTTACTGCACGGGTAGACAAGGCATATGCCACGGGCTCTCACACACTCTCGCACGACACTGGCGGTAAGCGCGGGCATCGAGTACAGCCCGGAGCGCTACCGTGTTTAATCGTGCTTCTCCTACAGATGGAAAGGGAATGCATCAGAAAAAATGCTAGACGTGTCAGTCACGCGGATCAGCTCAAACTGTGCTTTGTCAAGTGTTTATCATCATATGCAGCCCCAGGACCACCTGGCCTCACCCAGCCTCACGGACCCGGCTCCGTCGCAGCGCCTCAGCCTCAGAGTGGTGCATGATAGTATCTCAGTCAGAGCTCCTGCACACAAAAGTTGAATCATTTTTGTGCATCATAAGCTAAGGCACTGCGAGGCGTTCCGGCCCGTATCGTTCCCGCGCATCCCGTCCAGCAATACAGCTATTGGATCTTGTGCTGTTTGAACCTGTGGCGACGATGAAGCCCATTCGCCACAATACCTGACAGCACGTCGTATGCGGGACGGGGCAGCTGCGCTACGTATGCAAAAGAGGAGGGGAAATAAAGGGACGCTTAGCTCAGCAACAGCAGCACGGGGGAGGAGACATGTAACTGAGCATCGGAAACCAAGCAAGAAAGAAGGAAGGAAAAGAAGCATTTGTGGTTGACAAGAAAGAGAGACGAAAAAGGGGGCCTCGCCAATGTCCGTGAGCCCGTGCAGTTGTCGGTGTCGGTTGCGTGACGGGCCACCAAAAGGTACACCATGCCACAAAAGCTTCGAACGTCCTGGTCGGATCAGATTTTACCCTACGAAGTTGTATATGTCGTCATTCACCTTACTGCACGGGTAGACAAGGCATATGCCACGGGCTCTCACACACTCTCGCACGACACTGGCGGTAAGCGCGGGCATTGAGTACAGCCCGGAGCGCTACCGTGTTTAATCGTGCTTCTCCTACAGATGGAAAGGGAATGCATCAGAAAAATGCTAGACGTGTCAGTCACGCGGATCAGCTCAAACTGTGCTTTGTCAAGTGTTTATCATCATATGCAGCCCCAGGACCACCTGGCCTCACCCAGCCTCACGGACCCGGCTCCGTCGCAGCGCCTCAGCCTCAGAGTGGTGCATGATAGTATCTCAGTCAGAGCTCCTGCACACAAAAGTTGAATCATTTTGTGCATCATAAGCTAAGGCACTGCGAGGCGTTCCGGCCCGTATCGTTCCCGCGCATCCCGTCCAGCAATACAGCTATTGGATCTTGTGCTGTTTGAACCTGTGGCGACGATGAAGCCCATTCGCCACAATACCTGACAGCACGTCGTATGCGGGACGGGGCAGCTGCGCTACGTATGCAAAAGAGGAGGGAAATAAAGGGACGCTTAGCTCAGCAACAGCAGCACGGGGGAGGAGACATGTAACTGAGCATCGGAAACCAAGCAAGAAAGAAGGAAGGAAAAGAAGCATTTGTGGTTGACAAGAAAGAGACGAAAAGGGGCCTCGCCAATGTCCGTGAGCCCGTGCAGTTGTCGGTGTCGGTTGCGTGACGGGCCACCAAAAGGTACACCATGCCACAAAAGCTTCGAACGTCCTGGTCGGATCAGATTTTACCCTACGAAGTTGTATATGTCGTCATTCACCTTACTGCACGGGTAGACAAGGCATATGCCACGGGCTCTCACACACTCTCGCACGACACTGGCGGTAAGCGCGGGCATTGAGTACAGCCCGGAGCGCTACCGTGTTTAATCGTGCTTCTCCTACAGATGGAAAGGGAATGCATCAGAAAAATGCTAGACGTGTCAGTCACGCGGATCAGCTCAAACTGTGCTTTGTCAAGTGTTTATCATCATATGCAGCCCCAGGACCACCTGGCCTCACCCAGCCTCACGGACCCGGCTCCGTCGCAGCGCCTCAGCCTCAGAGTGGTGCATGATAGTATCTCAGTCAGAGCTCCTGCACACAAAAGTTGAATCATTTTTGTGCATCATAAGCTAAGGCACTGCGAGGCGTTCCGGCCCGTATCGTTCCCGCGCATCCCGTCCAGCAATACAGCTATTGGATCTTGTGCTGTTTGAACCTGTGGCGACGATGAAGCCCATTCGCCACAATACCTGACAGCACGTCGTATGCGGGACGGGGGCAGCTGCGCTACGTATGCAAAAGAGGAGGGGAAATAAAGGGACGCTTAGCTCAGCAACAGCAGCACGGGGGAGGAGACATGTAACTGAGCATCGGAAACCAAGCAAGAAAGAAGGAAGGAAAAGAAGCATTTGTGGTTGACAAGAAAGAGAGACGAAAAAGAGGGGGCCTCGCCAATGTCCGTGAGCCCGTGCAGTTGTCGGTGTCGGTTGCGTGACGGGCCACCAAAAGGTACACCATGCCACAAAAGCTTCGAACGTCCTGGTCGGATCAGATTACCCTACGAAGTCATACTTTCGTCATTCACCTTACTGCACGGGTAGACAAGGCATATGCCACGGGCTCTCACACACTCGCACGACACTGGCGGTAAGCGCGGGCATCGAGTACAGCCCGGAGCGCTACCGTGTTTAATCGTGCTTCTCCTACAGATGGAAAGGGAATGCATCAGAAAAATGCTAGACGTGTCAGTCACGCGGATCAGCTCAAACTGTGCTTTGTCAAGTGTTTATCATCATATGCAGCCCCAGGACCACCTGGCCTCACCCAGCCTCACGGACCCGGCTCCGTCGCAGCGCCTCAGCCTCAGAGTGGTGCATGATAGTATCTCAGTCAGAGCTCCTGCACACAAAAGTTGAATCATTTTGTGCATCATAAGCTAAGGCACTGCGAGGCGTTCCGGCCCGTATCGTTCCCGCGCATCCCGTCCAGCAATACAGCTATTGGATCTTGTGCTGTTTGAACCTGTGGCGACGATGAAGCCCATTCGCCACAATACCTGACAGCACGTCGTATGCGGGACGGGGCAGCTGCGCTACGTATGCAAAAGAGGAGGGAAATAAAGGGACGCTTAGCTCAGCAACAGCAGCACGGGGGAGGAGACATGTAACTGAGCATCGGAAACCAAGCAAGAAAGAAGGAAGGAAAAGAAGCATTTGTGGTTGACAAGAAAGAGAGACGAAAAAGGGGTCCTCGCCAATGTCCGTGAGCCCGTGCAGTTGTCGGTGTCGGTTGCGTGACGGGCCACCAAAAGGTACACCATGCCACAAAAGCTTCGAACGTCCTGGTCGGATCAGATTTTACCCTACGAAGTTGTATATGTCGTCATTCACCTTACTGCACGGGTAGACAAGGCATATGCCACGGGCTCTCACACACTCGCACGACACTGGCGGTAAGCGCGGGCATTGAGTACAGCCCGGAGCGCTACCGTGTTTAATCGTGCTTCTCCTACAGATGGAAAGGGAATGCATCAGAAAAATGCTAGACGTGTCAGTCACGCGGATCAGCTCAAACTGTGCTTTGTCAAGTGTTTATCATCATATGCAGCCCCAGGACCACCTGGCCTCACCCAGCCTCACGGACCCGGCTCCGTCGCAGCGCCTCAGCCTCAGAGTGGTGCATGATAGTATCTCAGTCAGAGCTCCTGCACACAAAAGTTGAATCATTTTGTGCATCATAAGCTAAGGCACTGCGAGGCGTTCCGGCCCGTATCGTTCCCGCGCATCCCGTCCAGCAATACAGCTATTGGATCTTGTGCTGTTTGAACCTGTGGCGACGATGAAGCCCATTCGCCACAATACCTGACAGCACGTCGTATGCGGGACGGGGCTGCGCTACGTATGCAAAAGAGGAGGGAAATAAAGGGACGCTTAGCTCAGCAACAGCAGCACGGGGGAGGAGACATGTAACTGAGCATCGGAAACCAAGCAAGAAAGAAGGAAGGAAAAGAAGCATTTGTGGTTGACAAGAAAGAGAGACGAAAAAGGGGGCCTCGCCAATGTCCGTGAGCCCGTGCAGTTGTCGGTGTCGGTTGCGTGACGGGCCACCAAAAGGTACACCATGCCACAAAAGCTTCGAACGTCCTGGTCGGATCAGATTTTACCCTACGAAGTTGTATATGTCGTCATTCACCTTACTGCACGGGTAGACAAGGCATATGCCACGGGCTCTCACACACTCTCGCACGACACTGGCGGTAAGCGCGGGCATCGAGTACAGCCCGGAGCGCTACCGTGTTTAATCGTGCTTCTCCTACAGATGGAAAGGGAATGCATCAGAAAAATGCTAGACGTGTCAGTCACGCGGATCAGCTCAAACTGTGCTTTGTCAAGTGTTTATCATCATATGCAGCCCCAGGACCACCTGGCCTCACCCAGCCTCACGGACCCGGCTCCGTCGCAGCGCCTCAGCCTCAGAGTGGTGCATGATAGTATCTCAGTCAGAGCTCCTGCACACAAAAATTGAATCATTTTGTGCATCATAAGCTAAGGCACTGCGAGGCGTTCCGGCCCGTATCGTTCCCGCGCATCCCGTCCAGCAATACAGCTATTGGATCTTGTGCTGTTTGAACCTGTGGCGACGATGAAGCCCATTCGCCACAATACCTGACAGCACGTCGTATGCGGGACGGGGCAGCTGCGCTACGTATGCAAAAGAGGAGGGAAATAAAGGGACGCTTAGCTCAGCAACAGCAGCACGGGGGAGGAGACATGTAACTGAGCATCGGAAACCAAGCAAGAAAGAAGGAAGGAAAAGAAGCATTTGTGGTTGACAAGAAAGAGAGACGAAAAAGGGGGCCTCGCCAATGTCCGTGAGCCCGTGCAGTTGTCGGTGTCGGTTGCGTGACGGGCCACCAAAAGGTACACCATGCCACAAAAGCTTCGAACGTCCTGGTCGGATCAGATTTTACCCTACGAAGTTGTATATGTCGTCATTCACCTTACTGCACGGGTAGACAAGGCATATGCCACGGGCTCTCACACACTCGCACGACACTGGCGGTAAGCGCGGGCATTGAGTACAGCCCGGAGCGCTACCGTGTTTAATCGTGCTTCTCCTACAGATGGAAAGGGAATGCATCAGAAAAAATGCTAGACGTGTCAGTCACGCGGATCAGCTCAAACTGTGCTTTGTCAAGTGTTTATCATCATATGCAGCCCCAGGACCACCTGGCCTCACCCAGCCTCACGGACCCGGCTCCGTCGCAGCGCCTCAGCCTCAGAGTGGTGCATGATAGTATCTCAGTCAGAGCTCCTGCACACAAAAGTTGAATCATTTTGTGCATCATAAGCTAAGGCACTGCGAGGCGTTCCGGCCCGTATCGTTCCCGCGCATCCCGTCCAGCAATACAGCTATTGGATCTTGTGCTGTTTGAACCTGTGGCGACGATGAAGCCCATTCGCCACAATACCTGACAGCACGTCGTATGCGGGACGGGGCAGCTGCGCTACGTATGCAAAAGAGGAGGGAAATAAAGGGACGCTTAGCTCAGCAACAGCAGCACGGGGGAGGAGACATGTAACTGAGCATCGGAAACCAAGCAAGAAAGAAGGAAGGAAAAGAAGCATTTGTGGTTGACAAGAAAGAGAGACGAAAAAGGGGGCCTCGCCAATGTCCGTGAGCCCGTGCAGTTGTCGGTGTCGGTTGCGTGACGGGCCACCAAAAGGTACACCATGCCACAAAAGCTTCGAACGTCCTGGTCGGATCAGATTTTACCCTACGAAGTTGTATATGTCGTCATTCACCTTACTGCACGGGTAGACAAGGCATATGCCACGGGCTCTCACACACTCGCACGACACTGGCGGTAAGCGCGGGCATTGAGTACAGCCCGGAGCGCTACCGTGTTTAATCGTGCTTCTCCTACAGATGGAAAGGGAATGCATCAGAAAAATGCTAGACGTGTCAGTCACGCGGATCAGCTCAAACTGTGCTTTGTCAAGTGTTTATCATCATATGCAGCCCCAGGACCACCTGGCCTCACCCAGCCTCACGGACCCGGCTCCGTCGCAGCGCCTCAGCCTCAGAGTGGTGCATGATAGTATCTCAGTCAGAGCTCCTGCACACAAAAGTTGAATCATTTTTGTGCATCATAAGCTAAGGCACTGCGAGGCGTTCCGGCCCGTATCGTTCCCGCGCATCCCGTCCAGCAATACAGCTATTGGATCTTGTGCTGTTTGAACCTGTGGCGACGATGAAGCCCATTCGCCACAATACCTGACAGCACGTCGTATGCGGGACGGGGGCAGCTGCGCTACGTATGCAAAAGAGGAGGGGAAATAAAGGGACGCTTAGCTCAGCAACAGCAGCACGGGGGAGGAGACATGTAACTGAGCATCGGAAACCAAGCAAGAAAGAAGGAAGGAAAAGAAGCATTTGTGGTTGACAAGAAAGAGAGACGAAAAAGGGGGCCTCGCCAATGTCCGCGAACGTAGTGGAAAGGAAGGTATGGAGTTCTTTTTTGTGCTGTTGTTCGGTGGTGGATGAGACGGCTGGGTGCTGTCGCGGTACAAGAGGACGTCATTCTATGATGTTGTTTCTATGGGATAGAAGAGGGATGGACGTTTTCTGGTTTCTGTCATCCGGAGTTGTGGGAATTATCGGATATGGTGATCAAGTTGGTGAAGGTGGTGAACGTGTGGCTGCTGTTCGGATCGCTGGATATCTGAGTGGGGGATTGCGTTCCATTAGGGGACGGAGGTCGTGGCTGCTGCTTTCTACCGGAGAGGTCCTCAGGATCAGCGAACTTTTGTTTATAAGCAATGTCTGCGTGCAGGGAGGACGGGGTACTGGTTGGTGTCCGCGCTGTTTGGCCAGGGTGTACCGGTGCTGCTGCATACGAATTGGCTAGTTGTTGTTGTAACTCTGTGAGGACTTTGTGCGGGAGCCGGTTTGTTGAGCTACGTTGGTGCGCCGCGTCGTGTCTAGGCCGGGGAGAACGTGGGGCCTTCTCTCCAGACGTCCTCGGGCCTTCTCGGGTGGTCTTTTCAGCGCGTTTCGAGCGTCTCAATTCCCCACGTAGAATGTTGCATTGCTCTGTTGCAGCGGCTGTGCTGGCCTGGATGCCATCTGTTTGAGATTTCATCAGCTGCAGCGCGACGCCCATATCACGCATCCGAGATATTTCCTGTCGCACGCGATTCCTTTCGGTTGCAAGCTGCTGTCGCTCCTGTTGAAGAATACGATACTGCTCTGCTGTTTCTTCGCCCTTGCGTTCAAGTGTTAGAAGTACAGCTTTGATATGTGCATGGCGTTCCTCAAGCTCGTGTTCGCGGGTGGCGAGTGAAGATACTTCCTTCTCTGTTGACGTCGCCACATCGGCAAAAGCTTCTTTCATGGCATTCATTTCAACGCTAATTTGCTTCTCCTCTGCTTGTAGAAGTCCGAGGCAATCCTGCAGGCCAGACATCGCGCCTGAAAATTGCTCCGCTGTCGCGGCCCGCTCCTGCTCCACCAGCTGCTTCCACCTGGCGTACTCCCGGGACCATTCGCCTCGTGCGGCAGAGCACTTTGCCTCTTGCTGAGCCAGCCAAGACTCTTCCTCATGGAGATGATCGGTGACCAGAGCACCAAGAGAAGAAATTTCAGCGATGGTGGACGCGAGTTGCTTGTGCTGTCCCTCCACGCTCACGCGCTGGTTCGTAATGAGTTCTTGAATGTTCTGCAGGGAGGCCTCGCGTTCATGAAGCATCTTGAGGCGGTCGTCTTCCAGTGCAGACCTGCTTTGGTCCATCACAGCCTGAAATTCTTTAAGCGAGGTCACAATCTCCTCGACAGATCGAAGAACACCTTCAAATGATTGTGTAGCGTTTTTCATTTCCTGTTGGGTGGCAAGTAGGACTCGCTGCTGATCCTCCTTCAGCTGCTGTTCTCGATCAAAGTGCTCTCGTAGGAGTTGCAGTTCTTTCTGGTGCCTGGTTTCTTCTAGTTTCATTTCCTGCTCGTGGCGTGCTTCAATGCTGTTCATGCGCTCTGCATGAAGCTGATCGCGTAGGGCACGCTGCTCGCTGAACTCTGCCTCTCTGCGCCGCAAAGCGGACTGCTGTTCGGCTTCTAGAAGTTTCTGATGCTGATCAGCCCAGGCCTCCCGAGATTTAATGTAGACCTCCTCTAGCGTTACCTCTTCGGATTGTAGCCGAGCTAAATCTTCTTGCGCCATTCTTTGGATGTCAGCAAGTAGCGCATCATCCATCTTCAGAATGCGCTCACGCTCCTCGTCCTCTACTTTCCTCCAAAGCTGGAGCATTTCATGAAACTGCTTTTTCATCTCCTCTCGCTCACTCTGCGCTTCACTTCCAGCGCTAACCGCGAAGGAGGTCCGCACCTCATGCTGAACGAGCCGTTCAACTTCCTTGTTCCATTCAGCCGTTTCCGACGCGTTCGCTTCAAAGAGTTTGTGCAACCGCTCTATAATCGCGTTGGTCGCGGCGGCGACGGCGGATTCTACAAGGTCCCTTGTTCCGTTCTCCAGCTGAAGAAGATCTTTCAGCTGTTGCTCCTCCGTCTTGAGGGCGTCTAGCTTTTCCTGCGCCTCTTTTATCTTTGGTTCGAACGCCTGTTTAACCTCCGCTTCCACAGCTCTACGCGAAGCGAGAAGATTTTTTTCGTATTCGTCCCCTGCTTCTCGCAGTTTTGTGTCGGAGGAACGCTTCGCGTCTTCCAGCATTCCCCACATGGACCGCAGTTGGGCCTCCACTTGCGATATTTCACATTTCTTGTGCGCCTTTTCGCTCCGGTACTTCTCCAGGAGGGCCATTTCCTTCTCCTTCAACGACTGCAGCATCTTCTTCTTCGCGTTGACCTTTTGACGCAGCGACGCCACGCTTTCCTCCAGCAACGCAGCAGGTGTTGGCGCTGCGCGGCGGATATCGTCCGACTCCGTCGTGTCAGAGGACACTTTCGTGCGCCTCGTTGGGGCGCTGGGTGCCGTCGACGCCTTGGAGGAGTTGTTCACCCCGGAGCCTGTCTGGGAATAACGTTGCTCACTCTCGTCGCTAAAGCCTCCTAGCAGGTCCGCTGGGAAGGCAGACTCCCCTGGACCAAGGGGTGCAGGGGACTGCGACGCAGATACGCCGCGTCGAGGTGAGGCAACGCTGCTCTTATCTGTGCCGTGACGCGCCTCTCGTTGTTGCTGGAGGGCACGGCTCCGCATAGCCAGCATGTCGCCCGCACCGCCATTGCCACGGTTTATCGCAGGCGGCTTGCTATTTATCGCCCACTCGTCGTCGCTGGAGCTCATGTGGTGCGCTACGGTGACGTCGCAGTAGTTGGCTCTAATCTACAAATAGTCAAATGGGCACGTGGGAGGAGAACAGATAGAAAATCGCCACAGTATAAAGCATTTCATCTCAAAAATGTACGTAGAGAAAAAATGAGAGAGAGAAAGCATAAAAATGAAACACAGACAATTCGAATATCGTAGCAGCGCAACCGAACTTAAACGTTGTACTTCCCCCTGTAAAAGTTGTCTTCCGTATGTCTCCCGCACCTAATTAGACACGAGCGGGATGGAGGCGGATTCAGGTTTAACTTCATTGTGAAGGCGGCTGGATTTCATCTAGATCTTTGAATCCAACTCTGAAATGGGCCGCCGTTGTGTGACAGCCTCTTTCACCACTTGAAACGCGCCCAATAGGCCACTGAGACCCAGTGTTTCTCTGCTTCCGAGAGAGGCGTAATACTCCAAGTCCGATAACTTTCGCAGCAGAAAGCACTTGCAGTCCTGAGGAAGGTCCATAGACATCATGATAGGGTACACCTCCCTTACCAAGTCTGCCACAGATACCCCGGAGGAGGTCACCAGGGCTTCTGTTTTGGTCCAGGAGGCGGAGAGGTTGTCGGAGAGCATGGCTGCCACGATCGTGGCCACTTCCTCGGGGGTGGCGTTTCCTGTTACCTTGTAGACGGACGACTCTGTGATCTCGCCACAGGATAGGGCAGAGGCCTGCATGGTATTCAAGCAGCGGCGAAGATCTCCTTGGCTAAGATGGTAGGCTGCTAGCAAACCCTCCTCTGTATAACGAACGTTTTCCTGTGTCGCCACCATACGTAGCCGAGGTAACATTTCACTTTTCTTTACGGGTGAGAAGCGAAAGCGAGTACAGCGAGACTGAAGAGCCGGGATAACCTTGTTGACGTGATTGCACAAAAGGCAGAAACGTGCATTGCGTGTGTACTTCTCAATTACTCGACGGAGAGCCGCTTGGGCGTCGTGCGACATGTGATCCGCCTCGTCTAGAACCACCAGCTTGAAAGGAGCAGTAGATGGCCCAGATGAAAAGATGGATCCGGTGCTGCAGAACTCTTTGATAAGGTTACGTACGACGTCAATGCCCCTATCGTCCGATGCATTCAGCTCTAGAATGTGTGCTCGCATCCGATCGTTCCCGAATAAATGTGCAGCACAGGCCTTCACGGTAGTGGTCTTGCCTGTTCCTGGCGGCCCGTATAGAAGCAGGTGCGGCATATTTCCCGAGTCCATGAGGCGCCGCATTGTTTTGATAACATTCTCTTGGGCCACGACATCGTCTAACTTTGACGGACGATACTTCTCTGTCCAGGGCAAACTGCTGCTGGAAGAGGCAGACTCCATAGCTAGCTTGTTTCTGTAAAGAACGGGCCACCTAGAGCACGAGAGGAAAGAAAATAAACAACTTCACACGAAAAGGAAAATGAATACAAATAAAGATAAAGAGATGGCTCAAAGCGAGGAGGGAATAAGTTCAAGAGAGGGAACCATTAGGAAAGAAAACGTCAGGAAATCCTCTGATAGTCGCACTCCAATGAAGCATTTTAGAGCAGGAGGAATAAGGAGTGGGGCGCCAACTCTTGTTCGCTCCCTTAAGGAAATGCCCTACAAGAATTAAAGGCAGAACAGTCGAACACGGCACCGCTATTAGCGTACTAGGCAGAAATATCCCGCAAGAGAAACGTGTCCCACATTTTAAAACTACCTGTTTTTCTAATCGTTCTTCTCTTCCGATGGTACCGGAGTGAAGTCCGCAAGATTGGTTGGGAGTTCCCCTAGATCTGCCAGCTGTGAAAAGGCCTCCACAATCTCTTCAGCTTTCGAGCTCTCGGTGTTCTGTTTAAGAAGCTCACACACCTCTGTACATTTCTGGTACTGCATTTCGTGACGTTTGCGCTCCTCTTCAGGGAGATCTGGATGGGCCTTCAACCACGCGGGGAAACCGTCGCGCATTAATTCGATCATCTGTATCATCTCAGGGCTTGTACACGCTCCAATCAGAGTCTTTGCCAGCGCGTCGTTCATACCGTCGTCATCCCCTTCGCTAGACGCTGCAGCTGCAGTTGGGTCAGCTGGGAGATGATCCGTTGGAACCTCGATTTCCCTCAACAACTCGCTCGCCGCCTCAACGTTTCCATCGCCCATCGTCTTTAGAACATCCTTTAGTTTGCTAAGCTTTTCTTTGTCCTCGTCATTCTCAGTGTAGCCATCCAGCATTTCAACGATATCACGAAGGCCAGACGTCAGACCTTCAAGATCTGCATCATTCCCCTCTGGATTGAGCATGGGAGTCAGAGCCTGCAGCAGACTGGCGGAAATGGGATTCATGGATGCCTGTTCAACAGCGTTGTCAACCTTCGCATCATTTTTCTTTGACGCCTCATCTTCTTTCTCGAGTGCAGCGTCGAGCTCATCAAATGCCTCATCCAGGATATCATCCAGATCAGCGTCACTCATTTTTTTTTCTTTTTATCCTTGTCACGAAGATCCTTTATTTATTTATTTGTTTGTCGGGTTGTCAGGGGAAAGAAAACAATGAGGACCAAAGCAGTAACAAAAGAAAGTACCCGACGCGCAAACGCTAAACAATGGAGTGGTGAAAGAGTTATTGATTCCTCATCTTTTCAGTTTACTTTTGTTGTTGTTGTTGTTCCAGATCTTCATAAAAGCAGTCGTGGGACGTTGTGCTCTTATCGACGCCATTTCGGGCCACTACGAGACTGCTTGCGGGCGTTATCGTGGCGAATGTGGGAGCCATCTAGAGGCGGCCTGCTTTCACTTTGCTGGGGTCCCGTGGTCTTTTCACCATTTTTGGACCCGGCTTTCCGCGCTGCTAAGGCAATTTCCTTTGAGCTTGCCCTACTCCGCACGGCCGCTGCAATAAGTTCTCTTGCCCTCTGAGCATTGCTCATCTTCTCCAACTCGCTGGAAGCCTTTAAATTTCGCATTTGCTCGATTTTATGCTGATTCAGTTCCATATTCTTTTTTCTTGTGGATTTTGTGTTATTATTCGAAGCGAAATCTTCAAAAAAGGCAGGGGTTCCATCTGCCCATTCATCCTCGTCGCTCATACTCTGTAGTAGCAGCGGTCTTTGCGTTCTTTTTAGCAAGCGAGACAATGGACAACGAACATAAAAATGACACAACGAGGTACCAGACACACCGGAAATATATATATAGAACGAAAAAGGCGAAACACGAGAGGATAGAAAAGAGGAACGAGGATGGTAGGCCTGTATATTTATGTTTTATTCGGCTTCAAAAGATACTGATGGTAGGCCTGTATTCCTGGGTAGTGATCCCACTCCGAAACATAAGTAAAATTGGTTTTAATACAGTTCTTTTAGGAAACGAGAAAGAAACGATGAATCAGAGCACCTTACTGAGTCAGGGTCTTGGTGGTGAGGCCCTTGAAGGTGGGGACAGAGACGTTCGAGATCACGGTGTAGAAGTGCTTCTTCTTGTTGTTCTCGAGAGTCTCGGCCTTGCGCTGAATGTGAACACGCACGCGGCCGGGAACACCCTTGACGCCCTTGTGCCAGATGAAAGTGTTGAGGGAAGCGTCGATACGGTTGTCCTTGGTCTTCATCAGCTTGCCCACGAACGCCTTGATGCGCTTGATGGCGAGAGGGGCGCGCTTGTGGAAGGTCTTCTTCTTCAGAAGCTTCGACAGGTGAATGGTCGCTTCCATGCTCACGGAGTCGGCCTTGCGGCCGGTGCGCTGACGAAGGGACGCGCGAGTGCACCCACGCACACGGGAGTTCTTGGCAGTGTTGCCAACACCGTGGTACTGCTTGATCTTCTCGTCGCTCATCTTCGCGAGCACGCGCTTCCAGCGCTTGTCGTCGCGGTTCTTGCGGCTCTCAGCAGCCTTCTTGCGGGCATCCAGGAGGGCCAACTTCTTCTCCTTCCCGAGCACCTTGCTCTTGAAACCAGCGCGGGTCATCGGCACCTAATTCTACACAGCAGCAAACAGTCGAGGAGAAAGGAAAGATAAACATGAATTTAAACAAGGTTTAATTAATATAGAAGAGTACTACTCTTACAACAGAACAGAAATATATATATATATATATATATATATCTGTAGATTTTCTTCAGAGAAAAAATAGATATGCCTATGGATCGTACTAACTTTTTTTTTTTTTCAACTCAAACGAAAATAACATGTGTAATCATCGAATTTCCGCATTCACGTGACAAGACAGTGCCTCCTGTACGATGCAGACACGCTTACTGAGTCAGGGTCTTGGTGGTGAGGCCCTTGAAGGTGGGGACAGAGACGTTGGAGATCACGGTGTAGAAGTGCTTCTTCTTGTTGTTCTCGAGAGTCTCGGCCTTGCGCTGAATGTGAACACGCACGCGGCCGGGAACACCCTTGACGCCCTTGTGCCAGATGAAAGTGTTGAGGGAAGCGTCGATACGGTTGTCCTTGGTCTTCATCAGCTTGCCCACGAACGCCTTGATGCGCTTGATGGCGAGAGGGGCGCGCTTGTGGAAGGTCTTCTTCTTCAGAAGCTTCGACAGGTGAATGGTCGCTTCCATGCTCACGGAGTCGGCCTTGCGGCCGGTGCGCTGACGAAGGGACGCGCGAGTGCACCCACGCACACGGGAGTTCTTGGCAGTGTTGCCAACACCGTGGTACTGCTTGATCTTCTCGTCGCTCATCTTCGCGAGCACGCGCTTCCAGCGCTTGTCGTCGCGGTTCTTGCGGCTCTCAGCAGCCTTCTTGCGGGCATCCAGGAGGGCCAACTTCTTCTCCTTCCCGAGCACCTTGCTCTTGAAACCAGCGCGGGTCATTGCGGTGGAAAAACGACTATTGTTATGCGTCACGAATCGGAACGAAAAAAAAAATGTTTTCCAAAAGATAACGAAGAAACAAAGAGACCCAGACAGACAGCATTATTTATTTACACAACCATGACAAATGAAACCTATTCATTTCAGCTGATCGCTGATTCTTTCTTGTTGTTGGAATGGTGGATAGCACAAATTCCGCATTCAAGGTATTTCTTTTTTTTTTTTGTATGCATTTGTCCGTCGGAAAAGGCTCGTGATTCACCAGCTACCATTTCGAAGCTTCTCAACTAGACCAGTCATGTCAAACAGCTCCACGCGGCCTTCCATGCTGCCCATGATCATATAGTACCCAACCCGAAGTTCTTCCTCCTCTTGCTGAGCAGCACGCTGCGCCGCGGTGCCCAACACACCCGCACCGTTCTGATTCTCCTGCGGCTCTGCAGACTTTCCCGTTTTTACCGGAAAGATCGTAAGGGCGTGTCGTAAATCGAACTGCGGCCCACGCCAAAAGCAGCTGCTTGTCGCGAGAAACCCTGGCCCATCTGTGACCGTGACCCTGCCGGTTGCCTGGATGTAGCGAACAGCACCGCCATCCCCCCATACGCACAGCTGCAGCGCCACTGGACGGTCTAAGTCCACAGAAAAACGCTCAAACGGATCCTCCACGCGGGGTATTTCCATCGCCTGCATGTGCCATACCCACGAACCAAACGTAAAGACCTGCACCTTCTTGAGCAACAGGACGGGCTGGCGCCGAAAGGAAGCCTCCCAGATGAGCACCTCCCCCGTGCCGTGCCCACTGTAGAAGCGGTGGGTCTTGGTGGAGTCCCTAGGCGTGGCCACTACACACGTAACGCGCCGGAGGTCGTAGACCATCATATCGTCCTCCTGTTGGAGGGGAGAAGAGGCGCGATGCGGGTCCGCCCCTGGGGGCCAGAGCCCTTGCCACCACTGCTTGGACGACTTATTCAGTGCCTCGTTCTGCTCGGGGTGGCTGACGTAGAAGGGATCCAATTCGAGAGACATCTGGCGGATGTACTTTGCCGTCTCCTCGGTCGTGTCGGTGATGTTCATTTGAAGAGCCGGGTTCTTCTGCATAGCACTCCGCTGTCGGTTGTACACAAAAGTGTGCGTCACGCCCTTGTCTTCTAGATGAGGTTTGTGGATGGAGGTGATCTTAGAGTCCTCAATAATATCTTTGCTATCTGGAGGATAATCTAACGTGCACTCGTACTTCCCCGAGGACAAGGACCACATGCTGATGCTGCCATTGTCCTGGCCACAGACAAGCGACTGGGTCCGTGGGCTATGGTGAGGTGTCATGCAAAGGACAAACCCCGCGTGGACAAGATCGTGTAGCACCTCAAACTCCGGTGATACTCTTATCACGTACACGTGACGCATGGAGGCCACGTAGCACAGATAGTCGCTCGTGGTGACAACTTTTTTGGTGTGGCGGTCCACGCGAGCAAGGAGGAGCTTTGTTAAGGGACCTGTTCCGGGACGGACGCGAGACTGAATGAGGAATGTCATTGGGTTCCAGGCAGACAGGACACCGTTTTCACACGCTGTGAGCACCAGCTGGGTTGTGGGCGAGGTGGTGGTAGATCGTTCAGCAAGATCCACCTTGGGTGGAAAGCAACGAACACCGTTCACCCACTGATCATGCTTCATCAGCGCAAACGGTTGATGTGTTGCAAGGTTCCACACAAACACTCCTCCAGCGTTGCAAGCAGCGTAGAGTCGATTCATCTCTAAATCAACTTCAATGTCTCTGATTGTGTCTTTTACTCCGTTGTACGGCAGCCGGACGCACGCGAAAGGTTCGAGAGCATCTTGCATTTTTCATTGGATAGAAGACAGCCTCTTTTTTCAGCACTCGCTACCGTCCAATTGAAAAGCCTAAAAATGTTTCTGCCACTTTCGCCAAAGTACACCAGAGATATCTAAACTCTGAGAAGGACCAACTGGGTAACTGAATAGAATAGCAGAAATGGGAAGGGGGGGAGGGAGTGCAGTAATTGATGGTTTAGCAGGAGAAACTAATCATTCGAATCTGTGATGGTGTTACAATGATACGCCAACATTGGACTCTGTTGTTGTTGTTGATTGGTTGGTTTATACGCATTTTTCGGGTTGGCTTCTAAGGCCCACTGAAATTATGCGTTAGTAATGATTGACAGATAAAAAAAGGGGATCGAGGTGAACTGCTGCAAAGAATGTGCCGACAGGTGCGAGTATCATGGAAATATCGGATGAGCAATAGTAAAAACAGTCATACAAATATATATGTAAAATGAAGTTGTATTGGAGACAGGAAACAACTCGCAGAACAAAAAAAAAAACGCGGCAGACAGGATATCACTCCATACGCTCAGGAGAGGTTCGCGTCCGTATGAAGTCCTGATCAAGGTGATCCGTCTGGCCACTCTCAGCGTCCTCATTCTTGGGGAGAGACAGGCGTCTCGGTAAGGAGCAGGAGAGAAAGGGGTCACTCATTCACTCATCTATTTCTGAGATCTCCGTCACACAGTTCTTCCATGGGGTTCTATTTGGCTGTGTTTATTTCAGCAGTTAGTGAAGCAATCCGACCCGTTGCTGCTATATAAATATATGTGTAAGGTTCCTTGTGTGATTTTTTTCCAAGTACTTTTTTTTTACTATCTTTAAAAAAAAAAATGTGGTATTCCTCTCTGTTCGTTGGAGGGAGTCAAAGAGTCCCATCAACTTCGAAGTAACTAACTGTGAATGCTGATCTTCTACCTTCCTTATCATTTTCGTTGTTTTTTACTTCGCAAGTTCGCAGCATGTTGTATATTATCGATAATAAAAAAACCCGGTAAACAGGAATGCGTGGAAAGAGGACGAGCAAACCACAAAAATAAAAATATAATTCAGAAAGGGGAAAAAAAAAATCCTCGAAATGATGCGATGAAAAATATATATGTAAAAAGAAAGCACTAGCGCTGCACAAAGAGAACAAAGATTTTTGAAAATAAAAAGGAGGCAGCCCGAAACGATCCGCTGTCAGCCTTCCACACTTCAGACGGACACGATCGGGGCTCTCCTGCTGGGCACTACACCACTTTCCACCCCACTTTGATTGACATTGACTTACACACTCAAAATTAGGATTTTTTTTTTTATTAAAAAAAAGAGGAAAGGTTCTCAGGATTCCACGTTGCAGCAATCCCGCGCCCGATGCAGTGGACCGGTAAGAGAAATAGATCAGCTGTATAGGGAAGGGGGAACAACAGAGCTCCTCAAAGCTAAAAAAGAGGAAAAAACGAACAACAATAACAAAGAGAAGGAAAAAAAAGCGTCTCAATAAAAGGAAATAGGACGTATATCAACAAAAAAAAAAAAAACACGAGCGCCGCACAGATAAAATAAAAGGGGTTTCATAACAAGAGAGCATCGTGCGAACTGTATATATGGCAGGGGAAGAGGCATATCAATACACATTTCCTAGCCCTACCTCCATACCGCTAGCGGAAATATAAAGGGTAAAAAATTAGCACACTCGCTTACACATACAAGCATAAATATTGATGGAGGTGTATAAAATAAACATGCAAGGCGTTCGAAGGGGTGTGATGAAGGGCTCGACAGCTGCACGAGTAAACGTAAGTAAGGGCGACACTCCTTCAGGCCTACAGAAGTACTGCAGCGCGTGAGGCTGTTGTGACGCCATCGTATAGAGGGAGAGACTTCGTATAAACTGGGAACATCGTATGAAAAGGAAAGGCTGGCAAACGAAAGATAGGCGCATGGAAAGCAGCAAAGTACATATCCGCATGTCTAACCTTGAAGGAGCCGTCTTCGCTTACGGGGTAAATCGCCTCAGGGAGTGCTCTACCGCTGTGATGGGCTCCGTGTAGAGCCGCCAGGGGTAAGCGAGCCGCTGTCCAAGAGTGCGTCTACAAGAAAAAATAAAACTAATAATAATAGGAATAGCAATAATAGTCGTGTAATCAAACAAACAAAAGAACAACCACAAGCTGTTGCAGCCGCCCTGTGTCGTATTGCCCTGAAGCCAGTACATGATAGGATTTCAAAAAAAAAAGACCAAGTATGTGTAGAAGCGAGTGTGTGAGGGAAGGGAAGGAAAGACCAGGTGCATCGCAGAAGACAGAATATAATACGATTGTACCTCAGAAGTAAATACATATAAAGCAAAAAAAATGTGGGGGAAGGGAAAAAATAGAAGAAGGAAGCCATCCCCTGCCCGGTCTCTGCTACCAGGAGATGTGAGGGCGACCGAGCATACCTGTCTCAACCGTCGCGATCGTCCACTGCCGAACGAACTCATGCGCCTCGCTGAGCATGCACAGGCACTTCTCATATGCAACGAAAGCAAAGACGGTCGAGGGGATGACGCGCGCCACGTTGACCGGGAGGCCGCGGTACATACCTGCTATTCCTTCCATTCGCCAGATGGTGGCGAGTCCGTCCATCATCCCCTGATATTCCTTGAAGCCCTGGCTGTGGTGAGCCTGCAGACGCGTGCGGACGACCTCGAGAGGATTGAAGAGGGCGGAGGAGACGGCCTTGGAGACGGCGGATGCCATAGCCACCTGCCACGGGGACGGGGTGTCGGTGTTGGTGAAGAAGCGACGGCGAAGGAACTCGTACAGGGTGACCTGGATAGTGGTGTTCCCGGTCAAAACGATCTGCGGCGCGATTCCCTTGAAGAGCGACTTCCACCCCTCCTGCTTGATGATACTGCGGCAGCCGCCCTGGTTGCCCTTGTTGAGCTGCCGGCGGGTCTTGAGCAGGTTCAAGGGCGTAAGGATGGTCCCCGTGGTGGTAGCGGCTACGCAAGCGCTCGCGAAGTCGCGAGTGGAGGCGCTGCACTCCTCGTATCCGCGGCGCTGAAGCAAATCGGCTATCTGGCGCTGGGCGGAGTGAAACGTGAGGAGATACAACCCCCAGCCAATACTATGGGACGCCACGGACACGCCAATACCGCGGTACATGCCCCGGAATCCCTCGGCCTGAATAATTTGCCGCACAGAGCAAGAAAGAGGTTTCTTGCAGCAGTCTTTGCGGATGGTGTGCATTCTTGTGCGGAGGAAATCCAGGGGATAGAACAGCATCGTGGCCATTGCGCCACCCATGACGCCAGCTGTGCAATGCATCCATGGGTGCTCCGACCGCTCTCGACTGTCGGTGGTTGACATGTGTCCTAGAAGGTAGTAGAGAAGGTAGTAGAGAAGGTAGTAGCAATCTAAAAGGGTAACGGCAGGCGTTGAAACCGATGCAAGCAAGACGCTCCAAATCGATCTTTTCTGTGCGACGAGATACCCTGACTTTCTACTACTACAAGCAATGATTTAACTAGATGGATCGAACTTTTGATTACACTATACCCGAGAGCGTATAGAGTACTAAGGAATGGATCCGAAAATGAATCCCACGGGGGCGATGGTGTACATATCAATATATTAGTAGGTAAGACGTCAAAATAAAGAAAAGAAAGGGTGGAGAGAACAAATATGAAAATATATTCGGCATGGTGACGAAGCACCCTTCCATGTTCTTCACATCCAGGAGTTTGACATAATCTTCAACGTCACACACTTTTTTTTCTTTTCAGTGAACATTTTTATGATAGACCTTCAGAGGCTGCCTGTGTCTGTAGCGTCTGATTCCGTTAGTAATCGATGTCATCCCTCTTGTGTCTCGATCATCGATACATGCACAGCAAAGTACTGAATGCTCTGGCAAGCAAAATATGAAAAATAAATGAATGAGGTTGTTCTCAGCACAATCGGTTAACTCTGCAACTGCAACAGGACGCTCGAGAAGGAGCAGTCGGATGGCTTACGCAAATAGTATTTGCTTTGTTCCTTCATAGTGGTCCTAAACAAGAGGGTAAACGAATGGTTTAGAAGGCGCCCCCAACAATCAGAATTAAAATATGAAAGGAAGAAATAAAAAAGGAAAAAAAACATACCAGAAAGTATAATAATAAGAAGAACGCTTCTTTGTGAAAGAAAATGAAATAGAGTGGTATCATGTTTTATAAAAATAAAGACAGATATCAGTGGTAGTAATAGTGAAAGAATGGGATGGCACGGTGGCACAAAGCGTGAACGTTAGTATCAGCAACACGTTCACCCACAACAAAAAGTAGGTCGATATCTACTGCATCTCCGGCCAGTTGAAGGATTCACGTCCTTCCTTATCCAAGCGTTCGTACCCGTGGCGGCCGAATATGTCGCGCTGCAGAGACACCAGCTGCGCGTATTTCAGCTCTGGCGTAAACATTGCGTTCACGTAGCAGAGCGAGGCATGCAACACGGGGAGGGAGCAGGAGGTGTTGGCGGTGATCAGGGACACAATTTTACGGTAGCTGTCGAGACCTTCGGAAATCTCCTTGGTGAAGGCGCACATCAGGTTGCTGAGGCTAGGGTTCTTCTCAAAAGCCTCGGTCATGGGCTTCAGAAGGTGGCCCTGTAGAATGCAGCCGGCACGGAACGTGGAGATCGTCGCAGGAAGATTGAGACCAAAATTGTGAATCTTGTCCAGCTCCCGGAGGCACTGGAACATCTGAGCGTAGCTGGAGATGATAGAAATGCAAGTGGCATGGTACAGCTGCTTGATCTCGGGGCCGTTGGCTGTCTTGTCCTTCACCGTGTAACCAGGGCCGGGGGGGAGTGTGAAGTTCTTGGCATTGGCAATGCGCTCATCCTTGTACATGGTCAGCTGGCGAGAGATCACAGCCATGTTTAGCGAGGGAGCAGGGACGCCAACTTCGAGGGCCTCCTGTGCGGACCAGAGGCCTGTACCCTTGGAACCGATGCGGTCGAGGACCTTCTCGGTGAGGAACTTCCCGTCGCTTTCCTTTGCCTGGCACGCGGCGATGGAGATGTCGAGCATGTAGGAGGCCAGGAAACCTTCTGCCTTCCACGCTTGAAGTACCCTCGCGATTTCGTCATTGTTCAGCCCCAGGGCGCGGAGAGAGTCGAAGACTTCGCCCCAGATCTGGAGAATGGCGTACTCACCCGCATTGTGGTACATCTTCACGCAGGAGCCGGCGCCACCCTTCCCGTTGAAGGTCACGCACGGACGACCATCGTGGGCCTTCGCCGCAGCCGCCTCCACAATGGGCCGCACCTCGTCCCACACACTGGGAGTGCCTCCTGGGAAGAAGGCGGGGCCCTTGCGAGCACCCTCCTCTCCGCCAGAGATGCCCATGCCAAGGAAGCGGAGGCCGATGCTCTGGAGGTGTTCCGCGCGCTTCCCTTGATCCTTGAAGTTGGCGTTGCCGGTGTCGATGATGATGTCGTTCTTGTCCATCACCTTCGTGAGCTTTTCAATGGTGGTATCCGTAGGGGCCCCAGCGGGGACGAGGATGAAGACCTTGCGGGGTGCCTTCAGGGAGGCGCAGAAGGACTCCAAATCTGAATACCCGGATAGGTTGGGGCCCCACGGCATGGAAGCGTTCTTCTTGAGGTACTGCTGCGTCACATCAAAGGTGCGGTTGAAAACGGCAACTTTAAAGCCCTTTTCAGCGATGTTGATCGCAAGATTAGAGCCCATCACACCCAGGCCGATGATACCGAGATCGTTGGACATCTTGAAGAAAAGAAAATAGAAGAGTCGGTTAGAAAACTAACGATGGAAATATACAAAGGGAGAAAGGCGATAAGAAAAGTGTGAAAGAAGCAAAGGATAGATGTTTGTGACTAGTTCGTCTGGCAGACAACACCTAGAGATAAAAAGGCTGCAGCGCCACCACAGATAACTCCGCAAAGAAAGAAGTTTTTTTTCCTTTTTTTTTTTTACGAGGACCTCTCGACGGTGTCCACCTTCTGTGCATCACCACGGTTGGCGGACAAGGACATACGAAGGCGCTCTTGTTCGAGTTGGATTTGCTGTAGAAGTGCGAGTCGGCGTTTGCGTCGGCGACGACTGGAGCTTAGCTTCTTTTTCTTTCCCTTTCCCGTTTTAGAGCCGGAGAGCGCCACCTTGTTCCCTTCCAGGGCTGCGGGAACATCCATCCGAAAGCGCCTTCGCCGCTCCACGATCTTGTTGAGCCACATAGCGGTGTCTGCCGGGGATGCCGCGCAGATAATGATGACCAGTTGCCCTAATTTAAGCAATTGATGCTCGTTGGTGCGCCGGTAGAAGGCGACGAGGCGTTCCACTCGATCCGCATGAGCCGATTCGTTGAGTTTTGTTAGCTCGTGAGAGATGTGCACGCGTCTATTGGGAAGCACCGATGCAATGTCCTCGAGGACAAGCAGCAGCCGTCGCGGCACCTCGTAGAACACACACGGGTGCGTCGCCGGGCCTACCACATTTCGCAGCAATCGAAGTCGCGCGGCATGGCCGGACGGCATCAGGTTACCAAAGAAAAACGCACCCATCATTGGGGCGTCGACAGATGCGTCCGGCCCGCCGGCACGAGGGGCGTGTTCGTAGGCGGAGCTCGTTTCGCCCGAAGAGGAAAGCGCTGACAGTACCGCTGACGCCCCGGGGACGGCTGTTACACGAACACCGCTCGCTAGCATCGCCCGCACCAGCTCACCCCCAACGTCCCCGATGCACGGCGTACCACTCGTCGTGACGAGCGCCATGCTTCGGCCACCCTTCAGCATCTCCACCAGCTTTGGTGCTGCTGCTGAGCGATTCTGCGGGCTGTAGTGTATCAGCCGGCCCTGGTTTGGGATCATCACCAAATCGAGTAGCGTCTTCGTGGCGGGCCGGTCCGACGTCACAACGTAGTCTACTTCCCGAAGGACATCGATCGCCCGGAACGTAAAGTCTTTCAAGTTCCCAACGGGTACAGAGACGACATGGAGGACTCCTTTATCGATGATCGCAGGCTTCTCCAGGGGATTCACCGTGTCCTCTGAAACAGGTCTCACCTTGCGGTAGCGGAAAGCGCTGCGCAGCAACGGAGTGATCCGCAGCCCCGGCATGCCAGCCCCATAGGAGAGCTGTCCGGCCCCTGCTGAGAGCATTCTTCACAACGAAAAGAAAAAGGTAGGGCGGGGAGAGCCCTCTGACGCTCTTGCTGCCAGAATGCTGTATCCTTTTCCTGTAAGGAAAATATTAGATCGCAAGGAAGAAGAAAAAGAAGAAAAAAAAACACGATTTGATGCTTTTGAAAGGAATAGCGAAGCTTGACGATCGTGTGTATAGGCGCATAGATGGTGCTGACCCGAATGCTCTGGTATGATTATTTTTCTTGATTATTGGGATGAAATGTCTTCGGGCACCCATAAGTGATTACACGATATCGCGATATTATTCTTTACCTCATCCCACATGTGTTCGTCCCTCTATCCCTCTGGAGGTCACCCGAAGGATAATTGATCCACCCAATGAACAAACACTTCTACTGCTCAACAGAAAGAACGATGCGTGGCAGCATCGACTGCTTACCGTCCTGACTGCTTCGCGCCATCTCTGACAAGGTCCTCCAGCGTTCCTTGGTCTCAGCCCCACCGGCTGCTTCACTGGAACCTAACATAATGTCCATGTAAAACGAGACCATGGCATCTTCGACGAACATATTATCGCTCTCCTTGAAGAATAGAACGTCGGCTTCCTCAGCATCTGCTGTGCCCTCCTGCTCATCGTCCTCCAGAAGACCGCCTAAGCGCCGCACCACCTCCGCCTTCTCCACCAGACCCGATACATAAAGTCGCTTCAGAACCAACACCGTCCCCAATGCGCAGGTCACCGGGTCGCTCACCATGCTGTTCGCCCCTGCAAGGCAGCGGCAGCACACGCTGGAGGCTCGCTCACGCACATCGTACGAATCATCCAAGAGAAAGCACAGGAGTGTCAGCAGCAACGCGGGGGCGGAAGGAGATGGAGCGTGGCCGGGGCGCAGCGTCCCCGCCACCCCGAGTAGAAGGTGGGCAAGGCAGTCGAGGGTGGCGAGGCGCATGGTCTGGGGCCGCTGCGGCATCCCAAAAAACTCTAGGGATTCGATCAATTGCTGCCGGTGAGCCGCGGACTCGCTCCCCGAGGTGGCCGCCAGGAGGCGCAGGCCAGAGGTGCACCACTCTGGGGAAAAGGTCCCCTTCATGACGCAGCTGGAGAGCGACGCGAGCAGCTTCCCCCGAAGGCCTTCCGGCACGTCAACGCAGCGCAGCGGCGAAAGATCCGCCAGGAGGCCCATGCAATCGCTCCCAGCCACGAGATGCCAGCTGCAGAGGCCGCCGAAGTGCTCCACCGCCGCCGCCGCCGCCTCTAGAGCACACTGGCAGACGTTCAGGCCACACAGAGACGACAAGAGGCCAACCGTGCTGCGCAGCTGAGCAGCGCTGATGAAACTCTCGCTGTAGTATGTGTGGAGTTGTCGCGCCAGCACAGCCGGGAAGCTGTGCACCCGGTCCACTTCTGGGGTGAGGAGGGCAGTAGCGCCAGGGACTTCGCCGAGCCGGCGGAGCGCCTCCAACGTCTCGTGCTCCATCTGGTCGTGTTTTTCCAAAGCGAAGAGGAGAAAGAGCGCCGCCGCCTCCAGCGTCCCGGCGTGGTCGGCGTTACTCCAGCGGAACAGACTCGTCGGCTTTTCTAGCACGTTGGAGAGCGTCCGCACTCCAATCCCCAACAGCGCAGTCAGACGGGCCTGCCACGCTGCGGGCGGGTGGCAGGCAACGCCGTAGGCTAGAACATCGGCAATTAAGGCGTGTAAGCACGAGCACACGGTCGGACAGACGAGGGCCGCGGCTTCCAGCTGCCGGCTCCCTGTCACGATCACATCTGCCACCGCAAGGGTCGTTGTGGCTGCGGTCTCTGGCGTGGCGTATGGGCTCTGGACCATTCGCTGTTTGCGGCGCAGGGTGCCGACATAGCTGCTGTGGAAGTGCTGGAGTTGCAGCAGCACCCCGTGTATGGTGTTGGTCCGTGGCGCATCCGCTGGCGTCAGGCGCTGCGAGATGCGACGGAGCAGCTCGCCAATGTTGGCGGGTGGCACGAGGCAGGGCAGCGCGACGGCACTTGCTGCGCGAATCATCAAGTTCCTCGAGTAGCTGCACTGGGAGACGACGTGGATCATCGCCTCCCCGTCGTACCCGCCTGTCGCAGAGGCGGCGATAATGTGCGGTGGATCTGGAGCCAGCATGGAGAGCATTTGCAGCAGGGGAAGGGTAGTCAGGTCGCGCACATCGATCCCACTGGGAGAGGCTTCGACCTCCAGGCTACGATGGAGCTCCTGGTACGCGTATGCCACGCCGCGCGGCGTTCGTTTCGCGATGTCATGCAAGGACGTGTTGACGCCGCTCCCTCCAGTTGCCGGGTGCTCACCGACAAAACGTTGGAGAACAGCCGCGAAGAGCATGAGCGAGCTATTACGAATGTTCCAGCTGGAGTGGTCGAAACCGTTGGTCGCCATCATTAGAGCGGCCTCAACGTCCGCCACGACGCGCTCTCCAAAGATCTTGTCTTCAAAAATGAATTTCAGCACGTTCAGAGCGTTGGAGCGCTGGCTGAGGCGGACAGGATTCTGAGCTTGGGGCGATCCACGCTGTTCCGTTCCGATCTGAAGCAGGGTCCGCATCGCCACCGGGAATAGAACCGGTGGTGCTGAATCGTCCTCGGCCTCCAGCACGGCCAGCAGTGCGTGGGGGAGGCCTTGGCTGCGCCGAAGCATGCGGCTAATGTCCGTGGAGGACACCCCGTCCGGCCCGAGCAGAAAAGAGAGGAGTTGCGATGGCAAGTGGTAAAATGCCGAGGACCGGCAGCGCACCAGCGCCTGGACCAGCACCTTGAGAGCACCGCGAACGCAGCGCATGATACCGTTGTGCTTGGTGAGCAGAAGGGCATTGGTAAGGTCGTAGCACATAGACTCCACAGTACTGTACTCTATGCCTGTGATGTCCACCAGAGTAATGACGCGCTGTAAGCACAATGTCGCGACTCGGATACCAAGCCACGTGTTGTTCACCACAAAACGCATAGCCGACTCCGGTGCGTCATGGTTGCGGTCATACGCGTGACCACGGCAGTCAACCACCTCCTCCTCCCCGGGTACATCATGGCCAGCTAGCGCACCGCAGGCTCGTATGACAGAGGCGCACAAATGGAAGAGGCGGTTCGCCATCGGGAGAACGGTAGTCGTGTCCTCACGGGGCCTTCCATTGCAGTGCGCCGTGAAAAGTTCAGCGCAGAGGGAGAGCGAACCGTGCAGAGGGTGGTCGGTGATGTATTCGAACAAGGAGGCCCCGTGCTGCGACGTAATGCAAGAGCATATCTGATCGAGCAGTTCGACTGTTTTACTGAGCACCTCTGGGTAAATGGGTTTAGGGCAACGGTGATCGTGCGCTGCAGCAACTCGGACCCAGAGCATGTATCGGTGAACGGCGCCTTCGGCTTCCCGCAAGGTGGTCGCACTAAGGGCGCCGCGGAACGCCCGATCCACAGCAGCCGACGGTTCCATCTCTATCGAGAGAAAATGTTTTAGGTTCTCCTCGTCGGCCACGAACTCCCCCAAAAGCCCTGCGGCTGCTAGTCGCATCTGACTCCATCCGTCGGCAAGATCGTTGAGTAGCGGCCGGATCACGTCACCCCTGAACAGCACGGGCTGCAGTCTGTGGTACACCGCTGGGGTTTCTCGCACTGCACGGATGAACGAGGCGTAGCAGCCGCAGGCGGCCACCTTGCGCTCCACCGAGCGTCCCTCCCCGGATACAATGTCCCACCCGATGTTCGTTTCAAAAATATCCACGAGCCGCTTCACGTGTTGAAGGAGACTTTCGAGCTCTCCATGACCGGCCTGAGGGGACTGCGGAGTGGGAAAACTCTCCACAACGCGTTTCACCCACTTGCGAAACGTTTCTAAAAAGGCCTTTCGAGCAGCTGAGTCCCCGCCGAGATGCATGTTGAGGGTCACGAACTGCTCCACCACGGCGGCTTGCCACGGCAGCACCTCCGCCTTCTTTGAAGGGAACACACACAGGGACAAGGCAGCGATTCGCTGCTCGAACTTGTGGTTCTGCAAGCTTTGCAGGACAACCTCTAGAGTTGCGGACCCCTTCTCCAGTTGTGCCTGGATATCGATTCCGTTTCCCCTTGCACGAGTGAGGACTTCAATGATGCCCTGGGAAATACGCTCCTCTTCCAGCTCACCGTGGCGTTCGCGGCAAATATGAGAAATGATGTCCAACAGATCGTGAAACAGAGCCTTAGACTGTTTAAGCAACGGGCCAATAAAGTGGGCACTAATATGAGCGATGTGGTTCGCGGCAGAAACGTTTCCCGCCGCAGTCGTATAGCCCTGTTCCAGCATGGCGCGTGCCACGCATGTTAGCACTCTCGTCGTGCGGGCTTTCCCCCGCTCGGCGCGGTGGCTGGCCGTCTCTTCGCAGTCCTCCGCCCCTTTTGTCGGCACGGTGGCGGTGTCGGCGTTCATGGACACGAGTCGGGAGAGCGTATCGCCCGCAACGCTGGCGACCTTGTGGTTCGTGGCGCAGTGGAGCAGCGCGCGCGAGAAGCACTCCATGGCATCCTCCACCGCGTTGGGGCCATCACAGTGATAGAACGTGCAGAGGGTCGAGAGGAACTCGGAGGCGGGCATGGACGACATGAGACCCAGAAGCGCGTGATACTTGCCACGGCGCTCCGCTTGGATTGCGAGTACTGCCTGCAGGGTACCGGGGAGGTCTAGCGGCGCTACCTCTTGGTTTGCTGCACCTACTAGTGCAGGATACTCGCTGCAGAACCCTGCCACAAGCTTGTTGAGGGAGAGAACGACGTTGTACGTGTCGTAGAGCGCCCCCGAGACCTGCGTGGTGCTATCGTCCCACACCTCCATGGTGAGCTGAGTGGCGACACCGATGAGATGCATCAGTCGATGAGGCACCACGCAGGAACGGCGCAGCTGAGCCAGCTCAATGCTCTCGGCAGCTTCTGAGAGGCTGCGAAGGTGCTGAAGGACAGCGGCGGCGTGTCGCACGGCGCAGTCAATGGTTTGGATAGCCATAAATCGTGTCTCGGGTACGTCCACGGCACGGTAGTAGGTGAGCGAGAGAGGGAGGATCAGATCGTACAGAATGCACTGTCCCTTACTGTTTCCATCCTCCATGACTCCGAGCAGGATGCGCAGCGTGTCGGCTTGGCCCCTCACTGGGGACGAAAAATGTGCCAGCATTCCTTTCAGGAGCGCAAATCGTCCGTGCGTAGTCAACTGAGAGAAGAGCTGGTGCATCGCGTGGCGCACCGCCTCTGCCTGCTCACCAGACAATTCCTCAGTAGGTGTACAGAAGCAGCGAACGATCAGTGAAAGTCCTTGATGGATCGCCTCAGACGTTGCAGCCATGTCGTTCGGCGACTGGCGTGGCGCAGTGTCTGTCGTGCAAATGGCCGTGCACATGGACATGATGACGGCTTTACTGCAGTGCTTCACAGTTGTGGCCGAGGCCACGAGGAGTCCTGTGGCATTGAGAACATCCTTGGGGAACGTGTAGGAGCACAGCATCGCCACGGCCGGCTCCAGTAATCGTGTGAGGTGCGGCGTAATCGTCTCTGCAGGAGATTCCGCAATGTGATCCATAAATTTGTGCACGTAGGAGGCCACGACTCGCACGCCAAAGCGGATTCTCTCTAGGTCCTCCCCCAGCACGGCGCTGGTGACGCCATCTGCCGAGGATTCTAGCTCCTTGTAGCGGCTCGTGGAGGTGGCGCTGTGTACACACCAGAGGAGACTATCTCCCAGCAGCGGTAAGACACAAATGAATGTGTCAGCAAAGACTGACGGAGCGAACGGAAGCAACGTGCTGGAGAGGCTATCGAGCTTGTTGAGGAGCGTCATCACTGCGTCCTTATACTCGGCGGCACCGTTCTGCGCCCCATCGCGCGGGTACAGGCATCGCGTTCCCTTTTCAGAAACGCAAAGTTTGTCGAGCGACTGCAGAAAAGCCGCCTTGATCCGGGCCTGGACCTCTTCCGTCAGCTGGCACACGGCACGCAGAAGTGTCGTCAGACCCCGATGCAGGTACCGCACACGAGAGTCCAGCAGACAAGGGACCACGAAGTCGTGAGCAATGGCTCGAGCGAAACTTGTCCCCTGCACATGCTCAGACCCTTTGATAGCCCCTGTGATACGCGAGAGCGCACGGATCTGTAGTTCGGGTGTCTGGGTCTGGTGTGCATCGCAGAGCTTCTCCAGGGCACCTGCCACCACTTGCGCCACCTTTCCGCTGCTGGTCGTGTCAATCGAAGCTTTCACCTGCTGTAGAGCGGATTCCATGCGACGACGAATTTCTGGAGGTATCTCATTCGTTGCGTCGCGGTCCGGATGGCGCATGGAGTACGCCTTATTCACTCCAACTGAGTTAGCGCCGTGGCGCTGATATTTTTTTGCCATTACTCGTGCTCAGAACAGGAGAACTGTCGCTCACAGAGAGAGACGTAGTCGCGCTTCGCCGATAAAATCAAAGAAAAGAAAAGAAAAGGTACAAGAAAGAACAATACATCGACAAGCTCCATTAGTTATACCGGCACAGTAGTCGCAGGCACACATTTTTTGTTCGTTGGTTGGTGTGCTATGGATGTTGTTGTCTTGCCTTCTTTGAAGTTTCTATCTCATGGCGGCTCTTCGCCAGTCCTCCACTCGAGTCTTCTTCGCAACATACACATACAAAAAAGTCCTCCAAAGCGCGAGAAGAAGAATGCGCATTGTTTCTGTATATATATATTTTTTTTCCGTGTGTGTGTGTGTGTATGTGTATGTGTGTGTGTGTGCGTGCGTGCGTGCTTCGTACCCTATTCTAATGTACATGCGTCATGAGCATCTACTGTCGTCACCGTTCGGATGGGCAGGCGTGACCAAATGAAGCGAGTATCAACCCCCCTAGCGTGCCAGCTGTTTCCACTCCGACCCCTCCTACTCAGACAGTCCCATACGATGTTTCCACCGCCGTAGCCGCTCCGTCTCCCCGGTTTCAAGGACGATATCGAGATCAACGTCTTTCTTCCCTTTGCTCTTTGGCGAGTATAGAGACGCACGTGGCGACGCATCTTCTAAATGCAGGGCCTCATTCCTACTCCAAACTCTTTGAGGGCTGCGGTGCATGTGAAATCGATTGTGCAGCGCCTCGAAGCGGGTGTGCTCCCCTTTTTGATTAATTGTGAGGTACGGGCCCGGGATTTTCGAGTTCGAGTAGCTGAAGGTTGGAGCCTTGGGGTCGGTCTTGACCATGGAGCTCCCGGTTGCTTGCATCTGTTTCTTGGCACACCGAATTCTTTCGTACAGGTCCTTCCGCCGTTTCTCCTGCTCCTTGAACTGCCGTGCCTCCTTCCGGGCGATGCGGGTCTCGACATCATCATCCTCGAAGTCATCCTCGGAACCCTCCTCCGCCACTACCTCCATCACGTACTGCTCCCTCTTGCTTCGCTCGTACTCTTGTAGTAGGTCTCCCTCTGTCCGCGGCTCGGGAATGCCATCCAGGCGGAAGTTGGAGAGGTGCCCGTAGGACTGGGTGTGGCCCCCCCTGCCCTTCGAAACTCTGCGCTGTTCCTCTTCGCTCTTCACGAGCGGTATCGCGCTGCTGGAGCCGGCGTAGAGCTGCGCTCGAGCAGCGGGAGACATCTCTGCCACGCGTTCGATGCCGCCACGCTCTCTATCGTCCTGCCGCATCAGTCGATCTATTTCGTCCTCCTCCGGGAACGCGAGAGCGACGGGTCCGGGGTGGAACTCGTAGCGCGATTGATGAGGGAGACACCCCCTCCGCGGGCCGTCCGTCGACGCGGAGGGGCCTGGTGCGCGGCCGCCGTACAAGTTGCGGCGCTGCTCTTCGGAGTAGTGCTGCAGGAGGCCTCCCTTACTGCGGCTCGCCTCGTCTTCTCGCATGAGCGACTGGATTCGCTGCACCTCCGCCTCCATCGCGAATGCCGACGACCTAGCACCTCGTGGAGGCGACGAACCCGAAGTGTATCGCTAAAAAGATGAACTGAGCGCGAAGTCAGCTCTAAACTTTGCAAAGAGAAGAGGCAGAAAAAAAGAAAAAAAAGAAAGAGTTTTCATAAAGGGGTATCTTATCTTGTAGAACACAGAAGTCCTCAGTTTCAGTGCTGCTGCTGGGTAGTGCCCTAGAAACATGAACCAACTGGCGAAAGGGCAAGTATGCCGTCCCCTATGAGATTTTGTTAGTTAGCTTATGTGATGTACACCATGACGTGAGTCCAACTGCGGAACGGTGTGGTCGATGCTCTAGACGTCGACAATAGGGCCGTGATGGAGGAAGTAGAGATCCGCGTAGTTCTCCACGTCATCATCCTGGATTGGGAATTCTGCGCCACGCACGTTTCCGATATCCGCTGCTGGCGTCGTACCTCGGGACAGTGTCACAGGCCAGGCGGCAGTGCTTTCAAACTCCTTTGCAATGACGCAATCCGACGCCTCTGTGTCGGGAAACGAGACGAGCACATTGGGGCAGAGGAAGTGCTCGTGTAGCATATCGAAGCTCCCGTGGTACTCGTAAACATCGAGATCCATTACTAGGTGGAGAAGCTCGCGCTGCAGCTCTTCATAAAAGTTGTCCAGGTGGAAGCACCGATCCGTCTCGCGAAGCGCACGGAAGAATTTACCCCGAGAGATCGGCCGGGGCAAGACGCGGAGCGCATGAAGGTAGCCGAGCCCGACGTTCCACTTGTCACGGAAGCGGAGAAGGAGGCTGGCCTGGGAGAGCGGCACACGGTACCGCTTGCGGTGCCCGTTGCAGGAGATGCCAAAGAAGACCATCTGCTCGCTGCCACCGTCGTTCTGTGGTGCCGAGTACACTACAGAAGGGTACAGCAGCAGCAGCGCGGCGTTGTAGAAACTGGCGCTGAGGTACGTAAAGCGGTACCCCTCGAAGCCGCGGTCTGAAGTGTCTGTGCGAATGTCTGCCGCTATGAGGACGGAGAGCGTCTCCCATGGCACGGCAGAGGGTGCCGGCGACGGGAAAACCTTCTTCGCCGTCCGGACAAAGGCAAGGGTGGCGCTGCGATCCTTCGTTGTGGCGCCGGTCTCGCGGACCACCAGAGCACGACGAGAAGACGACACGCCGTACGTCACAGCGATAAGAGGGGCGCAAGAGACAAGCTTCTCCTGCACCTGCTCCACAACCGCAGGGTCATCCATGTCGCCCAGAAACACGTAGTCCGACAGCTGCACGACGAGGTGGGCCAACAGCGTCCTGATGCTCTGAAGTCTGGCGAGCGGCACCCCGATTTCCTCTGGGAAGACGGCTGCGGTGGGGTTCTGCTGCAAGCACCGACGATGCCACTCCAGAAACACAGCAGCATCCGCTAGGAGATCGCTCTCCTCTAGAAGGCGCGGTGCGTAAGCCTTTCGGCTGGCAAGAACTTTGGCAGCCCACGCGGCGGTCTCTTCCTCGTTCTTGCCCATGCGGCGCCGCATCGACAAGGCGCAGACACTGGCTACAACGACGGCCGGCTCTCCCAAGCCCATGGCGCAGGAGTGAATAATAAATGTGACCAGATCGGTACCAAGTGGGAGCCGAGACGCCATCTCGCCCGTAAAGGTGAGGTCGGAAGGCGGCACCGTCAGGCAGTTGTCCGAGAGGTTGCTAATCGTATTCTCCATCACGTCAGGGGGCAGGCGGAAGATGAGCGCCTCGTTGTTCGGGATGTTAGTGCGGGCGCTTTGAAGCAGCGCCGTCTCCACCTCGTACACACTGTATGACACGCTGCTCTCCGGTCGCTCATCGGAAAGCTCTGGAAAGAGGCGGAAGTAGCCGCCCCCGGGGCAGACAAGGCTGTGGTGCTCCTCCAGCTCCTCCTGCGTGGTCCAGACCGTTACACGCCCGCCAACGAAGCCCACGTCGCGGTTCGGCTGGATTTGCTGTCCCATGGTGCCGAGGTCGAGGACAAAATGCGGCGGTAAGTAACCTGTGAGAGAGGGGCACTCGGCGCCACTGAGCACGTACACGTAGTGCTTCTCGGCCTTGCTTCCTACCGGCATTCGTCCCTCGGCGGTGTGCTTGGTCCAGATGATGGTGTCTGGGATATCCAAGGATGCGAAGTAGTCCTGCGTTGGGTGAACGTCTCCCGTAAAGACATGGATGCGCTGTGGCACGGTCGCGGTCGTGACAACAAGCTTCAGAATCTCTCCCGCCACTTTAGCGCAGTGGCGCATCGCCTTTTTCTCGGGGAGCCGCTGGCTCGTGGCGCCGATCAGCTTCAGCACCTCCGCTCCCCCCAGAGCGCAGCCTTCATCATAGGAGAAGTCCACTGTAGTGGACGGGTTCACAAGGCTCTTCACCTCCAGTGCGCTGAAGTACTCGCAGAGTTTCTCGCTGTACCGCACTGTGGTCCCGACGATGACTTTAACGCGGCCCTCCTCGGAGGCGGTTGACTGGAGGTGGTTGCGGATCGCAAAGAGAAGGAAAGAAACCAGCGGCGTCATGCACATTAACGCCGGAAAGATGATGTGGGTGAAGGGGGCAAAGGACCCCTTGGTGCAGAGGTACAGGTTGGCCGACTCTGCGCTCGTCACCCACAAGTTGAAGCGTTTCTCCCCCTGTACAGAGGCACCGACAAGCTCTCCCACCTCCGGTGCATCCTTACGGGCTTCACGCATTTCTCGCAGCACTTTGGCGGTCTCAGCCACTTCGTAGTAGTGCGTCACGACAACCAGCACCTTGGACGTCTTCGCCTCCCCGGACAGCTGCACAGCCAGCAGGTGTCCGTCGTTCGGGTTGATGATGGCGACGCTATTCTTACTCGTCGCCTCCATCGACTCCCGCAAGACTGTTTTCATGTTATAACGTGTGGGCTTCTGTTTCTGAAGAATTTCGTTCAGCTTGCGGAGGACCTCCTCGTGGGGCGTGACAGGAGGGTGCAGCTCCGTCTGAATATTCCGAAGGCCCCGCACCAGACTGCCACGGCCAACTTGCTGGACGGCATCCTTGTCGATTTGCAGCATGCCGTCCGACCATGCCGAGCGCCTCGGCTCATCTGCCATCTCTCGGTGCTCTGCAGCGGCCTGAGGCTCCGGTGTGGCTGTCAGGCGCGGCGTCTTGACGACATCCGCCGCTGCTGCAGCAGCAGGCTGTGCTGCGGACTCCGGTGTCGTTGCCGTGGGAATCTTTCCACCCTTGCGGCCCTGGCGAGGTGCGGGCATCTTCTAGTCTAAATACTCCCTCGGGGGCGCTCAAACAGAGATGTATAGATGGGTAGTAACAGGCGTGGGCGTATATATTCCGCAGCGGTCCTCCTGTGAACAGAAGAAGAGTCAGTTAGTGGAATAGAACAGGCTTTAGGTTTCTCTCATTCAGCATTTACAAGGCAATGACGTTAGAAAAGACGAAGCACCAAAATGATAGAAAGAAACACACATAGAGAGAAGTGACGGGTAGAAACTAGCATCGGAACGGTTCCAAGTACGTTTTAATCCCTGAGGATAGGAGAGACTGTATCTGCGTGGAGTGAAATAAACTTGTGTTTCTTGTGCTCACTGAGGCATCTTTGTCGTCACCCACACTCCACTGAGCTCTGACCACAGTTGCTCATTAAGGTTCACAGACCACAGCGGCCGGTCACGCTCTCGGTGCGCCAGGTCGATGAGCCGTTTGGTCTGGTTGTACCATTTGGAGAGCTTGTTGGACGAGGCTTTTGTAGAGGCCTCCGCTGTTCCTCCGCCCGCCTTCTCCTTCCCTGAGTGGGCGCTGATCCCCTCCCTCGCCTGGCGCAACATAAGCGCATCTCGCCGCCGAATCGCGTCGTTGAAGTCGATGCCCAAGTGGGCCGTGATGTCACTCGACAGAGAAAGCACCGCAGCATAAAACTTCTCCTCGCTCCAATCGTTCGATTTCGGGTTGATGAACCGCAGGAACGAGGAGAGGCAGTGAACCTCTGCCGCCGGGTCAAAGTGATGGTTGAGGGAATCATGGAACTCAAAGAAGTGGTTGAAATGAACAGCCTCGCGAATTCGAGCATTAAAGAAGTAGAACTTGTCCTCCACTTTTTGAACGTTGTACGGGACACGCCTAGCGCCCTTCGGTACAACGAGACGTCCTTCAGTGCTTGTGGGACGTGTCCACACGGGCAGTAGAATGTCTCCGCGCAAATACGTCACACACCCATCCTCCTGAATTAACTTCGTCTGCTCTTCCACATCTCTTCCACCAAACGTTTTTGCAATTTTTGTGTAAGGCAAGCGAAACTTTAACACGCTAAAATCGGCCTGCAGAATTTGTGTCCAGCTCTCCTGCGCCCGCATGTTTTCCGCCACGTGTTCCTCGAAATTGGGCATGGACAAGCTGCCGGTGCGGATATCCGACACAAACAGCAGCGGCTTACTTCTCTCCATGCCGGCCCGCGCCAGCACGTCAAGGCCGTGGGGCATGTCCAACACCGGCTCATACATGGACGGGATGTCCTCCGTCACACGAGCCACATCCATGGATCCCAAGCTACCTTTGAGCTTCTCATGCAGCTCGTGATGGCGAGAAGCACGAGCAGTGAGAGACCTGTAAATGGCCGCGAGAGCGGGGCAATTCTCTTCAAGGCGACGGATGTTGATATCGTACGCCACGGCGTTGGTAAAAAATTCGTTCCGCATCACGATGTTGGAGTGGCCATCGAGTGTGGCACGATCGAACTCTCCAGGGTCAATCAGCTCCCACGTGTGACGCTTTTCAAACATGTTGTCGAGAAACGCGATGTGTGTGCCTGGGGCGGAGCCGACGTACACGACATGGTACGACGTTGCTGGCCGACAATAGAGCGAGAGAAACTGAATCTCAGAGATGATCAATTTGCGTTGCCCCCAATGGATCGAGCTTTTGACTTCCTTGTTCCGGGACTGATACGACTCCTGGGGAAAGTCGTCCCCCATTACTACAGGGAAGGGCAGGTGCGACGGGTAGTGCGTCACCTGGATGGAGCGATAGCCGTTCTGCTGCTGCCTGGGAGCGTAGGATTCTCTCGTGCGCTTGCGGTCCGTGCATGTGGATGCGGCGGGACCGCTATGCGACGCCAGTGGAGTTCCTTCCATTTGTTTTTCTTTTGATTTCTTTTCAACGACGAGCCGAAACAGCAAAAAAAAAAAAGAGCATCATACAGTTGACACAATTTGTAATGCAGTTGCACAGTACATCAGGAACACGGAGAGCTTGTGACGAAGAAGAAACGCGGGTTCACTATCGCTGCGGTTCGGGGGGAATGCGTAGTGCTCGAGTTTGTTGGTTTGTTGGTTAATCGATTCGAGTTGCACGGTAACTGTGCGTCCAACTCTGCATATCCTCCTACCACTCCAGTGTCATGTCCTTCGCGTGTGTCGCAAGGGCGGCCAGCATCTCCTTCAGTTTCGTGCCACCGCTGTGCGCAGCGCTGTGCGAAGGTCTGCCCCTGCTGGCCTTCCGCCCGAGTTGCAGGCAGCGCTTCGCAAAGAGCCTAAACTGCTCCTCGGCCCAGCTGCCGTCGTCTTCGTCCACATCTCCATCCGCCTCGGCATGCAGTCCAGACAGATACGTCACCTCCTGGCGGCTGGCACAGGTTGAAGGATGAGCTGCTACCGGCTCCGTGCCTGCCACCGCACCCCGCACCCCGTCGCACCACGCGGAACGCGTCACCGTGCAGTGCCGGGTATACAAGCGAAGGTACATGCTGCCCAGTGCTCGGAGGAGCGCGAGCTCCGCCTTTTCTGCGACACCATCCATCTCGCTCACGTGCTGCAGTACGCCAACGGTGGCCATCAAGGCATTTCCTCGCTCTCGGGCTAGCTTCTTCGCCTCTCGAGCAACGTCTCTGAACATGTCGTGACGCTGGACGAGCTGCGGCCAGCACGTCTCGATCTGGCCCCCATCGACGAGGTCGTTCCAGGTTTTCCTCGCCGCCTCGTCGTACAAGGTGCTATGGCTTTCGTCTTGGGCATCGAGATCGGCGACTTCCTCAGGCCCGGCGTTCATCTCCCAGAGAAAGAGAGAGAGAGAGCCCACACTCCTCATCCAAGAGACCAAAGAGATGCAGAAACAACGCAGAGAAGAGGAGTGCAGAAACAGAGTGGAGGAGTGCACGTTTCATTAACTTCAATCCCTGAAACCATCGACGCCATAGCAGGCGTGCAGTCGATTCCATCAAGATGTAAACAGGTGTCGTCCTGTCTATGGAAGATATTGTTCTGGATCACCTGTGAGTAAGGCATTTGTGTGGAAAGGATGTGTGTGTGTGTGTGTGTGTGTGCTACACGGGCAGCGGCAAACTACCTGTGGTATTAGGGTCGCAGTCGTACTTTTGGCAGCGCTTCGCAAACTTTTCGAGCAGCCGCTCCTGCCACTCCCCGACGAAGCGAAACCCTAAGAGAAAATCGCTACGTCCGCGGACCTGCAGCAGCATCTCGCTCCGGTTCTTGTACGGCACCCGTACTTTCCCGGAGGTGGAGTACACGGGTGGGTCGCCCGTCTGCTCAACAAAGAAGGTGTTCTGTCGAAGGATCTCCACCTTGTCCGGGAAGCGCAGCAACAGCTCGCCCTCCACATTGCTGAGCGAGTAGAGCCGCTGGTTTATGTTGCGAGGCAGCTTCGTCAGCATCTGCGAGATGGTCACCCCAATCTCGGGGTGGAACCGCAGCGGGTAACAGCGGTATATCTCCTGCAGGATTTCGTCCGGGGTGATGTCCCCCACCGTCCGCATCTCCAGCGCGGGGAGGTCCGCGCGCTGAACCACAAGCTCCGTGGGGCCGTTGTACAGCTTGAAGAGCATCGGAAACTTCTGCAAAGTGCTTCTCCACTGCACCGGCGTGCAGTTTTTGTACGCCTCGGGGAGCATGCTCACTACCTTCTCTGCCGCTGCCGACCCCTCGACTGGGAGGGAGTCAAATATGTAGTGCGCCCACACCCGCTCATCCAGAAACGAGAGCGGCTCTTGCACGCACTGCAGGGCGCGGCGCAGGCGTCGCCGCTTCTTCTTGAGCCGCTGGGACTGGCCCCCCAGTTCCTCAATTTGGCGGATTATTTCGCCTTCATCCCGGGACTCGCCAGCGGCCATGTAGCTCGGGTGTAGGATGAACCTCACGCCGATCATGTCCAGCTCTGCTTTCACACCGTCGCCAACACAGCACTCAAACAGTTCTGGCGCGCTGGCCCACACGTGCAGGGGGTCCCGCCCCGGCGGCAGCAGCTGTGCCGCGTCGAGCAGCACGGTCGGGGTCACGGCGAGGAACCGCCGGGTGAAGGGCGACACCCGTGCAATGCGGAACCACTCGTACGGCTCGACCGCGTAGGGGACGTAGCGCGTATCCACCTCGCCGGGCAGGGCGCAGCACTCGGGGGAGATCATCAGAAAAGTGCGGGCGCGCTGCACGTTCAGAGGATCACTGGGCTTGTAAAGGCGTGTAACCCGCACGAACTCCTCGTCGTCGCCTAGCTGCTTCCACAGCTGGTCCACGTCGAGCTCTGGTGAGACGGAAGACGTGTACTGCTGGAGGGCGGCAAATGGGATGCAATATGTCGGATACGTGTCGTAGATACGCTTTGGCGCCCTCTTTGGAACCTTGAGCCGACGGGGCATATTCGACGGCATAAGCGATGCCTCTGCGACGACCTTCTGAGCAGATGGTGCTGCTGCCTCGCAGGGTTTGGGCCCGTGCCGCAGTTTCGCCCGCAGGACCCCAGCCACCCGTGTCACTTCAAACAGCTTGGGGTGTTTGGACAAAAACTGCATCAGGCCGCAGTCCTCCTGTTCCTGCAACGCCTCCATCACCTCCTCGGGGATGGAGCGCGCGATCTGCGAGATGGTGGTGAAGCGCACTGGAATGAACTGCGCAATCTCTTCTTGCAGCTTACGCTTCGGGACCGGGGCATCTGCTTGCGGAGAGTGCAGCCCAGCAGAGGTGGTGCACGACCGAGCCATCGTGATCAACGCAGTGGCGTGCAGGCGGCAATGGAGGGCGGCGTCGCAGCGCCACGGCGGCCCGCAGAGGCCCCCCAACTCTAACGTGGCACAACCGCTCGATAACCCGTAGCCAGCGCATCCACTCCACCGTAGGCGGTCGAGGACGAGGGGTGCAGTGCAGCTGTGTAGCTGAAAAAAAAAAAAAAAAAAACTATCGATGTGAAAGGAGAGTTATTCCGTAATGTCACACGTTGAAGCGCTAACGCTCTGCAGATCACATGGCCTGTAGAGACCCGGAGACGCGCCGTACCTCTAACCTTTTCTTTGCGAGGAAAGGAGCAGACAGAGCAAAAGCAGCAGAAACAAAAACGAGACAAGAAGAAAAGAAGAAACAAGCAGCAGTAGCAGTAGTAGCAACACGGCTTTGACCCCTCCTGCTTTCACCCTTGCGCTCTCTGGGTGAAAAAAGGGGAAACTCTGCCCAGTTTGCAAATACAACTTGCTGTTGCACTCGTCAGTGAGATCTTTCTGTATGCAGATAATCTTTTCTACAAGGAGCGTAACGTGCTCCAGTCGTGCCGCCGCAGGTTCCTCAGTCCCGCGGGTCAGCGGACTTCCACGCAAGACACGATAAAAGGTAATAGGAGGGGAGACATATAGAAGGCAAAGGTCTAAAAAGAATGAATTGACGTCTTGCCGCTTTCGACACATCAGAGAGAGGGGGGGGGGAGAGAAACAACCGAAAGAAAATAATTCTATAGTTTTACCAGGTACGAATTTAGAATCCGCTGGTCGCTTATGAGGCGCTTGTTGAGGTCATCGCCCCCGGGCTTTACGGTTTCCACCATGCGGAGAGTGGTGGACGTGAGGGTTCGCCAGAGCGATTCCACACTGCGTTCGAGGCCCTTCTGCCAGCAAGGACAAGAGGCGGTGGAGGTGGCCAGCACGTCACCGTATCGGCGGAGCAGGCACAGAGTGGGTTCGACCACTTCAACTAGGAGCCTAAACATGCATGTGCTGACCACCAACTGCTTTGTACCGTCAATCTCCACAACATCCTTCCGTGGGTCCATATCCTTGTACGTCTTCAGAATTTCGCGCGCGTGGCGCTCGAAGCAGAGATCCACAGCACTCTGGAGGGCACGGATAGCCCCGTCTGGGGAGTTCTTCATCGACGGCAGCGCCTGGTGGAGCCCGGCAATCACCTCGCTATCGCCGTGTTCTCGCAGTTCCTTGTAGGCCTCCGTGGCGCAGGTGAGATCCACCAGGACAGGGACGGCGAAGTAGGCTCGATCAATTTTCTCTGCGGAGAGCTGCGCCAGCATGAGGTACCCAATGTGGCCGAGGGTCCACTCGAACTGATAGAGTGTGCGGGCAGAGAAGTTCATCTTGCGCTCCGCCGCCTTTGTCTCCCAGAGGTACTGCAGCGCGATAAACGAGGAGGATTGCGGCGGTGTCGAGGAGCTGCGGCGGTGCGGCTTCCGGGTGACGAAGGTAGCGATGTAGCCCATCTCCGTCGCCGGCCGGAGTCCCTTCGGCGCGTTGAGCCACTCGGCAGCGTACTGGCCGAGGTGCTCGAGCACAATAGTTGGAACGCTGGAGGGGCGGATGAAGTCCCACGTAATCATCAGCGAGTCCCTGTTGGCCGCGTCGATGCAATCGGCCAGCGCCGCGTGCAGCTGCTGGGTCTCGTCTGCCATGCCGCACTTTGGGGCCCCCTTGCTGAGGCCCTTGTCCAGCGACAGCAGGTGGGACTCGATCTCATCTGTCGGCATCGCCCCCAGCAGCGGGGAAGCAGTGGCCAGGAAGTGCAGGTAGCGCTCCACCTCCTCATGCTCCAGACCCTCGCGATGGGTCCCCTGCCGGCACTGTGTAACACGGGTATGAATCCAGGCGTAGAGCAGCAGCGTCCATCGTGCGCACTTCTCCTGCAGCTGGGAGAAGGGCATGTTCCCGTAGAGCATCTCCTGTCGCTTCTGGCCGGACATCAGTAAATCCGCCACACCGCTCCTAAACCCACCCTTCTTGGACCGCTTCTTCTTCTCCGCGGGTTCCTGCACAAATGCGAGCACCGCCTTGATATCCACCTCCCTCGTTGCGTTCTCCGTGATCTGAAAGTACGTGAGCCACTGCAGCATCGTCTCCGCCGGAACAGGAGGGGCGGGCTCGAACGAGCCCCCCGTCGACTCTAAGGCAAGATCCTCGACAGTGCGGATTGTATCCGCGTACTCTTTCCAGATGGTGGCGTTCATGGGGAGTTAGGCGAGACAATATGAAAAAAAAAAATAAAATAAAACGAAACAATCTTAGAGTAAGTAGAAGAACCAAAAGCTTTTCCACGAAAATCTATCCCCTGATCTTCTTGTCGAACAGAACAGTCGAGATAATGCTACCAAGAAAAAAGAGAAAAACGGAAGCACCGTACAAGGAAGGAAGAAATGGCACAGAGAGCAACTCAATTGAATTGGTAGTTGGAGCTCCAAGGAGCGAGTGCGTTGGTGATCCTTCTCTAAACATATTTTTCTCCACGCTTTTTTTTGTCCTTTTTTTTCCCCCCTCTCCCGTGGTTTGGAAAAGGAAAATTGTTTGGAGATCTAGGTGTGCCTAATGGGCCTGGATTTAGTTTATTCTTGTCTATTGGAGGGGGAAGTGGCAATCCTATCCCCGACCGCGCTGAGTGTTCGACACCATCAGATGGCACCCGAAGCGACGAGGTCGGGTCAGACAGGGGTGTGCGGGAGTAAGGTGAAGTGGATTCTGTGCGCTGGCTTCAGAGGTCAGCAGCAGGAGGAGCGAGAGTGATCTGTTAATAAATAGAAAAAACAAGTCTAGAACATGTGTGGGGAAATTGGCGCTCACCTTGAGGAACCGGCGGTAGACATCGAAGTCGAATTCATCGTCCAGCATGGCATGCTGGTAGTACATGAGCTCGCCCGTAGCGGGGTGCACGTAGCAGATGAACTCCGTGATACGACTCACCTCCACATCTTTGGGCACCCCGACAAGGGCGAGAACCTGGTGTGTCACCCCGCACTTGGACTCCCCCTCGTCGAGCTCGAAAATGATGGAGACGAATTCCCCGCGGTGCGCCTCGTAGTTGGCCGCTGTGACGCGGGGCGACACCCCCGTGTAGGCCGGCATGGCGGAGTTTTGGACGTAGCCGGACTGCATTGCCGCACAATCTAGAGTGTCTGTGGAGAGTCTTTCTCTTTGAGTGTAGTAGGCGAGGGGAGGTCAACAGGATCAGTATGACACGGCACAGCAGAGCAACGAGAATCACCTATGCGCTCATTAGAATTATGTTGGTCAGGGTACGTTCACCCTAGCCCTTCTTACAGAAGAATATTATTAGTATTTCAACGGATTTGTTAGTGCGTTGGCTGCTCTGTGCATATCGTTGAAAAGGTCGATCTCACCACTTCTACTGGCGGATGAAGGAGACGGAGACGCCAGACGTGGTTTTTTGGTGTGGGAACAGCAACAAAAATATCTAATAATTATAAATATGAATCGCGGTACGACTTATTGCTGAGGGAACGCGTGAGACTGGCCCTGGGCGTACATGGTATTGAGGCGGTCCACCGCCAGCAGCCGCTGGGAGAGGAGCATCCACCAATGAAAGGCGCGATCGCGACGCCGGGCGGCTGCTTGCTCTTCTGTTTTCTTGACCCACTGCTGGTACGCTTTGAGGAGCGCTGGCTCATCCTGCACACGAACGACGATACCGTCCACATCGGGGGACCAAAGCCCGCGCCGGTTGACCTGGATCTGTTTATGTACAAACCCAATGACAGCCAGGCGGAAGTCAAGCTGCATCCGGCGCGCCACGCGAGCGATGTTCGGCTCACGGCGGTGTGATATGCCAGCTGGTGGTGCGTGTGAAAGCAGAATGTACCACCTCGTGTTGCCGTGCTGCGGCAGTGACCCGTCCTCAGCGAGCGGCTGCGGGGCAAAAGGAACGGTTTGCCAGAACCCGAAAAGCTGGGACGGCGAGGCGAAGGGCCGTGAGGCCGGCGGCGCCACGACCTTGTAAGGCTCCTCGCCGCTCTGAATGCTGCGCCGCTCACGTATCCACCCGTCGCGAGACCTCAGGGACTGCACCGCTGACCGCTTGTACACCGTGTGGCCCTTGACGCTCCCGACGGTGTGGAACTTGTCTTTTGGGTAGATCCCTTCCATCCGCATCACGTCCGACTCGATCACGAAGAGCGGGTGATGGTGCAGCTGTGCGAGGGTGGTCGGCACCTTCTCGGAGTATCGCAGCGACTCCAGCTGCCGTGTCTCGCGTTCGCGCTGAAGAGCATCCGGGCAGCGTCGCCCGGCTGCCGCTGCTGCGATGAGGACGTCCGACACCTCACGCGTGTCGTCCCACGTCACGCAGTCCTTCCACATGAAGCGGTACTTCGTGCACCGCCCCAGTCGCTGGCTGAGGAGGTAGCTGCGGCTCAGCGAGGAGGTGTAGCGGGCGGTGGTGTCCACCACGGCGCCGCGGCCCACCGAGAAGGCGTAGGGCGCCCCCCACAAGGTGGTCACGCCGGGGCACGGGTTGACGGAGATGAAGCTCTGTCGCTCCGGGCTCCACACCTCTAGCCAGAAGCAGCTCACCGGCTGTCTCGGCCGCGGCGGGGGGACGTCCTTCCCCCGCGTGGGCCTCGCGACGCGATTTTTCGCAAAGATGGAAAGTTTTTCGTGTGTCTCGGCAGCCTTCTCCGCCGCTCGGGGGCACTCCTTTGCCACAACGAGGCGCGCGTCCAGTGAGGCCATCGCGCACAGGGAGAGCGCCACCACGCAGATATAGACGGGGTGTGGCAGTCGAATGCGCTCCCCCGATTGCCGCACTGCAGAAAAAAGTAGATGCGGCGGGAGCGGTACGCTCCACCTAGAGAAGCCCACCGGATGCGCGGAGTCCGCCTGCGCCTCCTCTGAGTCGTTGGTGGGGACCTCGATGCGGAACCACTCGTGGATGGCGTGCAGCAGCACCGCTACCGCCTCGGAGGTGTTGTTCTTCGCTCCGTCCTGCTGAGCCGTCACCCAGACAGGGGTCAGACAGGGCTTGGATCGGGCGGGATCTCGTCCTCGTGCAGCGATCGGTTTCGCCTCCGTCACAGCATCGAGCAAAGGGAAGCGCTCGCCGCGACGGAGCCGGAGCAGACACCGGAGTAAGCGGGGGTGCCGCGCCTGCCGCCAAAGAAACTCCCCTCGGACGAGCACCGCCGCCAGTTCGACCACCGCCGAGAAAATGCGCTGCATCCGCTCCGAGCGCCGCTGCGCCGTCAACTGGTCTTGGCGGGCCCTCATCTCCTCGTAGGCCGGATCGCTGCGGCCCCACGCCGTCGTCGCGCTGCCGAACTCGTCCACGCCAGAGGGCCGCGAGAGCGGCGGCGCACAGTTCCCAAATAGGCTGTCCCGTGGGCTCGCCGGCGCGGGGGCACCCGTTTGTTGATTCGGCTCCGGCTTCACGCCCGCGTCAGCAGAGGTTGAAGGAGCCGATTTCACTTCGGCTTTGGGAGCCGTCATCCCGGGGAGCTCTACCTCATCCCACTCATCGCCTTCGCTGTCGCCGTCGCTGGGAACCGCTATCGTTGTGGTCCCCCCAACCTCCGTCTCCGCCTCCGGCTTTGGCTCCGGCTTTGGCGCTGGTTGGGGCGACGCTTCTTCTGTCTTCGCGGCGGCAATGGCGGTGGAGGTGACCATGGCCACCTTGCGGCGCGTTCCCTTGCCGCCCTCCGCGCGAGGGACGCGCTGCCGGTGAGCGACGTTTCGCAGGTACCCATCCACGCTGGCGGCGGAGACCTGCGCGATTTCCCTCGAATTGGGGTCTGCCTGTGCCTCTCTCTTGGGCGGCATCAAAGCATAGCTGCTCAGCTAGAGGTGCGGCTGTACCTAGCCACCGTGGAGCGTTAAAAAAAGGCCTTGCCCAGCTCCCTCCAGCCCTCACTGGTTGTGGTGGAAGGGGCGCAGAACCGGTGTGGTGTGTGGCGAACGGCCTGTGTCTGTGGAGACACCGGGGCGAGGCGAAAGAATAAGAGTAAAAAATAAGCGAGAAAGGGGGGAAAAAAGAAGAAGAAGAACATAGAAAGGGTCTCAGCGAGTGGGATGTGTGTACCTAGTGAGCGGCATCTGGTCCCGATTCGGTTTGTTGCGTTTTTTCTTCTAGTTGTGAAGTTGTCTTCCATCCCGCTCGCGGAGAGTAGGACCCTAGTACACCTCCTTCAGACGGTTCACGTTGTGCCCGCGGTCTTGAATCTTCGCAAAGACGTCTTCAATGGCGGTATGCAGTCGTCGCGGGTTGGCGCTGAAGCGTTCGACAAAGGCCTTTAGCCCGGGGTCCTGTAGAAGAAGCATATCGATCCCGCGGAGTTCCACCCCGTTGCACGGGTCCTGCTCCCGCTCCGCACCCGGGACCTCGCGGCGGCAGCGGTACACCCGCGTCCCGTGGGGGGCATCGACAGGCCTCCACTGCTCCGTCAGCAGCAGCGAGAAATACGCCGCGCTGATCTTCGACCCCCGCGCGGCCATGCGGTCGCACCCCACCAGCGCCACCATCTGCTCCAGGCTCAGGCCCTGGTCCGCCAACAGACGCTTCAGCCGCCTCGCATCTAGGCAGTCCTCAGGGATGCGCGCAGGCGTGACGGCGAGCCGCTTCGCCAACGGCGAATCCGCCGCGGTGCGCCCGATGCTCAGCGGCACCCTGGGCCCGCCCAAGGAGGTCGTCGCCTTGTGGCTCACCAGCGCCCAAATATCGGGTACAGAACGCTCGGGGTACGCCGCGTGCCAGCCGTCCACCAGACGCTGCAGCTCCGCCCCGGCCTTCTCGTTGGCGGGGGGGACCACCATGGGCGATCCGAAAGGAGTCGTGGCGGCGCTGAGGAGATGATGCGCCGTCATGCGCACCGCGGCGAAGGCCAACTCCTGACGCTCCTGCAGCGCCCGCTCAACATCTTCAGAGAGCTGGACGCTGGGATCTGCGAGGCGCTGCCGCTGCCGCCACGAGGAGACACGGACGCAGGCGAGGTAGACGACGTTAAGCCCGACCACGACCCCTCCGGCAACGACGAGGGGCTGCCACCATTGCCGATCTTTGGCAACACGATACGCCTTGTGGCGATCCGCACCGAGGTTCGTCTTCCACCCGGCGGCCTGCCAGGGACTGCGACGCAGCATAGAGCAGCAGCAGCGATCGGCGCACTTGACTTGTAGCGCTGCGCTTCGTCCAGCTACACTTACAAGGCGACGGGAAGAGGAGAAGCAGTCCAGCATGAAATATGAGTAGATGGGCTTCTTTCGACCACTACAGCCCCAAGCAAGCTCAGCACAAAGGAAACAAGGCAAGAGATAGTTTTCTGTACTTGTTCTTCTTTTTTTGAACTCCTCCCTTCACGCTTCCTTTCCGTGTGGCGGCCGGTCCTTGTCACTTCATCTCAAAGAACATCTTGTCCGCCGGGAAGCACTTGACCGCCACCTCCTTGAAGGCTTGTGTTTCCTCCGCCGTGTTGCCGGCGCTGCGGCGGAACATTTCACACACCGTCCGGACTGGCGACACCTCGTGGACCTCCCTGGCGCCGTGCCGCACGACCATCTCGATCATGCTGTCGATCCACATAACGGGATGGGCGAGCTGAGCGGCGAGAACAGCAGCGCACATGTCCCGCGCACTCTCGGCCGCGACGGCCGCATCAAAGAAGCGCAGCACTGCCTCGCTGCGGTACCGCCCCGCGTGCTGGACTTCCCCAATGTTGAGCGAGGCCATCGCTTCCCGCACCCCGTTTTGGAAATCCGCATCAAACGGGCGAAAAGACGTTCCGGTTAGGTTGACCACCCACTGTGGCGTTCGGTCGGGGGCAACCAGTCGCCGCCGTACCTCGGCCTCCTCCGGTAGGGCCGCGAGCACAAGCGGCAGAAAATCGTCCATCGGGCGCCGCAGCCGGCTGCTGTGGAACGGAATCTCGACAGCCAGAGGAACAAACCACGACTTGCGCCGGAGGCCACTGCGGCCCTCGTCCTGCAGCGTCAAGTGGCCGAGCTCCTCCAGTGGCGGCGTGAAACCGTCGTCCGGACCGCGGATGAAGCGGTGGAACGTGTGCCGGACGCCGTACCGCCGCGCAGAAGAGCTCACAAACTCTCTCGGGTCCACCGCGTCGGCGCCGGCGCCGGCGAGACTGACGAGCCCATCCCGGCGATCCTGGACCACAGCGCCGACCGCTGCACGCACCACATCCACCAGATCGATTCCCTCCGACGCCGAGGCTAAGTGTGCCGTGCGCAACTGTGGGTCGAGGCACTTTCCGAGCACAGCGAGACCCACGGGATCCCCCGCGACGACGTACTGGTAGTGCATGACGTTGAGGTTGACCACCTCGACAAAGGACGCCGTTTGCGACAGACTGCGGGCGATCAGCTCCACCAGGCAAAAGAAGATGTCCTCCGCAGTGCTCGGGTCGGGGTGGAGCGCCGCACGGCACGGGTCACAGGCGTAGAGGCGGTACTGCTCTCGGTTGGTACTGGGAGAGAGAAGGTTCAAGTGATCCTCCATCAGTAGTCCCCGCTGGAAGGTGAGGCGCATGGCGTTCTCCGGGGTAAGCACGCCCAGAGCGGCTAGGGCGCTGAACTCGCCGAGGCTGTGTCCCGCTATGCACGCGAAACTTTCGAGGTAGTCGGGGTCGCGCTCGGCGAGGTATGCCAGCGCCACGAGGTGCGCGGCCACCATGCTCGGCTGTGTAATGCAGGTGAGTGACAGGACGCCGCGAGGGTGCGACAGCAGCTGGTTGCGCGGGCAGGACTCGCGGCGGCTCGGGGCCGCCTCTCCGCCTGTAAACCTTTTCACCTCCAGGGCGTCGTCGTACAGCTTGACCTGGGTCGGGTTCTCGCGAATGATTTCCTGCAGCGGGAGACCGAGGCTCTGGCTGCAGCTCTCCTTACAGCGCTCCCATACCTCGGCCGCTCGGCGGCTCTTGCCTGCGAGGTCCATGCACATGCCCTTGCGGTGGGCGCCCTGCCCAGAGAACACGAGAGCCCGCGGTTTCATCAAGGGGTGGGCCGTTTGCAGGTATGTTCTGTGCAGGGAGGCTGGGCTTTGCTGTTGCAGCCCCTCCTACTACCTTTTTTTTATTATTATTCTTCGAAAAAGTCACACAGTGAAAAAAGAAGCCGAAAGAGGCATGTCATGCATACACCACGGGTAGGCGGCGCTTCTACGGCTGTCATGAGCTGAGTGCATCACGAACGTCGAACCCCCGAGAGCTACTCGAGGATATTTCCCTTCAGTAGGGCGAGGCCGGCGATGGCTGGTTGGATAGAGTGGTGGTGGGAGGAGAAACAGCACAGCGTCGTGGAGAATACACCGATTCGAAACGTATTCCACACACTCGAGCATGTGCCTCTATGATGGAAAGAGCGGGTACATCAAAGCGCGACGGAGTGCCCTCTCGTAGCACACGGGTCCTCTAAATGTTACCGTACGCCCCTGCGCTTGGTTGCGGCGGTGCCTGCTGAAACTGCAGCCCATAGGTCACCGGGACGGCGCGGTGGCCGTGGGGGCCCAGCGTTGAGGCCAGCGCCGAGTCATCGCGGGCCGTGCTTGGGGCCGAGGTCATGGGCGTCACCACAGCGAGCATGGGCTGCGGCGGAGGTGGAGCGGGTTGGGCCATGAACCCGAGAGTTGCGGTGGACGGCGGGGGAGGCAGGACAGGGGGCGGCGGCTGCGCGCTGTATGGGTTCGGTGGGTGCTTGACGATGGTGCCGCCGCCGTACGGCATGGCCGGCTGCGGCACAGGCAGCACGGCGACCCGCGAGCTGTGGCGGCTGCGGTAACGGCTATCGCTGCTGCTGCTGCTGCTGCTGCTGCTCGAGAAGTCGCTGTCGGAGGAGTAGTCGCGCTGCGCCTTTGGGTTTTGTGCTGGCTGCCCGAAGGCGTAGCTCTCGAGCCGATGTTGTAAGTGGCTGTGGGAGGGCTGCGGCACTGAAGCTGTTGTCTGCATCGCCCCCGCTGGGCCGGGTGTCACCGTCGTGTTCCACTGGTAAATTACGGGCGGCGGGGGCAGGGGTGGGGCGGCTGCCGTGAAGCCCGGGGGCATGGTGGAGTTGGTGGACGACGTGGTGGTGGTGGTGGTGGTCATGCTCCCCGGCCGAAGCGGCGAGAGGGGCAGTGAGTGGCGCCTCGAGTGGTCGCGGGCGGATGGGGGGAGCACGGCAGAGATGTCCCCCGGCACAGACATCGGCTCCGACCTCTCCGGGCTGCCGCCTCGTTCCCGGCGCTTCGTGCGGTGGCCCCCTCGGCGGTGGTCGCCAACGGAAGAGGAGCTCGACAGCGACGAGTAGGAATAGTGGCGCGAGGAGCTCGACGAGGAGCTGGAGGAGGAGGACGACGACGACGACGGAGCGTGCCGCTTCTTCTTGGACTTTTTGGACGAGTGGCGCTTAGGTGAAGGCGTCTCGGGAGTTGGGGCCTTCACCGGCGGCGGCTTTGGCATCGTGTGCTGTTTCTTCTTGGAGTGGCGATCATCCTTGTTGCGCCGGGGTCGCGCGTCCTCGCTGGAGGACGAACGCCCAGACGACATAGAGCAATCGAGATCGCAACGTGAAACGCCTCCGTCGCCGAGTCTGCAGTCGATCGCCGACTGCACCAAGATGTTTGAGTACTTGATGAGCCCCTGAACTTGCTTCTCGAAGTCGCTGCAGTAGACGAGAGCGGCGGGATCGACCGAGCTGATTGGAATGTTCAGTTCGTTTGCGTACGCCTCGAGTAGGTACGACAGGTGTGTCTCGACGCACTGCAGTTGAAAGAGGACGTCGAACATGAGGTAGTATCCGATGCTTCGGTCCACTGGCGTTTTGATCTTGTTGACGGGGTTCCTGCGGTACCGCTGGTCGACCTCGCTGGGGACATCCCGTGCCGTGCCGTTGCTGGGCTTGTCGGAAAGGCGATTTGCAATTTGCAGCACAATGTTCGATATTTTCAGTACCTTCAAGACCCGCTTGTCGATCACCCGCAGCAGCCCCTTTGCTGAATCTTTGCACGGCGATATGCAGAGGAGCTCCTCCTCTCGCTTCAGTGTCGCTGCCAGCGTCTCGCTGGTGGACTGCAGCTGGTAGGCCACGTCGTACCGCAGCACGGAGAGCAACGACCGAGAGGCGGAGCGCCCCCTCTGAAATAAGCGGCGCAGCTGCAGGGATGGCAGAAGGGACCGTAGAGGCGGTTGCAGAGGTGGTGAGCACGGGTGGAGGGGTCAGTACCGGGTCTGCGACGGGAGGGGCAGCGGCAACGGGGGGGGGCGGGGCGATGGCCGTGGCAGCCGGCTGGGGCTGGGGCTGGGGCTGGGGCTGGGGCTGCACGGGAGGGCTGGGCACCGCCGCGGGGGGAGCAGGGGCCGGTACCACAGCGGGGGTGGAGGTGGAGTTCTCGTGTGGTTCTGGCTGTTTCTCCCGCACAACAACGCGAATGGTCTGTGGGGCGGCCTTTTGGCTAGATGTTTCGAAATCCTCCGTGGACCCGTGGCGCCTGTCTGGGATGTTGAGGCCTTGCGCAACCCGCATGATGCTGCCGTCTCCCTCCGGCCCGCTGCTGCGGGCGCGGGTCTCGGGGGGATACGACGACTCGGCAGCTCATCTCCACCGTTCCAATGATATCCCCGTTGCTGTTGCGCACAGAAAGGGTACTGTACGAGCGGCTCTTCTCGGCCGCCACGGCCGGCGGCGCATACGGGCACACGGCGGTCCAGCGGCCTACCGCTCTGGCCTTATCTTTTCCGGTGAATTCAGCCAGTGTGCAGAAGCACTGAGTGGGAAAGACACACTGCTTTAGGACGTCATCGAGCAGAAAATCCGCCTTGTGCGAAACACTATAGCGGATGTCCTGGCCCTGGCCCTTCGCGTTGGCCACCACGTCGCCTAGGGGATAGATGACGATATCGGGGAAATCGAGGAACTGCACCACCACCGCCGTCTTTGGCTTGGCCTCCCTAAAACCCGTGATCCCACGCACCTTCTTCACAGCGATCTCCAGACGGTAGCGCTGAACGCCCATGGGTGGCGTATGGGCCCCTCAAGGGGAAGCACAGCTTTGGAAAACTAAAGGCCACACAGGTGGCGTTCGCGAATGAGTTGAGTGTTCTACCACGCGATGTGCTCACAGTGAAACAGAGTAACAGCTCGTACAGGTGAAAGAATAAAGAGTAGTAGGTCGTGAAAAAGAAGCTCTAAAGTTTGGATGTAGTATAAATCTCGTGCTAGCCCCTTGGCTTGTCACTGCTTTCTAAGGAGATCCAGTCCAGTTAGAAACGCTGCAGCGCTTCTCTGCTTGTCCCTTACTTTTGAATCCTCTCTCTCTCTCTTAAGGGGTTACACGACAAAAAAAAAAGTCGACGAAAAGATTGGAAGAGGAGAACCTAGAATGCTGAGCCCAGCCCCTGGAGATTTCCATCCCCAGTAGGAGCGGGATTTCATCCCACGCATAACTGTTGACTTAATTGTCGTTGATTTTAAACCTTTTTTAATTTTCTTAATAATAAAAAAAAAAAAAAATCTATGGTAATAGCAACGCGCGCGAGGCAGCGGTCTAGTCTAGCGCCAACACGAGGTTGGGATTCTTCTGCCGCCCGCAACTTCTTCGGTTCTTCTGAGGGTCGGCTCCAACTCTCTGTTGTTTTATAGTCTCTGTAGTAGGTAGAAGTAGTAAGTAGTTATGTTCATGGGGTGGAGGTAACGTTAGAACGAATAGCCCCGCAGGTCGAGAGAGAGAACCTGTGGTACGTCCTTCTGTTTCGTTGTCACCCCCAGGAGCACGTCCGCAAGGCAATAGAGTTGATCCTTGTGAGAGACCACCACAAACTGACCCTGCTGGGCGTTTTGGCGGACGTACCGCGCCAGCTTCTCCACGTTACCGGCGTCCAGCGCTGCGTCGACCTCGTCGAGAACAAAGAAGGGCGAGGGTGAGAGAGCGTGAATAGCAAATAGTAAAGCTAGGGCTGCCATGGTGCGCTCACCGCCGGAGAGAAGCTCCATGGGCATAAATCGCTTCATGGGAGGGGTGGCGTGGTACACCGTGCCCCCAAGATATGGTTCTTCCGTGTCTTCTAAGCTCAGGTATGCCGATCCGGGAGCACCACGCGAGCGCGTCCCGACTGTGAGTTCCTTGTAGATGCGGTCCACGTTGGATGCCATCTTTTCGTATACCTCCATGAAGCGCGCCGTCCGCCGCTTCCGCACATCTTGGAACTCTGCAGTGGCACGGCGCACTTCCTCCAGAGCCGCTTGGAAGCGGGCGGCCAATTGGTCCAGGCGCCCCGCAGAGGAACCAAGCCGGGCGGCGGCCTTGAGCTGGGGGCCCAGCGCCTCCATCTCCATCGTGATCTTCTCGCAACTGGCCTGCAGGCGTGTCTGCAGCGCCGCCAGCCGCTCGCGGGAGGACGCCGCCTCCTTCAGGGAGTCCGGGAGGCTCGAGAAGTCGATGAACGAGGTCCCCGGCGCCTCCGACGCCTCGGAGGAGAGCGTGGATGCGCTAGCCGCCGACACCGCCTCCGTGTTGAGGGTGAAGGTTTCAGAGTGCGCCAGGGGCAGTGAGGAGGAGGAGCCGGCCTTGGACTCGTCGCCGCGGCGGCGCTTGGAGCCGGCGCCAGAGGATGGCTTTATCGGCAGCGCGATCCCGTCCATCTCCGCCCGGCGGATGATGTTGATGCGGCGCTGGCGCAGCCCATTGCACGCCGCCTCGAGCCCTGCGCCGCCCTTTCGGGCCAGTGCCAGGCGCCGCAGTTCTGCCTCGGAGGTCTGCGCCGCCGTTCGAATGGACACCTGCAGCCGGTCCAGACCCTCGCGGAGGGCAACGAGGCGGCGTTTGGCATCGACACTGCGCTGGCGCAGCGTCGCGTTCTCCTGCTCAAGGGCCGTGAGATTCTTTTGAGCGCGAAGAATTTCATCTTCCTTCCGCTCAAAGGCAGCTCGCGCTTCCTGCAGTGCCTTTTCCCCAATACGTTGTTGCTCCGCCTCAATGGCTGTCTCCAGCTTATGAACAATGACGACAAGTTGTTGGCGGCGCTGGCCACGCTCCTGGGCCAGATTCTTCAGCCGCCGTTCCGCCTCCAGCAGTCCTCGAATGTCGACGCGCTTCTGCAGGTCAGCGAATACGGTCGCCTCCACCTTCTCCATGCTTTCATTCACCGCCTCAATGTCACGCGTGCGTTTAGCCACGTCCGCCTCGTGTTGGTTCACTCTCTCGTGCAGCTGCGCCACTTCATCGTTTATCTTCTTCTCATCGTGAGCAGCCGTCTCCAGTCGCGTGGCGTTCGTCGCCAGCTCCGCATCGACCACCTTGAGGCGCTCTCTTGAGAAGTCGAGCCGCGAGGCCATGTCGCGCAGCTCAATTTGGGCCCGCGCCATTTCGGCCTCGCCGCCGCGGACGGCCTCGTTCAGAAGCCGATCCCGCGTGGCGCGGAGCTCCTCGTAACGCCGGTCGTCCCACTTTCTGGCGCGGTTCTCGATGGAGGCCAGGCCACCCTGCACGGTGCCGTTCTTCATAAGTACCGTGCCGTCCACCGTTACCACCTTGAATCGCTCCGAGTCGCCGCGGCCATAGGCGACCTTCTTCGCCTCGGCTAGGGTGTCGCACACCAGTGTTTCACCAAGGGCATACCGGATCACTGGCTCGATCTCGGGGTCGTAACGCAGGACATCCACGAGGGGCTTGCATGTGCCCCCAAAGGTGCGCAGGCGATCCGTGACCTGCTTCCCCGTGACGGCGTCGAGCGGGAGAAAGGTTCGGCTGGGCACTCGCTGCTCCTTCAGGTATGCCACGCAGCGGATGGCCGTCTCAGTGGTGTCCACGATCATCGCATCCAGGTTCTTGCCCAGCGCCACCGTCAACGCGTTACGGTAGGCGTTGTTAGGAATCGTACAAACGTCCACCACCCGCCCCTTCACGCCAAAGAGGGACTTGAGCGTCGCCATGATGTCAGAGTTGCGGGCATTTTGTTTGTCGTTGTCCTTCACGTCTCGGAGCTCTCTTAGTTGCTCCTGCACTTTCAGGAGATCCGCCTCCCGCTCGCTGTGCCGTTTCTTGGCCTCCAATTGCGCCTTCTGGGACGCTTTGATCTGCTTCTCAAGAGATTTGACGCCATTTATCAGTTCCTTCTTCCGCTGCTCCAATTCTGTCTGATGCGCGCGCAGGCGGTTAATGGTGTCACGTATCTCTTTCTGGCGCAGCTGGGTGTGTTCAAGCGCAGATTTACACTGCTGCAGAGTTGCCTTCGCCGCCTCCAGCTGCCTCTCCAGCGTTTCGCGCTGCTGGCGCTTGGTGACCGTTTGGCACTCTGCCTCGCTCTGCAGGCAGCGAAATTCCTCCATGTCCGCCTCGTTCAGGGTCCCGGCGGCCTTGGCTGCACTCGACCTGTCTCGCTCTGTTTCCGCGTCAAACTCACGCAGCAACGCTTCATAGCGCTCCTTCTGCTGCTGAAAGCGATTCATCTCTGTGGACCGCGTGGCGATCTCCTTCCCTAGGTTCTCCAGCACGCGCTTTTGAGCTGTTTGTTGTCGCTGCATGTGTTCAATGGAGGCTTTGGCCCGCTCAACGAGAGACTGCTTGTTGCGGAGCTCGTCCGCCGCAGCTTGGCTCGTCTCCTGTTCCTTGGAGTACGCCTTGTGTTGTGAAATAAACTGCTGTTTCATCTCTCGAATGTGTGACTCGCTCGGCACGCTCTGCTGTAATTTGTCTAGCGTCTCGTGAAACTTGGCGAGCTCTTTCTTCTGTTGTACGAGAACGCTCTCAACGTAGAAGAGTTCAGCCATCACTCCATTCCATTGCTCCTCTTTCAACTGCTTCTGCAATTCGTTGAAGCGTTCGGCATCTTTCTTCACTAGCCGCATCTGATTCGCTTCAATGGTGGCTCCTCGGCGCTCCACAGAAGCCTTTGAGAGTAGCTCGTTGGCGTTCTCCAACGCTTTTTTTTTCGTATCATACTCCGGCTTGAGTTCTAAGCTACCGCTAACCTCCTCTAGAAGGGCTGTCAGCTGAACAGGGGTTTTCTGTGTGACTGCCTCCACTTCATGCTGAAAAACAATAAAATTGCGCACTCGACCGCTAATGTTGTGCTGCGCTAAGGCGTCAAAGTACTCCGCCTCAGTAACGGTCTTTCCGTTGATGGCATAGAAGGAGTGGTCGTCCTTGTTCACCCGGCGTGTGAAGGCGGTCTCCACGGTCTGCGAGCCTCCCCGCCTGCTCTGGCTGGTGGAAGGTGGACTGTGATGAAGGACGACCGTCACAGCGCACTCTGTCGCGTTCGACTGGCGATTAATGAATTCTTTCAGCGGCACCCCACGAATGCTGGAGTCGCGAGTGCTGAGGGCCATGGTCACTGCGTCCATGAGATTGGACTTCCCAGCGCCGTTGGGGCCCACAATACACGTGAAATCCTGAAACGGGCCGACGGTCACACTGCCTCCGTAGCTCTTGAAATTGAGCAGCTCTACGCGGGCAATCTTTCCCTGCATCCTTGCGCTGGTTGTTCGGCAAACCACTGCGCCACCAAACAAATTCTGGAGCAATACGAGAGCTAAACCTATTCAGCAAAAAAAAAGTCAGAGCAACAGTAGGGATAGAGAGAAGAGAACTTCTTGGCGGCATCGCCCAACCGAGTCGTCGTAATCTGGTCTACACGAACAAAGGGCAGTCCTGCCCGCCTGTCTGGCTAAAGAAGGGTAACTTTTCATTCCTTCTGAGTTTTCCTGGGGCTGCTGCTACGATGAGCCGTCAAAGCAGTACCTGGAGAGAATGGCATGGTAGGGCCGCAGCGCCCACGGCCAGAGCACGTCGGAGAAGACGGCCGCCACGAGGGTTAGGGGCGTCGGCGCGGCCTCTTCCGACTCCTGTAGCGCGGAGGCAAACTGTGGCAGCGACACGATGTTATGAATGTCCTCCAGCACATGGGGCGGAACTCCAGAGGCGTTACTGATGGGCTCCGTCATCCTCAACACAGGGATCAGCAGCGCTCGGCAGCAAATCACCTCGGGTTTGATCTCAAACTGGCGGCCCCCGGCAGCGTCGGTGAGGCGGAACGCTGCACGAGCGACTCGCACTGCCTCCTGCCAGATTGCCAGAGGGAAATCTGGGCAGAGGCCGCGCAGCAACATCAGGGCCACCGACGCGGCGTCCTCCGCGGGCTGCAGCGCCGATGCGCCGCCAGAGGTATCCGGGCGGAGCACCGCCTCGCAGAAGGCCTCAAGCGTCTCACCGTGAGGGCTCGCGCGGCCCGCGGCTGCCGCCCGCCAAGAGCGAAGTGTGGCAAACACGAGAAGAACGCCGCGCCGAGCGCTGGCTTGGACGTCCCGCGTCCACGAGAAACTGCCGGAAGCCACCACCGCATCGCCATGTAACTGCGCCGTGCAGTGGGTGACGAGCCGCTCCAACACGAATAACTTGCTGGCAGCCAGCTCCTTCTCGGCCGGGCTTGTAGGCGGCCAGAGCCCTTCAAAGTAGCTGGCAGAGAGACGTGCCGGAGGTGGGGGCGGCACGTCTTCCGTTGGGTTGTCAGTACATATGATGGCCCCAAATTGATCGAGGAGGTTCTGTAAATCGTCCATCGATCCTACCCATCGGCTTCCAAAGGTCGTGATCCCACCGCTGTCTCGATATGGTGTTGGACAAGAGGATAGTAGTAGTAAGCGAAATGGGGAAAAAAAAAGGAGGGGCGTGAAGAAGAAGAAGTGTTGAAGACACAGCTGGTCCCTTTTTATGAGCTCGATACATCTTTTGAAAGTGTGTCGTGTCCCTACTTTCTTTGTTTGCATATGTTTGCTCTTTTTTTGTTGCTGTAGGTTGGTATGTTAAAAAAAAAAATGATCATTTATTCATTTATTCGGTGGTTATGTCCAAAGCTCCAGCGGAGCTACTAGAGTAAGGGGAAGGCTCGCACATCGAACACCGTCCTTCTGATCTCTAGAACGAGTCGTTTACACGATTCATCACAGCGCGGATGCGGGTGTACACCTTTGCCGCGGGGCTACCGCGAATTAAATCGCAGATGGCGTTACGCGCCACCTGTGTGTTTTGCGTGGTTCCCATGATCCAGATCTTTGTGTCAGCGAGAACGATCCGAGTGCGTGTGACGTTCTCGATGGTGTATTTCGTCTTGCCGTGGGACCCACTGATACGGCCAATGCAGCGAGAAAGGTTGTCGCCGTCCAGGTTCGCCCGGACATCCTTGATCTCAAACCCCTCAATGTACACGTCGTCCAGACGCAGCAGTGCGACAGCATCTCTCACGTCAAAACCGGCAATCACCGCCTTAATGAAATCCTCGGCCTTCTGCAGGATCACCTTCGCGCTCTGCGCGCCAGCCTCGCCCGTGGCCGTCAGCGGCGATGTGCGCAGGTCCACCGAGCGCGTCTTGAGGTTCATGCGAATCTCCAGCTTGCACTGCTCTACGATCGGCGTGTAGACCTCCATCCACACTTTCTTTAGCGGTGGAAACCGGTGATGTGGTATCTTGACGCTCCGAGTCTCACGCACGAAGGGCGTCTTCCCGGACGGCTGGGATGTCGCGGCAGCGGCGGTGGACATGCGAATGCGAGAGGACTAAAAACTACAGCGGTGAGACGAGGCGTGGAGCACAGCCAGATGATGGATGCACGTATCCTTTCCGACGCAAAAAAGTAGCCCGTTAAGAGAAAAGAAAGAAGGAGAGAATAAGAGTGGAGCATTCTCTGCAACGAGGGGCGGAGTGCAAGCCCAAAAGTTCTCATAGGGGGATGCAGAGGCCCAAAGTTCTCATAGGGGGATGCGTGTGTGGATGTGTACCTTCCACCTGCACAATGCAAGTAGGGGGGGAGAGAGTTCCTGTACGTTTTGCTGGTCTCTAATATAACACACACAAAAAAAAAGATAAGAAGATGAAGAGAAAGGAAGGAAGTACGGACAAACAAATCTAAGAACACACTTCGCGACTGGAGAGGAAGCAGCGCGCTCTACCCCACGGGTCGGGGTCGCCCCGCTCTAGTCGAGCGCCAGACGCGTCAAGTGCTGGTTGTCCCGGTCGCTCTCTGAATCGCTGGTGGGTGGCGGTGCGTAGGTCTCCGCCTTGCCGGAGCTGGAGGTTTTCCCAGAGGATGTCGGGTCGGCACTGCGGTGGGGCCGGCTCTTGGTGGCGGGGGGGTTCATAGACACGTAGGAGTCCTCTGGCTCGTCCTTCCGCTCCTCGTCGCTGCTTTGGCGCGTGGCAGCCTCCGATAGTTTCTGGCGCAGCGAGTTGCCGGAGAGAAAGAGCGTGCCGCCAGGAACCGAAGGAGCAGCCACAGTGCTCGGCAGCGCACTGTGGCTGGTGTTCTGCGGCTGCGTTGGGGGCGGCGATCCACGGACGGAATTCCCAAAGCGATCCACGGACTCCTTGATGTCGGCAAAGCTCCCGTGGGACCGCAGCGGCCGCGCCTCCGGCCCGTTGTTGAGGGACGTGTCCTGCGGCAGCCGCGTTGCTGCGATCGGGGTGGCGATGGTGGCGTGTAACCCGGTACCTTCGCTGGCGGCACGCCTGCCCATCAGCCCGCCTCGGAGGCAAGAATCGTGTACGGATGTGTTGGCGGCTCGGCTGCCGCTCATGTCCGGGGCAGTCACCGACGGATCGACGGGAGCGGTGGTTGTCGCTGAGGTGTTAGCACCGTCCAGACTCTTCTGCAGCTGGCCCACACGGCGGTGAAGGCCCTCGACCATACTGCTAATCACTGGAAGAGGCTGCCCCGCCACGCTGGCCGCCCAGGTCAGGCGCTCGTCAATGGCGCGATCGAGGTGATCCTGCGCACCTTCTACTACCCCTATACGGCCATTCAGTGACTCCAGCTTCTCTTTTACGCCTAGTAGCTCCTGCATGAGAAGCATGGAGGAGCGTGTATCTACACCCGGGCTGGAGGTACGGCCCGTTGATGCACCCGATGCGCCAGGCTGCTGGGCGCCCGTTCCGTAGCCCCCGGCGAGGCACTGTACCAGCATGTCAAGGCGGTTAACGTCCCGGCGGCACGTGCGGAGCTCGCTGCGGCGCTCCACACCTTCTTCCATGAGACCCCGCACATCTAGTGCCTGGCGGTTCACCGCCTCGACGGTGCTGTCCAGCATCCCCTGTAGCCGTACAACGTGGGTCTCGAGGGAGCTCTGGTTGCCTCGCATCTGGTCAATGTGCTGTCGTACCCGCGCGCTGAGCTCGTCGCGCCAGTGGAACACCTGATCCTCTAGGCGAACCAGCATCGCGTGAACCGACTCCTGCTGGCGCTTTACAGCGTCCTCGAGACGGCGTTCGCTGCGCCGCTGCTCCTCCTTCATGGCCTTCTGAAGCTCGATCACGGACTCCTCCACTCCGCCCAGCACCTCCTGTAGCTTCTTTGTCTTTCCCTCGACGTCTTCGTGAAGTTGCTGCTGTACAGCGAGGGCTTGGCGCTCTATGCGGCTTACCGCCGATTGAAGGCGGTTCCGCTGTTCATCTATTTCACTCTTGACCTCCTGGACCACCGACAGCACTTCACGATGGCTAAAGCGCAAGTCCTGGAGACCACGCTGGATGGTGTCAACCTGCTTCCCAGCGTGCGACTGGATCACGGGCTCTAGAAACGTATGCAGGTTTGCCTCCATCCACTTCGCGACCTCCACCTGGCAGACGCGGCTGATGGTTTTCTCGAGGTAGTCTGACGGCACCGAGTCGAGTGGCGCGGCGCACTGCGGGCTCGGTGCAGCAGCCGGAGCAATGGCGGGAAGTGCCGCTTCAGCAGGCGGCATCGCGTAGAGCTCCGAACGCCGTTGCTTGGTCCGGTCTAGAATCCCCTGCATCTCGGAGTTGATCTCCTTGAGTCGCACGTCAAAGAAGTCCTCCGAGGCATGGTGATCGGCTTTCATCTAAAATTAATGGGTACCTTATACGCAAGGGAAGTCTAGCTTCACAGACAAAGTTGTAAATAAACAAAAATATGCCTCTCCCTCAACAAGGGGAGACTGGCAAAAGTATACAAGTCGAGCAAACAAAAAAAAAAGAAACAAAAAGTAGTAAAGGTGTAATGCGCCTGTAATGGAGAAGAGAAGGTGCTCTATACTGGGGTTCGTAGAAGTGTCCCCTCTAAGTCGGCAAGAAGGTATGCGGCCGATCGATTTCTATGACAACACGACACAACTACAAGTCAAGAAAATTAAAGTAAAAGCCAGACCTCCACCCCTTCTGACGTACGGCTCAGTAGAACTTCAAAAGAGGCCGCTGGTTTGCCGAAACCATAAGGGAATGAAATGAAAACAATGGAGCAGTTAGAAGAGGGATAAGCAGAATTAAACACACGTGAGTGATAACTCCGCTGGGCGTCGTGCCGAGAAGGCGAAGAATAACAAAACACTCCTGTCACCCGTTGGTTACCAGGGAGCCGAGTAGGCCACAATTATGTTTCAGATGAGAAAAGAAAGAAACTATTCCGTTTCTCACAGCAAAAAAAAAAAAACGCTGTGTTTAAGCAGCCATATTTGGAAGATAATGGAAAAGGGACAAGAAAAGGTGTTGCAACAAGGGGCTGTACTCCGCAAGTATTATATATATATTCCAACGACAACCTGCGGGGACCGGCTCCGCGTACTGAATTAAGAAGGGGGAAAAAGGGGGGCCTCGAATGTGTGTGTGTCATGGGGGACATCTCTCTTTCCACAAGGAGCAGCGCTGGATGAAGCCTGGTCGCCACTGCGTTACCACCAGCCGGATAGAAGTCGATAATCTCAATCACTTACTTCTTCGTCTTCTTGGCATCTTTCTCCAACTTCTTCTGCTGCTTCTGGTACTCCTTAGCTTCTTTCTTGCCTTGTTCGAGGCGTTTTTTGATGTTCTTGAGCTGCGCCTGACGCTCCGCGAAGTTTTCCGGATAGGGCTCCGAGCTAGGGTACCATATCAGCGGGTCGGCCAGGATGCTGTACTTGCTGCGGTCGTAAGAGTCGTACAGGTAGTTACGCAAATACTCAGGAAACAGTTTGGGAAACCTCTCGTAGACACTGGGCGTGTCTTCCGTGTACAGAAACTCGACTTTTTCCTTTGTTGGTGGGTCTATTACAGGAGAGAAGAGCTTCCATAGCATCCAGAACATGGTGGGAGGGTTGATGCAAATCATCTTACCCAATCGTTCGGGGAAGTGCGTCTGGATGGTCTGGATGACGGACATACCCATTGATGGATTGCTGTCCTTGAGGTGCGAGTAGGTCTCGAAGTCTGTGATGCACACCCACTTCTCTACTCCCACCGGCATCATCCGCACAAGGTGATTAAAGGCGGCAATCATGTGCTTAAGGGGGTGTTTCCGTTCTGGGCCCCACTGCATGGACATGAACATCACAGGTCGGTGCTGCAGGTCCCACCCACAGAACTGGCCACAATGCTGTTCGGGGTGCGTTTGGCATATTTCGCACGCCGTGGAGCTGTTTAACGGGTCCTTGAGCCACTCTACCGTCTTCTCCAGCTGCTGCAACGCCTTGGATGGGTCAAAGTTTCTGGCTGTGAGATACCTGATGAGGCACCATTCGTCGTAGCGCTCGGGGTCGTACCACTCCTTCTCCTGGACCATCTTGTTGAACGCATCGAACTTGCCTTTTTGGGCGTCTGACAGCTCGGCGTACCGCTGCTCCCACGTCTTCACGACGGCGGGAGGGCGAATTTTTCGCACCTCCTCCTCCGAGGAGAGGAAATAGGGGATCTGGAACCCGGGGTTCTGTCTAGACAGCAGGAAGCACTCTGCCGGCAGGGCCATGGACGCAGTATCTAGCGTGGACGACGGGCTGTTTGGCGTCTCCAGCACACCGGGGCTGCCCATCTTGTCAGCCGCGCTGGTAGAGGAAGCGATTTCAGAGCTCATGGATGGAGGAACTGTACCTATGAGTACAGCGGATTATGGTATAGGGTCTAACAGAAGAAGTCCAAGTTGTCAAATGCAGCCACAGAAATCACTTGATAGGCGTCTGCGTCACTAGAAGTAGTGCCTCCCTGAATAAACACCAATGAGAATGAGAAAGACTAATAATAAGATTTGAATAGAACTAATAGAAACAATATAGGCAATGTTTTTCAATCCGTATTGCCCAGTTCAAATGAGCACACCAACAAGCGTTCGAGCGAAGAGGAAAGGGAGGGAGAAGTGACGATGGCGAAAGAGAGCTAAATGCCGTCAAAATAAACTGAGAGAGAGGCATTTAAAATCATGCCGGCACCCCACATAACAATAATAATGATATGTGGAATAGTTGTTTAACTGCTAGGTGCTCGATAGTGGCATAAGCGCGAGTACGATTTATGTGGAGATAAAAAACGTTCTGTGTGGAGAACCCATTGTTAACTCATTATTTACGGCGATATGCGCGCTCCCATCAAGTGGTGCACCCGACGAGACGAGGGTATACTGAAAGGCGCCCAAGGGCTAACGGTGTGGTCGCACCAAATATATAGATACATATATATATATATATATATCCTATCCTTTCTTCTTTCTAACGTGTCCTTTGTGGACAAACGAATTCTCATCAGCCGGTTTATTTGGTTGGTGCAACGTTTTCTGTCGCAGGTGTGACGTGCTCAAGATAGTCCTGGATCTGCTGGGTCCGCTCTTCCTCAGGGACCTCCCCGGGTACGATGCTGACCTCGATCTCGCCGGGGTTTTCAGGTCCCTTGGAAGCGTGTCCACCATCCCCATCCGTGTGGGGCTTGATGTTTTCCCAATCAATGTACCGGAAGAGCAGGTATAGGTACGATGGCAAACCAACCACCACAGCGCCGGTGAAGGGGCCGATCCACAGCGCTTTCACGTCCACGTCGAAGTAGAAAAAGAGCAGGAAGCTCAGTGGAACGCCAACGCCACAGAAAGCTGTCGTAATGATGATGGCCCCAATCTTCTGTAGCCCACAGCCTCTCAGGATGCCCATGACCACGCTCTGGAAGGTGTCGAAAAGATGATACGGCAGCACGATGTACATGAGGCGCTGGTAGATCTCCGCCACCTGCGGGTCTGTGGTGAAGAGGTAGGGAAAGTACGGATTCAGGAGCAGGAGAATGACTGCGTCTGCAATAGAGATGGCGAGCACGATACCCATTGCCATGAAGCCAATCTTGCGAGCCAGGAGCGGCTTCCCTTCACCGACGGCATTACCAACGAAGACGCAGGTGAGGATGATCACACCCGAGGCGAAGCCCCAAATGATACCAAACACCTGAAAGGTGATGGCATACGCGGCGAGTTCGTTCGGGGTGGCGAAGCCGGCCGCTAGGAAGTTGATCTCCAGTGCTACCCACTCGCTCAGCATCACTCCCATAGACGGAATCGCGATTTTCACCAATGGATACAGATTCTTCCTCCCCTTCTTGCACCACCCCCCCCAAGTCAGCTTGTACAGCCCCGTGAATCGGAGGTACGACACGAGTCCGCCGTTGATGCCGAACATGAGCACCAGCCATGCCAGAGCCGAGCCGACAAATCCAAAAAGGTACACAAAGAACATCTGCAGGAAAGGGTTGACCACCGCAGCGCAGACCATGGTGACGGAGAGGGGCTTGGTCACGTGCTGGCACGAATAGTAGCGCTGCACTAGCTGGAACATCATCGCCAAGGGCACGCCGAACATGGCGACTCTGCACCACACGCCCGTGTAGTACGTCACGTCGATGCTCTCCCCAGCGGCTGTAAGGATGGAGTCCGCGAAGCACAGGACCACACCGAGAGGGATGGCGGTTATGAACAGGATGATCGCCATGCGCTGCGCATAGATCCCATACATATATATAGTCGTCGTGGCATTTGTCTCGCCACGCCGCTCCTCTTGCTTGAAGCGCCCGTATGTGTGAGAGAGAACTGTCTCGAGAGCACCGCACAATCCTGCACCAAAAGCAAAACCTGTGGCGTTTACAAGGCCGATGGCCAACGATGCTCCGCCCATCGGTTCTACGCCAAGAAAGCGCCCAATGACGGAGATGATGACGGCATTGAGAGAAAACTGCGCCAACGCCGAAATGGAGAGCGGGTACCCCAGCTTGACAAACCGTTTGGTCATGCTCCAGAGCTTCACGTCCTCTTCGTTGAGGGACTCCGCCACCGACTCGTGCTCGCTGAGGGTCGCTTGGCCCATGGACTCGAGATCGGCGCCAGCGCCTTGTGCACGGCCCATCGACGAGTAGTGCGACGTGAAAGAACGATTGTCGACGGAGCTGCTGCGGGAGCTGCTGCCGATGGAGTGGGAACCATGGTGTTCTCCGGTGCCGTGGGAGTCCTCGCCGTGCTCACCGGAGCGGCGTACCGGAGATTGAACTGTCATACTTTCTCTAGGTAAAGGTTGAGCGTAAGAAGAAAGTTAGCGTTTAAAATAAAATGAAGTTGTTGGACCTGTTAGGTTGTGTGAGTAGAGTGGCGATTAGGATTAGGATCGTTGTTGGCTGAGTCCGTCAGCGGAGAGCAAAAAACACCGCGTCTTCGTCCCTTAGACGCTCCTTCTGCCACAGAGAAGCAGTTATCGAGTATCACACAGCGCGCCGCATGCAGCACAGCACGGTGTGTAAGGGAGCGAAGAGAAAAAGTAAGTGAAAATAGTAAACGGTTGAGAAAAAGAAGAAAGCGGTGGGAGTCACGAGAGCGTTGCAAGAAAATTAAGAGCCCGACCCGTCTGCCAAAGAACGAGTAGCGGGACGACAGAAACGATACCAGTCAGAGGTGTTCCACTAAAAAGGGGGAAAGTTCCCCAGGCATTACAAGATGCACAATCAATGATTTCCTTGAACTGTGCTATCATCGGCATTTCCACAGAATTATTTCCACACATCCATCCTATCCTGTTCGACGCCTTCTCCAGCCCAAATCATCCATCTAGGCCTCGAGCCCTCACTGTACACGTTCAGCTTTCCCATCATCCGCAGATATCTTCAAACAAATATTTTCGGTTTATTTCATTTTTTTTTGTTTTTTTTTTCTCTCATTTCTTGTCTGCTCCTCCTTGAGCAATTTCTCTCAGGGGCACCAAGAGCGTCGAAGTGTTTGGCAACTACCAACCAACCCAGAACCACACGTCCCTCCCTGGTAGGCTCTGTCAAGAAGCGATGGGTAAGCCTAGCCCTCGAGATGGTCGCGAGGTTTGGCCGCATGCAACAACAACCCATCATTCGAACATGCACGTCAATGCCGCAACACGGTTAAGAGTGAGGGTCAATAAAACAAACAAGAAAAAAATGAGGAAAAAAAGATGGTCTGTTCGCACTTTGGACGGTGTAGTGCGGCACCTGTGGTGTCAGTGCGTAAGTAACGAGAAAGTGTGCTACGGTCAATCCTTCAGTGCTCTTCAATGCATTACAGTTTCCATATCCAGCATCTATCATCTACCTGGCCGACGCGAAATCTCGTGTGAATAAATGCAAATGATTCTTTACGGTGGCTGCTGATTCATGGATGGCATTGAATCAAGACTTAAATGAATATGATAAATTGTTTAACAGTCCTTCACAAGAAAACAGAAAAAAGAATTCTGAAGCGTATCCGCCAGAGGAGGATGCTTTGTTACCGATTGATGTTAAACAGAAAAGTAGACCGAGCCTAACCCTAACCGACCTAGATAGTAAATAAATAAATAAATGTATAGATGTATATATATATATATATATATATATATATATATAATGATGATGATGTTAGAGGACAATAAATCAATCAAAATAATAAATTTAAACAAAATTCCATTATTCACTGGGACAGACGTATGTCGTCCACTATGAGGCACAGTTCCACCATTAGATTCTTGGTCTCGTTCGCGAACATCTCCAAGCAAAGGGAGAGGGCATGCATACCCTCCGCGTGTTCGGATGTGAGAGGGATCTTGAAGTTCTTGGGGAGCTGCACCGGAGAAGTAATCGCGTTCGGTGTGTGCCACTGTGATTGCCCACGCTGGAGGTCCGCCAGGACGGACACGTCGCGCTCGGGAAATATCCGGACGCTGGTGGTAGGGGACGCGTACTCGGTCGTCGAGTCGGATCCCTGCTCCCGGTACTTCGAGACGGACTCGAGAATGATGAGCACCATGATCTTGCTTTTGCGGGTGTGCAGCTCGTGCGTCGCCTCGATCAGGTCCAGAACAACCTTCGTTAACTCATTCTCCAGGTTGACACGCGGTTGGTCCAGCATGCAGCTCATCAGGCGCACAAATCTGGCGAAGGAGCGGCTGATGTCCTGCGCAATCTTGGCCAAGTTGTCCATCATGTGCTGCGTCTCCACTGATACGTGACCCTGGCTGCGGATAATGTTCCAGCTCATCCAAATCGTCTCCAGTAAGTTACACATGCGGCGCATCCGACTAAAAGCGCCACTGCAGGCCTCCGTGGGATACTCGCGTTCGAGGATACCGCGCTCCTCTCGAGCGTAAATCATCATCTCCCTGGAGCTCTTGAGACGCTTCTTTAGGTCCGTCAAGACTTTTGTTATGTCCTCGAGCTCATCATCTCTCTTGTACATCATGAACATCGATCGGCTCAGCTTCAGAGTGGGGTCTTCGTCGGGCAGGCCACTGCTATTGAGCACCGGGGCCTCGTTGGGAGCGGAGAACAGCGCCAGCATGCGAGTGAGGGCGTCGCTCATCTTGCGCAGAATGTTCCGGCGCTTCTTCAGGAGAATTTTCCGCGGCGATAAGGGGAAGATGAGGGCAATCACAAAGAGGTAGATGAAGATGCCGAACGTGTTCTGGTTCATACGCGCCACTGCCTCATCCAGCGAGACACCGTTTACCGCGTCCAACGGAATCAAGACGAACATGCCGTACACTGCCATGACACCGTACTCCTTATCGTTACGCAGAAAGGTGCCGGCAAACATTAGCACACAGAGCGAAGCCACGCGCTGAACGCTCGTCTTAGAGTAGGTGCCGGCAAAGAAACCGAATACCGTACCGAGGAGGCAACCTGTAAGTCGAACAAAAGATGCCTGGATGGCTTCCACTGTGTTAAATCCAGCAACGAAGGCAATAATGTTCGGCCCGCTGATGAATTTGGTTTCTGTCCCGATCAGGTATGTGAAGCCGACTGTAAGAATCATGGCACCGCTCACTTTGACGGCCTCTAGTACTCGCTGCCACTCGCGTCGATTGGGAAACTGGTACAGCTTCTTGAAGAATTCAATGTTGTCTAACACGCTATCCGTTGTGTTTTTCCTGAGAATGTTGAAGGTGGAACGGCAAGCGTTAGGCTCGTACGCCTTAATCTTCATCTGGAACACCTCCACGGTATCCCGAAAGGAAATGATGGTGAAAAGGTAGAAACTCATGAGGGGAACGAACTCCTCTAGCTGGAAAGAGTTGAGCTCATAAAAGAGCTTTCGCCGGGCGTGGCCGTACGACTGTTGAAGGTCCTCTGTCTTATCCTTGAAGAACTCCACACGTGGCATCGCCTCTAGGAGGTCCTCGCGGCTCTTTGCCGTGGCGAGCGCATGCACGAGCTCGTCAAAGGCAATAGCAAGGTCACTGATCTTGGGCTGCAGCGCCGTCCCGAACTTTCTTGCCCGCTCGCAGTTGTCGATAGCATCTGGGTTGTCCTGAACGACGTTGAGCACTCGAACCATACTGCTCAGGTTGACACGAAGGCGCTCAAAAAAGTTGAATTTGATCTCGCGTATTTCGCGAGTTGCAGTCCGCTCAAAGAGAAATTCCGTGGCGGAGATGCCCTGGTGGTGTTCGAAAACGGGGAGCAGTTTATCTAGGGACTGCGTCATGGCTCGTACCTTCGACATGGCGAGGTTGCGCTCCACGTTCGACGTACTCCAGAAACTGTGCACCAGCCCCTGGAAGGCGGTGCCCGTGTTCCGTGCGATTTGCTCCAGAGTATTCTGGGCACGGTTCTTGCAGAAGCGGGGAAAGGGGATGAAGATGGAAATAAAGCAAAGTGCCGTGCCGATGCACCAGTCGACCATGACGCGGCACGGAAAGATGCCATCTCTGTCGGTATCGGTAAGGATGCCCATCATGCAGGTGTTAAAAAGCAGCAGACAGATGCGGCGCGCCATATTGTCCGTCAGCACAGCCATAACAAAGAGGGCGATGGTGTAGTAGAAGCACCAGCCCACCACGTGCTTCCCCAGATGTGTCTCCCCAGCAATGACGGCGAGGGGCAGCCAGAGCAGGCCTGCGCGAAACCAGGTGAAGAGGTACGCCACGCCCTCGCCCACCGTCACCTTCGCTGCCAGCACCCCGGAGGAAAAGACCATAAAGGGGGAAATAAGCGGATTCCACGAAACATCCGCCGCGATAATTGCGGAGGGAAGCAAAACACCGAAGAGTGTAATGCGCATCGCGAAATCAAATTGATTCCAGAACTGGGGATCGATGAGCACGCTGAAGAAGGAGAAGCGGTCGACCTTCTTGCTCTGGCGGATTTCCCACGGGATGTGCAGACTGTCGCTGTCCAGCTTGCCCTGGATGTCCTCGCACTTGGAGTGGTACTTTTCCAGGCCGTAGCTGTCAATGGAGATCGCTTCGCCCTCATGAGTCGCGCACTCACTGTGCGGTGGAAACGACATTTGGGGGGGGAGATCCTTGTCGGTGCCCGGCCCGTATGGTGGCTGGCCTGGCATCGCTGCAGCAGAGATCCAAAGGTAGTCACGTCAACGAGGACGGTGAAGCGGTGTAGTGAATAAGTGTGTTGGTTTGCGCAGGCAGCACGCCGTCCCGTCGCGGTAACTCTATATCAAGCTGAGATTTGCAAGGGGCTCTTCTTATATTACACTATTCGTATCAATCAGCCGTACGTTTATTACTATTATTATTATTCTTATTCTTATTATTATTTCTTTTTTTTGCTTTTGTGCTATTGAATAGGTTACAACTGCGTGGGCAGCTCCAGCAGTCAAATAGGGCCGACCGTTACAGGAGAAAACAACAAACAAAGAAGAAAATGAAAAAGAAAGAGAGAAAGAACAGAAATCCTCCTATAAGTATCGATAGGATGAAAAATTGTTGCTGGTGGGTAAAATGGGTGTACTATAGAACGAAAGTTAGGCACGTCTCTCTAATGCGGCTCTGACCATTCGACGCAATACAAACAAATGAAGCTACAAAAACTGTTAATAATCCACCGAGAGAGCGGGAAAAGAACGAGAACGAGAAGGTAAGAACAGGGAGAAACAGATATGATTCGCCACCTACACACGGCGTGAGCATGTGTGCAGTCCCCTACTGCCTACTGAGCTAGGGATATGCACCAGCTGCTTTTATGTTTCATACTTGGTGATATGGTTGTTCTTGTATTTCTGTGCCTGGGCGGGGAGAGTTACGTTACGCAGATACTGCTGAGGCGATCGCCCCTCCTTCCCGTGGCCGTGGCTGCTGCAGTAGCTGCAGGAACTTCAGTTGGCCCGAGTGGCGCGAGGACAGCTCCCTGTACCGCCACGAGGGGAGCTTCTTCCGTGTCATGTAGTCCGTGATGTGCCGTTCTGTGTGGGCTGCTTCCCGTCGTGCGGTCTCCGCTGCCCACGTCGCCTCCACCGCAGAGAGTCGCAGCGCCACGTTGCGGGAGGCGAGGAGGCCACGGCTCGCAGCGAAGTACCGCAGCCGCGACCAGTCCGGCGCCCGCCGCGCCAGCAGCGACTCGGTCGTCGTCTCGTCCACCGTTGCATGGAAGAAGGCTTCCAGGACGTGCGACGCAGGGAACTGATGCCCCAGCAGGAGCTGCTGCCAGCCGGCGTGATGCTCGCGAAGCTGTTCGAACTGCAGCGGGGACATGTCGGTATCGCCAACGGCCCAGTGAGGCGGTAGCGGAGCATTGACCAGCGACACCCAGCGCAAGAGGAGGTCTGCCACGCCGCTGGCCCCGTCGTATCGAGCTCCGGGCACCCACGCGACGGCGATGATGTCCAGCGCGCCGGCAATCCCGACGCCGTGGACCCCCTCGTCGTAGTCGCAGCCCAGCAGCAGCGTCATGGCGACCAGCACGGAGCGGCTCAGTCCGTGTGCTGCCAGAGTCGACTGCTCGTACCGCACAACGTCTTTTGAGCCACTGAAGAAGCCGCGAAGCACCGACGTCGCGCCGTGCACGACGACGTCGCTGTCCTCCGTGAAGACGGCGTCGACAAGGCCCCGCCGGGACAGACTGGCGCACTGCGCGTCGGCCTCGCACGGGCTCAGCACAAAGGGGACCCCACAGCAGTCCAGCAGCTCCACGACACCGAGCAGCTCGAAGGGCACCGAGGAGCGGGCCACCACCGAGACGTGCCCGGTGCGGAGGGCAGGACGGTACGGCAGAGCTGGAGGGGCGGTACTCCCAGGCGTCGAGGCCACCTTGCTAGCCTCCGCGGCCACCTCCATTTCCACCTCCGTTGCTGCGGACTCCACAGTCAGCGGGGCCCAGCAGCTGTTGTATGGCGATTCCCTGGAAGAACTACGAGAGAGCGCCAGTGTCGCGTCAGTGCTCGTCGCTGGGCCCGCGATTGCTACCACCTCCGGATCCACGCTGCTGGCACTGCTGACGCATTCAACCGACTCGACATCCAGCTCTACGGCGCTACTTGTGCTGCCACTGGGCACTGTGGAAACGCTGCGTTCTTCCTCTTCGTCCTCGGAGGAGTCGGTCATTTGTTCATCACCGTCAGCCAATGCAGCCCGAGGGCCCATAAACAACGCAGTGGTAGACATCCGCAGTGCGTTCTCTCCGACTGCTCGCTCCCCTGAGCGCTTCTCCACGACGAACGATGCAGCCTCCTCGAGAAATTTTGCGGTGGTGCCGAGTGAAACGAGCTCCGGTGCCACCCAATCGCGTCGCTCCCGACTCCGCTTCCGTTCGTGCCGGGCCGCCACCGCCGGCCGCACTACGTCTGTCGCTCCGGAGTCGCGTAGAACACTGGTTAGCTTTGCCTTGTGGCGCTGGATGTCCCGGTGCAGAGAAGTGCAGGCTTCGGTGCTGGATCTCGGTCTGTGCGGGCGGGAGGGCTCACCGTCCGACGGCGGCGGGGGGGAGATGGCGACGGCGCCGCTGGCCTGCTGTGCAGCAAGGATCTCTGCGGCGCGGCGCTGCAGAAACGACCGCCGGGTCTCCAGCTGCTGCAGCCGGCGCCGGTGATGCTCGGCCGCCTTGGAGGATGAAGCGACGCCATCGAAGACAAACACCGGCTCGATCCCAAAGAAGAGAAGCTTGAGTATCCGCTGCATGAACCCATCAAGAATTCGCTGCTCCTCGTCCTCCGCGGCGCGGGAGACGCTGCGGAACTGGGCGAGCCACACGCTGGCGTCAACGGCCACGCGCCTCCCCCGCAGCGATTCCGGGTGGATCACGTCGCCGAAGCAGTCGAGCAGCCGCCAGAGTCCTCTCACACCCATCCACTAGTCTAACGGGGCGAAGCCGACTCGGATTTTTTTTTAGCAAAGTAGATTCAGAAGTAACAGAAAGAGCAGCATAGGCGTATGCATCCCCCCATGGCAATTGAGTGTCGGCACTGGAGATTAAGAGAAGCCTGTGAAGCAAAGGAGGCTTGCCTCTCTGGCCAACGCCACTCGCAGGAACGGTAAGCATTTGTTTTAGTCGTCAGTGAAGAAAATCGAAAGCATGTCGAGTTGCGGTCTCCCTTCTACTATACCAGCTGGCACAGACGCGACTGCACACTGACCAGTGACACACGACGCCCCGCTTGAAGTCGAAGCGTGAGAGCTCCCCTCCACCGTCGTGGCACTCCGCTGATCTACGCGAGGCGAAAGCGGCCCTGAATAAAACAGCGCTTCAGAGACTCCCTTGTTTTACGGTTCACCACGTCGCGGTCCACAATGGTGAGATCGATCACTTCAAACCCCGCCGAGCAGAAAAGGTTCTTCGCCTCCTCCAGCGTGAAGAAGTGCGTGAGGGTCCCGTTCGTGCGCTCAAAGGTGGCCTCCACAGAGCTGTCCGTGCGGCGTCTGGAAGAGAAGCGGTGCTGCGCGTGATCATCGGCGGCGTAGTCGCGAAAAAAGAAGACCCCTCCGGGCCGTTTCATGCACGCGGCCACGCGTTCAAGAACTATTTTGTGGTGCTCTACCGCAATAGAGCAGAGGACAAAGATCATGGAGGCCACTGTAACACTCCCCGCCATCTCCGCCTCGCCGAACAGCGCAGAGCTCGATCGAATATCCTCGCTGGTGGGGTCCAGCGCAGCGAGGCGCACCTTGTCGCTCACAGGCTGCGGGAGCGCCGCCACCTTGCCGCGCAGCAGCTCCACAGCGACAGCGGAGATGTCGAAGGCGTACATCGTTTTCCACTGCGGGCGGTCACCGTATGCCTCCAAGACAGGGAGAAACGCGTTCCCGACCCCGCACCCCGCCTCCATCCATGAGAACGTCTCGTTGCCCTCCACCGCGTCGCGCAGCTCGGCAAACTCGCGGAGTAGGTAATGGCGGTCCTTGTACCCATTGACTGTGTTGTTGCGGTAGTAGCAATCCCACTGATCGCGCTGGGGGCGGGTGCGGGAGAGGGCGAGCCGCTGCTCCAGCACCCCCGACGCGTAAGGCCGGTAGTCCGGGACGAACGGAGCGATATCCGGGGAGCGCTGGCGCTTCATTCTGCCAGCGTGAGGTGGTGCAGGCCGTGCAAGCGCCTCAGCGCCACAACAAGACGGGGCGTTGAGCTAGCGGGATTCCGTGAGGTGCGGCACCGATGATCTTCTTCGAGTTCCTTGTTGCCGAGAAACACTAGTTCATAGGAAGGGGTGGGGAGGAGGAGGACGAGACAAAGAGAAGGATGGAGCCGTGATGAGAGCAGGTGATCGCCCGGGGAGAGCTGCAGCGGTTGCACGTCTTGTCTTTTTCTTCTCTTTTTCTATCCTTCAAGGAAACATAGGCGGAGGGGCATACGGCATACGGCTAGAGGGTGGCGACGCCCTCAGCGAAGGGGTTGAAGAGCACGGTAGCACCAGTGATCTTCACTGCCGTATTTCGCACGAGGTTGTTTTCATCCACGTCAGCGCAGGCGGCCTCGAGGGCGCGGAGCACCTCCTCACCCGAGGCTTCGCCATTGTCCCCCGGCGCGTCCTCCACGAGAAAAGCGCCGCTGGCGCAGCCGCAGAGGTCCACTTCGCCAAAGGCTGTGAACTCCCCGTCGAAGGCGAGCTGCGGGCCGCAGAGAATAAGAAACTGTGAGGCGTTGGTGTTTCGCTTCGACCCCTTGTGGGCCATGGACAGTACGCCACGACGGGAGTGCGACGTACTACCGTACCCTTCGTCGTCGAAGAACCGTCGCTGTGGTCCGCACGCGGAAAGCTCAGGCCGGCCATCCTCGGAAGGAATTCTGCTGTAGACGGAATCGCCGCCGCGGCCCGTGTTAGTGGGGTCTCCCGTTTGGAGGGCGGCCCCGGGATAATGCCGCAGAAATCGGGCGCCAGCGTAGTACTCCGCAGCGCAGAGCGCCAGGAAGTTAAAGGCTGCCTGAGGGCACTCCTTGAAGTACAGGTGTATCACCAGGTCGCCGGCCGAGGTGTGCAGCACGACGCTCATCCCCTCTAGGCTCCGAACGACTTGGGTCAACTATTTGTCCTTCGCTTCGCACAGAAACAGACGGGGAAAAGAGGGGGGTGGAGATCGACAGGAAGGCATACACGACCAGATCCCAGTCCTCCACGAGGAGCAGCACTGGTATTTCTTTGGCAGCAGGCGGGGCATCTCCGCAGGGCCTTCCTTCAAGAGAGTTAGCAAATTGATTATAACAAAAAGGAAAACATATATATATATGTATGTATATATATATATAAATATATATATATATATATGTGTGTGTGTATGTATGTATATATATAGAGAGAGAGACCCATATATATGGTCGGGCAAAAGAAAAGCGAAGGCGTCACACGGGGGCGCCTGGTCTGCTCTTCTGTGATTGATTGTTACTCGAGCTGTAAGTAGATACGGATACTGTGAGACTGTGGCATTGGTAGGAGTGGTTGCTGCACTAGCTTCTCCCTCTTCATGCAAGTGCGCCCCACAGCGCTCATCCCTCTCAGGACGTCAAGACGGCATCCACAGCGACGAGGCAGGGCGTTTTACTCTTTTGTTTTCTCCCTCCCCTCGTGCTGTGCTGAGTGTGCAGGGAGGTCAACATTGGCTATGCCGAGGGGGATGGAATCACCGTGTCATCTGCGGGGTCTGGGCTCTTGCCCTTTACTTTGCTCTTTAGGGTTGGGTTCTTGGACAGGTAGTTTTCCACTGCAGCTTGAATGGTCTCCTCCGCGAGCATCGAACAGTGCAGCTTCACAGGCGGTAGGGAGAGCTCCTGCGCAATCTTCTTGTTGGTCAGCTGCAGCGCGTCGGCAATTGTCTTCCCGCGGATCGCCTGGGACGCGTAACTGGACGCCGCAATAGCGCTGCCGCAGCCGAACGCCTTGAACTTGACGTCTTCGATTATCATCGTTTCGGGGTTTACTTTGACCTGCATCTGGGTCATGTCCCCGCACTCTGGAGCGCCGCGCAGGCCTGTTCCCACGTTTGGGTCGTTCTTGTCCAGTTTTCCCACGTTCCTGGGATGATTGTAGTGCTCCTCCACGAGGGGGCTGTAGAGGGTCCGCACGGCAACCCCACATGTCACGGCACGTGACGCCGCAGGGCGGAGAAAGCAGCGCATGAGAGTAGGTGGCCGGCTCGGGTATGGGAACAAAAAGTGATGAAATAAATGAATCGTGCGACCTGAACTTGATATTCTTCGACTTCCTTCTCAGCTAAAATGTAAAGATCGTCGGTTCAACTTTTATTTAATATATATTGAACTCTTTCGTTCTTCTTTTTTTTTTTTGTAGAGGCGTTTTTGCGTGCTGTCACAGTTAGGAAAGAAGAGACAAAAGAAAAAGATGAAGTCGCACGTGTCAAGGGTATCATGCATGCGCAACCTTAAGAACCTGTATGTGTGAGGGGGGGGGCAAGTCCAATGGGGCCCAGAAGTACACAGTACAAACTTAAGACTTTGGGCAAGCCGGCCGTTGTTTTAGTATGGTGCACAAAACGGAGCCCATGGCTCTCGCGTGGCTCTCCCTAGCTCAACTCTGAAATGCGTCGCCGCTGGCGGCACCTGCCCCCTTCGCTGTCGGAGCTGCTGCTGAGGTCGTCGGCAATCATCACCGCTACATTATCATCCTCGTCGCTGCTGTCCACGTCGCGGCACTCCTGCACTAGTGGGGCGCTGGCACCGGGCACCACGCCGCCCTCCGGCGTCAGCGCGGCCCAGAGGGCGAGCAGCGACTCCGCCTCGTCTCGCTGTCGCTCCAAGAGAGCAGTGCGGGCCTGCTCAGTCGGCAATAGCACACCATCCCCCGGCATCGGTTCGCGGGGCTCGAGCACCCCGGCGACCACGTTGAGCTCCACGTGCGTTCCAATGTCCCCCTCAGCGGACTCCATCGGCACGGGGGCGGTCTTACGCGCGACCTCCAGGAACTGGTCAATGCGCTCGGTAAGGTCACGCAGGGGGCGGGAGTCCTCCAGTTCGCCGGTCGGGCCCGCGAGCAACTTCGACACGAGGTAAGACCGGTGCGGATCGGGGTCCATAGCTCGATCGTTGTATTGTCGTACCTACCTGCTACTACTGCTTCCTATTATTATTGCGGGCGGCAGCCAGTGGCGTCGTCTTCTATTGCTGCGAAACACAAAAAAAAAAAAAAAAAATAGAAAAGGTGAAAGCCGGTGCAGTGAAACATTGTGGAAGGGGCTCCTCCATACATACATACATACACTGTAGTCCACCATTCGGTGGAGACGGCGGGGCGAGTACGAAGAGAGCGATGTCGTTTCGGTAAGGAACTGTGACGGTGGGTTAAGAAAGGCGCAGCGAGTCCACCCTACCTCCTGTAGAGGCGGAACGCTGTGCAGAGGCGGAGGCGACGCCCGAATGCGCAGCGTTGCACAGGCGCGGCGTAAGATGCTGCGGGGAGAGCGCTGCGATGTGGGAAACGGCACTAGCAACAGGCGACAGCCCACAAGGGCTGCGCTGCTGTTCATGCTGGTGCGGCTGCTCGTTGTGTGGGATGGAGCGCCGTGTGGAGGGCGTGCAGGACGGGCAGGACGATTCCAGGAAGAGCTCCCCGCAGAGAGCGCAGCGGGCGGGCGAGAAAGGTGTTGTCGCTGTCTCCCGCACCGCCCCGCTATCGCGCTCAACGCCACAGAAGACACAGTACTGCTCAAAGGCGACGTTCGACCGGCCGCAGTGCCCGCAGCCCCAGCACTCGGAGGGCTGCAGCTGCTGCACGATCGGGCGAAGGGCGAGGCACCCGCGGCAGACGTATCGGGATACGCCGGTGTTGCTGCTCTCCTGCCCGCAGTCGGCGCAGGTCCACGTCGCGGGGCTGTAGCCGCACAGCAGCGCTGGGTGGGACCCAAGGCACAGCTCGCATGCGCCTTCGGCCTCGCCGCCGTCACAACGGCCCCCAGCCACCTCTCCGCAGCCGCGATCCAGCGCTGCCAGCAGACGGCGGAGGTAGGCCTCCGCCCGCCGGGCTGCCGGCTCTGTGCCCCGTCGGGGCCGCAGCAGCGCCGCTGTTTCGGAGAGGTGCGCTGCGAGCGCCGGTCGCGCCGGTCGCAGCGCGTCCCTCGTGCGGCCGTCACGCGACGCCGCCTCCAGCGCCGTGAGGAACTGGTCCGCGCCGGTCAGCGAGAGCGTCGGCAGCGCGGGGCTGCCAAAGGCCGCGCGCAGCGACGCGGCCGTCTCCAGCAGAACGCCCTCGTCGGCAAGTGCGGCGTCTTTCTCCAGGTTGGAAGGAGGCTGAAAGCGGAGGCAGTGGGGGCAGAGTGCGCTCTGGCGGTGGTCCTCGAGTTGGCCGCGGCACGCACTGCAGCGCAGGGAGCTGTCCTCGTCCTCAGCGGCTGGGGGTGGCGGGGCGGCAGCCTCAGCCTCCACGTGAAAGAGGTCCCCCGTGACATCCTCTCGCCCGCAGCCGCTGCAGGCGGTGGCAAAGGGATCGCTCTGCGCGGCGTTGCAGTGGCGGCAGAACCGCACCTCCTCCACCGCGTGGCTATAGAGGAACGGAACGCACTCAATCTGCGGGCAGCGCGGGCACGAGCGCTCCAGCGAGCTGCGTAGGTGATGGCAGCAGCAGCAGCGCCATACGAAGCTCGTCTCCTTGCTGTGGGCGTTGCGAAAGGCGCGGCAGGCGTGGCAGAAACCGATACGGTTCGTGTACGTTCTGGCACCGCGGCGACCAAAGGCACAGCCGCAGAAGGACTCCTTTGCAGGCGGTTGCGTCCCAGGAGCCTTTTCCCTGCCGTGCAGCGCGGCGGCTGGCCCTGTGAGCTTGCTGCAGCGGAAGCACAGCAACACCTGCCGGGCCGGGTTCGTCGCGCGGCACTCGCTGCACACCCACGACTTGCGCACGATGGAGGTTACCTTGTCGCGTGGCGGCTGTTCCGTGTGGAGCGGCGAGACCTCCCCACACACCAGGCACACGGGCCAGCGCTCATCCTGCGCGTAGCCGCAATTGTTGCAGCAGACAAAACCGTTGCGCAGCGCCGAGCAGGCGCAGTAGTTGAATCGGTCGCTGTTCGGCCGGCCGCAGCCCGCGCAGCGCCAGAGCTTGTAGGCAGGGGCTAGGCTAGCTGCACGGCTCCACACCGCCGCAGCATTGGCGCTCCAGACGGCCGCCAGGTGGTCGAAGACTACTGCCAAGTCGAAGTCCCGCGCGACGCAGAGGGTGAAGTACGGCAGGAATGCCATGTTCGCCGTTGTCGCGTCGCCGGTGGCGAAGAGATGCTGCAGCGATACATGTTCGACAGCGGAGCGGCGCAACGCGTTCGTGAGGCCGACGGCGAGCGGAACGGCGAACGCCCCGCAGCGGACGGCGGCTTCGAGGAGAGTAAGGACGACGTCGGTGTTGACGTCGTCACCAATGAATCGTAGCGCGGCTTCAACCACCGGCACAACGTCCTGCAGCACATCACGCGGAACGGCGCCGCCATCAGCTGGGAAGGTCTCCGGGATTGCGAGGACACGATCGGTGACGCCGCCGATCACCGCCTCCATGTAGTTGGAGATCAGCATCCCGTTGTTCCGGAAGGCTGCCAGAGACTTGTACAGGTCGATCACGTGCTGGTCCGTACCCCAGCGGCCCACCAGCCGGCTAAGGCCGCTCAGCAGCTCGGCCACCACACCCGGGATGTACACCCAGCCGGACGACTGGCTGTGGCCAAGCTTCGAGAGCGCCTCCAGCGCGCCGCTAACGTCCCGCAGCGCCATCGCCGCAGCGACGGAGTGCGCCGTCTCCCGCAGGGCCGGGAGCTCCCTGTACACCCTTCGAACCCGGGAAGCATCGCCGAGCGCCCGCAAGACGGCGCAGCCGTGAGCGAGGCCCTCTTCTACCTCCTTGACGCGGCCCGCGGCGGACGCGGCCAGCGACTCGAAGGCCGCGCGGACGACGTCTGCCCCCGCACCGGGCGACAGCGCGGTCGTCGTCGTTAGGGTGATGGACCCGCAGCTGGCGAGAAACTTGCTCTGCACCGCCGTGATGTCTCGGGGGTCGGCGCGGGTCAGGTACGTGTACATCACCACGAGATCCCGCAGGCGCGCGAACCGGAGGCAGGACATCGCAAAGGTGGCGATCTGCGCCGTCACCGCTGGGCTGCAGCCGGTGTTGGGAATGGCGCAGAGCACGCTGCGATGCAGTGTGAGCAGGTCCGTGTTGCGCGGCCACACCCGCCGGCTGTCCCCCACCACGAAGGCGTAGATGGAGAGGGCTGGATGCTGCTTGATCGCCTTAACGGCCAGCTGAATCCGATGGTAGCACTTCAGCACCAGCGTTGGATGCACTAGGGGGTGCCAGCACACTGACTCCACGTCTTCCGTGAGGGGCCCGGCGCCAGGCGGTGCCCGCACCTGCAGGGCCAGCACGAGCGGGGCAACGAACTCGTTAGCTGCCATGTCAAGAAGGCGCGGCACAATGCGGCCGAGCTCCGCTTGGCCATCCTGCAGCCGTGATCGGCCGTGAAGGTCGTCCACAAGCTGCACCAACTGCCGCGCCATGCGCTCGACAACCCTCGGTGAAGCGCTGTCCACCGAGGACGTGACGCACCGCATGAGAAGACCTTCGATCAGCCCCACGGCCTCCTGCTCCCCCGCAGAGTGTTCCATGATAACTTGAGTAATCGCTGGGACGAGATCCCATGCGGCGGCGTCGCACTGGGTTTCGGGGTCGGCAGCAGGGCGGCCGTCCCGCAGCACCGCCAGAACTTCACGAACGAGGGTCAGCGATTGATCAGCGCTCAGCAGCCGAACGACCCACAGGCCCATTCCAGCAGCAAACTGCGGGATGTGCGTCGGCGGTGCGCCATCTCCCACGGAAATGGCGAGTGCGTGGCGGGCCGAAGGATAGAACTGTGCGGTGAGTCGCACCTCGGGAACGGCGCTAAGGTCTGATGCGGTCCCGAGCAGCATCCGCCGCGCGATTCGCTGGTGGCGCCGCACCGCGACCCCCGTCGACAGCGGGAGCCGCGCCGCCGCGACGCGTCCAACGGCGAAGGCGCGGCAGAAAAAGGCCGGGCGACAGTGCCGCGCCGCCCCGCGAACGGTGGATGGCGCGCCCTTCTTCATCTGCACGCCGAACGCAGAAGAGGGTCGTTTGTGTTGTTCGGGTCGTAAAGGTCAAAAGAAGCTGTGAATATCAAAAAAAAGGCGAGGAATGGGTTAAAGGATTCGTTAGAGGGTGATATGTTGCAGGCCCATATCAGATCGCAGGCGATCTGCAGATGTGTTGTGCCCTGATAGCGGGGGGTAGTTCGTTAGTGCTCATAGTTCACAAGAGCGAGAGAGAGGGAGAGCGAAACGATTGGTGGAGAGGGGATGTATAGGGTTCAGCGTACAGGAAGGGAGCAACGAAAGGGACCTCAGGGTCAGTCGGCTCCATGTTCATTCCATTTTGGTTGGTTTTATTTTGTTTTGCTTCCTACATTCAATGAGAGGAGGGTGCTAATTAATAGTGTGGCCCTGCAGAAGCTTCCTACTGTCGAAAAAACTTGGGGAGAAATCGGCTACCGGTCTCGCCTGCTAGTGCCTGGTGGCCTGCTATTGCTATGAGGTGCCTGGTGGCCTGCTATTGCTACTGGGCCTTTGGTCTCTTGTCATCGGGCAGCGGGAAGCCCGGCATCGCGTCGTGCACCATCGAGTCCGGGATGATCTTGTGCCCGTAGGCGCTGGTCATCGACCCCTTCTCCCAGTTCGTAGGGTTGAACTCGGCGCGCATCAGGGAGCGGTTCGGCTCCTTCCACATGATGGGGTTCGATGGATCCTTCTCGTCCCAGCCGCTGAGGCGCTGCGAGGCGGCAAGGCTCCAGTAGAAGCTCGCCGTGTAGTAGGGGAAGCCGAGGTACATCATGCTGGGGAAAAATTTCTTGTCCTCCGCTGTGTAGTCCTTGGTGAGGTCCATAAACTTTTTCTTGAGGAGCTGCATACGGTAAGTCTCAAAGGCGCGACACACCATCCAGGACTCTTCGAACTCGTGGCAGTTGGCTGTTCCCCACGTGACGGGCTTCAAGTTCTTCATGCAGCGCTGAAAAGGAATCCAGCGGTGGACGCACTGATCGCGGAACACGATAGGGACCTGGTTGAGCTCCATGAAGTCCCGCGAGACCGTCATGGGGCGCCGCTGGTGCCCACGGTCTGCGCCATACGGGTCTAGCTTGTTCCACAGCAGCGGGTTGTCGTACGGGCCCAGGTTGACAGGCGCCTGGCCGTCGCTGCTACTCCGGAGGTCTTTCAGGTACTCTGTCATACTGGGACTAGATCAGATCAGATCTGGTATCGTGATGTCAAGACGAAGCACAAACACAGGCCAGAAAAGGGGAATGGTATAATAAATAGTGTGGTGCACGAAGAGAGACGCGTCTGCCTCGCAGGGGCCCGCAGAAAAAGCTACCGTCTGGTGTGCTAACCCTAACTCCCGTCGGGAATTGTGGATCTGCTATCTGTTCTATCCTACGTGCTGCTACAAGCGAAAAGCTTCTTTTACACCGTATTTCAAAGAAATAATGAATAATGAGGACCAGAAGAAAAGGGAAAAAAAAAAGGAGTGCAACATGAATCAGTGTGCCGCGCGTCTACAGTCAAGGAAAAGGGGCTCCCACAATGGATTTATATTCATTGTCACCCTGCCCTGCCTGCGCTACACCCCGTGTAGGTGTAGGACTGCCATAAGTGGCCCTGCGCGTCGTGTGGCTTTGCACAAGTTCTGCAGTTCTTCAGTTACGGAAAGACGTCCTCCGCGTTGAGATTCATTGGTGGTTCCATCATCAGGGGTCGGCGCCACGGAGATCACGCGCCACCCTGATCGCCCGCGGCAAGTGAACGCAGAGAAAGACCTGTCCACGTCTCCTTTCTTTTTCTTTTATTATGTCTTAGATTTGCTTACTGGTGCTAAGATTTCATTTAAAAAAAAAAAAAAATATTGAGCTCTTTATGGGGGCTCAACCTATAGATGTCGAACACAGGGGAGGCCTTGTTGCAAGGCGCTTCACAGTTCAAACGGTGAAACGTTTTCTTTTTCAAGCGTGAGGCGAGGGCAGCAGGGCAGCTGCAGCGTCTCCGCTGTGAATGCACGGTCTAGACCGCAGGCCCCTCCTCACCCACTGTCAATCGATAAGGAATCGTCTAGACCATCGCCACCGCGCGACAGTCACACAAAGCAGAGCACGTCTTAACCGAGCATGCTGGCCCTGAGGAGGGGCATCGCGGCGATGATGCCGATGATGCCGTGAAGCGTCTGGGGAATAGGGACGAACGGCGGGGCGATGGCGGCGACGACGTCGAGAGGGCGGCCGCTCTTGAGGGCGTCGCCAATGGTGAGCACGCCGCACGGCGACGAGCCCTTCAGCAGTCCGTAGCAGAAGATCATCTGCAGGATGCCGTCGTAGAAGCTGAGCTTCTTCTTCTCGTGGGCGATCGCCTTGGCGGAGGCCTTGTCGCCGGACTTCACGTCGAAGGTGCTGCGCTTGTAGATGAGGTAGTTCATTGTCATGCGCACAATGTTCGACCAGAAGAGGAAGACGAAGCGCACGCGGTTGAAAGCGCGGCCGAGATCCTTGGAGACGATATTCAGCTTCATCCCGAGGTTGACCTCCTCCCCAATGAGGAACACAGTGAAGAGCGCCGTGGAGATGAGCTTGAGGGTGCCGATGGTCTGCGTCTCTCCGGCCTCGATGGTTCGGCGAGGGTGCAGAAGCTCCGGGGCGACGTTGAGCCACTGAGAGATGCGAGTGATGGCGCGGTACTGCGCGGAGATCTGGTTGATGGCCTGGCAGTCGCGGGCGAGCTTCGCTTGGCCGGCGTTCTTTGCGGGATCGATCATGGCCATCGTGAGGAACTGCACCAGGGAGGTGATGCGGTCGCGGTTAGACGTGTCGCTGAGGTACTTGTTCATCTTCTTCGCGGAGTTGAAAGGGCAGTGAACTTCCATGGTGCGGAGGGGTCTCGGTCGAGGTTTGGACTGGCGTCGCAGCAAGAACTGAGCCACGTTGTGCGGTCATAAAAGAAGCAGAAAAAAAAAAGGAGGAGGAGGGTCACAGGGACGAGAGAGAAGACGAAAGAGAGGTAGGTGGCGGGGGTCCAGACTGCCTGCAATAGGTGTGGTGCACAGGTGTTTCACACACACACACACACACATGGATCTGCCTCAGCGCTCCCGTTAGCACCGTTCGTGAGAGACGCAGGAAGAGAGGATGTTGATCCATATTCGATAATATTTTTTTTTATTTTTTTTTCCGCACAACCCTACACAATTTGAATGGGAAAAAAAAAAAAAACGTAGGAAAGAACGGTAGAAATCGCTCGCCACAACCGCGAGAGCATGTCGTCCCAAGAGAAACGATAAGAGGACGACTCTATCGGCGGATCTGAGGGGAAGTAAAATAAAACAGATCACACTTTTAAAAAGGGGGAAAGTGCCGGCGTCTCCGTGCCGCGCCTCCCACCTTCCACCTTCTGCCGACGTGCTCTACGACTTTCAGATACAGTGGGTCCTCCTAGTCGATCCGCGGTGGGATGCTTTTTTTTACGTTTTTTTTTTTTTTTTTTTTTTTTCTGACGCATATATAAAGTGGTAACAAAAAAAATGAAGAAAATCGTTTTCAAGGAACTAGTTAGTGTTAATATAAAAAATAATTATATGGACATGTGTAAGAAAACAAAAACAAAAAAAGGAAATGACCCGACCCCCGTGGCGGTGGCAGGGGCAACGGCAAAGGCACGTAGGTTCCCCAATTGTGGGGAACTAAATCGGTTCTTCGTAGCAACACATTTCTCATTTCTTACGCCGAGCACCAACGACATCCCGTGCCGACCATGCCGCGACAAGGCGGCACAGCGGCCCGTCCAGGTCTGGCGCGCCTACTACCCACCGCGGCCCTGGCGGATCCGCCTGATTATTTTTTTTTTTCTTTCCCTCTAGTTCGCCGCGGGGACTTCGTCGGCGAAGTAGAACTCGCACACCGTGGCGCCGAAGCCGAGGAGGCCGCGGATGGTGTCGTCCATGTGGACGTGGGGGGGGGCGAAGTAGCGGAGGACGAGGTCGAGGGCCTCGAGGGGGCCGCCGGGCTGCTGCATGAGCTTCGGGCCGCCTGGGGGCATGCAGCTCAGGGAGAAGATGATGTAGAGCCAGTCCTTGACGAGGCGCACCTTGAGCGCCTTCTTCTTCTCCTCCGGGATCGCCTTGTCCTCGAGGAACAGCTCGTACGACACAACGACGATATCGGTGAAGAGCACGTAGAACCAGCACGTCACCGCGCAGCCGCCGAGGCGGGTGAGGCTCTTGGGAAGGACGCCGTGGCCGGCGTACACGGCGGTGTTCTCAAAGACGCCGAAGAGAACCTGGAACACGTGCTGGGCGATGAGCCAGGGGTGCTCGCCGGCCTTGGCCTTGAGGGTGCTGGAGGACAGGGCGCCGGCGAGCAGGGTCAGACGACCCACGGCACGGGTGGTATCGGCCATCTTGCCCAGGTTCGCCAGCGCCTCACCGAGCTGGGGGGAGGCCAGCTTGGCGGCAGGGCCGGCGAGGGCCATCGGGAGGAACTGCGCAACGGCGAGGACCTTGTCCTTGTTGCCGGCGGTGTACATGAAGCGGTCCAAGGACCCAAGGGCGTCGCAAACCTGCATGATTAAGGGTAAGAGAAAAAAAGAAGACTGGGGGAGGAAACTGTTAAGATGATGAGGCCGGGGAGATTATATTTATATAGATGCGGGTATAGCATAGGTAGTGTGGCACACACAGCACCGCAAAGAAAATTCAAAAGTAAAGAAAACATAACAAAAAAAGAAGTCGCAGACGTGAAAACTGAAGCATTCGACCACAGCGCCATTTATTGAACGGGCGGGTATCAGTGTCCCCCAGTGTTGTAGTCTCTTCTTGTGTGTGTGTGTGTGTGAAGTATTGCTGTGTTTCTCGGAGCTTTGCTTCGTTCGAAAGTCTCAAAAAAAAAAAAAACGTCTCTGACAGAGCTATGTAGCTGGGTGGCAGCAGGCATCACGTGTACCGCCCCCGCACGTGATGAGGGCCGCCGTAGCCCACGAGCCGTTCGCTCCACGGACGCCAGTATGGTTCATAGAGGCGATGCGTGCGCTGCGCCGCGTAGGGACGGTACACGGTGTAGCCCAGAAACAGCCCGATAGCTGTGAAAGTTATCGTGAAGGCACCGACGGTAAACCCCATGCCCCACGGCGTGAGGGTCTGGTAACTGGCGGCCGCCAGTGCCGCCCCTGCCCCGGCGCCAGAGCCGAGGCCGCAGCACCAAATATTGTGCCAGCTGCGCTCTGGGAGGCTTACGTCGCCGGAGAGGGCGAGAGCGCCGAGACTGGCGGCCGTCTCGCCTGCGAGCACCCCGGCCGTCCCACCGGCCGCCGCCGCAGCGCCCTTGCAAATGGCAACGCTGATCTCGCCCGCCGCAATGCTCGCCATAGAGACGCCGTTGAGGCGCGCGTACGCCTTGTCCATGGTGCGGTGCAAGTAGACGGTTCTGCCCGTTCCGTAAAGGAGGCCCGCCGTCGTGAAAATCCGGCCAAGGAGGACCAACATGTCGAAGGGGCGGTCAATGAGGTCGTCCAGACGGTGCACCTGCAGCCGCTCACGAACTTGCTCCTGGTCCTTCTTCCACTCGTGGAACCGTTGGTCCTTGTCGTAATCGTAGAGTATTCTCTTGAGTGGCGGCTTCGACCGCACCTTCGCGTCGGCCTCACGAAACTGGGCCTCGAAGTGGCGCTCCAGCGCCTCGATGGACTCGACGTCCATCTGGAGGGCTCTAGCATCGCCGTGCTGGTACAGCTGATTGTTGTCGGTGAGGCGATCCAGGGGCGAGAAGGCCACCCCGCCGGCCTCGCCGCCAACGGTTCGGTCCTCGCCGCTGCGCATGCGCTGGAAGCTCTCGGTCTCGGCGGCACCGCGCGGCGCGCCGAAAGGGCTCGGCCCCTCAGCCGCAGGAGCCGCAGGCGACCGCCACCACGTCGGCATCCAGCCCATCCACACCACTGTACCGTTTAATAGGCCCTACCAAAAATAATTAAATAAAAAAAACTAACAACAACTAGAGGTTATGTAGCCCACGTCAGTGAAGAAACGCAGCCGTACACGGGAGGAAAAGGAAATAGCGAGGAGAAGAATATGTATATGAAATGCATCAGCAACTAGGATGCTAGCGTCGTGGTAAGCGCCATCAAAAACTGCGGAGGAATACGGAGTGGCTTGTGTGTGCCGGTCGGCCAGCAAGTCGTAGTAGGTCGTCAATGATGATGCGTTTTCTCAATTAAATAAAAGAAGGTCGTCCGTGGAGGCGGTACACAACGCACAAAAGACTTGTTGATCAGGAAGGAAGCGCTACTTCTTCGTGGCGTTTCGGCTGGGGGGAGGCGGGAACACCCAGCTCTGCAGCTCCCCACCGTCACCTCCCTCACAAGTGGCTGGCTGTATCCCACAGCGGCGATAGAAGAACGGAGCAGAGGAGGCGGAGCGTTGTCAACAGAAGAGCCACCAACCCGCACATTTTCCTCTTCGTGGATTCTTCTCTGCAGAGGACCGACAATCCTCTATAAGGGGCACGCCGCTGAAAGGAGTGCAGCGAGGTGTGGAGCAACGCCCAGCTACCCTCAGCTCACCCCGTGCTCCGCGCGCTTCCTGGATCTCGCGGGAGGGGCAGGTTGGGTCTGCTTGATGTTGCCCGATCGGCTCGCCGCGTACAGGATTATGGTGAGGACCGAAGGTGAACTCCATAAGCGATTAAGAATCGGGAAATAGTGAACGAAATGCACTCAGGAAAACAAAGGAAACATAACAAAATAGAGCTGCGTCGTTGGCATCGGATAGAAACAAAAAGGTAAATAAAAACAAAACATTTAACAAATAAAAATAATAACAAACTTTCTAGAGTAAACATTACCTTCCCAGTCCCTTCTTCTTGGCGCCGTTTCCACACATCCTTTTATAGCCGTGTGGATGCGGTCGCTCGTAGTTGAGTAGGATGGCAGCTCCCTCGCCCATCGCATTGGATCGCTCTTTAAAGAGCCGCTGAAAAATATCTTTGTGCGCCCCTTGGGCATTGGTCCCCTTCAATTCACGCTTTCTTTTTTTTTTCTTATTTTTCTTTTGTTTTTCATTTTACCTGTCGACTTCATCAATCTTTCTTTTTCTTTTTCTTTTTCTTTTTTTTTCCGCTCCCTTTCTTCCCGTTAATGTCAGACACCTACAGTTTGTATATAGTAGTTGAAACATAATTCATATGCGTGATCGAGTGAGCGTTACAAAGCTAATAACAGAGGAAATGAACAGGAAGTGCGTGGGCCTCAGGAAAAAGGGGGAAATAGGGCCCCGCCGCGCCACCCCTGCACATCTGCGTGTGCGCGTTGTTGTTACGATAGCGGTGGAGCACCTCTTCACTTGCCGTTCTGGCGCTCTCTCTGGCGTTTCTGCGATAGCTCGTTCCGCAGGCGAGTGTTCTCGCGCGTCAGTTCCTCCATCTTCGCGCGGAAGACTTGGTGGCGGTTCTGGATGTCCTCTACTAGCTGGCGGGCCTTGGAGTCCTTCTCGAAGCGGCTCACGTCGAGCTGGTCCACATTGCCGTTGTGGCGTTGGATGGCGTGGAGCATCTGCGCCTCCATGGCGTACAAGACACTCTCCCGCTCAAGGACCATCATACTCTTGCTGGCCGTGGTGCCCACGAGCTGATTGTCCGCCATGAATACCAGGCGGTGCGTGTCGACAGGAATGCGCTCATCCTCCGGGATCACATCCGAGAGCTGCTGGGGCTCGGGGCCGGCGCGCACCACGGCGCCGCTCTCCATGTTCGCAGCACTTTCGCGGAAGGCCTTCTCCAGCTTCAGGTCCTTGAGGCAGGTCATGAGGATGTCGAGGCGGCGCTTCAGCTGCTCCTCGCGGATTGTCTGCGCGCGAACGAGGCGGTTCTGGTTGGCCACGCTGCCCAAAATGTCGCGGCGGGTGGCCACGAGGTACGCCTTGTCCGCCTGGAGGATCGCCACAGAGCCGTTGGACGCCTTCTTGCTGTCCTCCAGGACGACCAGCGCGCGGCTAATGTCCTCGTTCTCCCTCTGCAGCACAGCGATGCGAGCCTCCTTCTCCGCGTTGTCACGCTGCTGTACACGAACCTTGTTGTACCACTCGTTGAGCTTGTTCTGCTTCTCCTTGATCGTTTCCACCTGGTCGCGCAGCTTCACCAGTGTATCCTTCTTCTTCTTGGTGAGCAGGGCGGTCGTCTTGATCTCCCGCCGCACCTTGGCCTCTAGAACGGTCATCTGATGCGTGTCCTTCTTGCGGAGCTTGAGCCCCTCCGTGTCCACCACGTATCCCTCACGCCACCCAGTGACGTCTATAACCATATCCAGCTCATTCGCCGACTTCTGCAGGCTGTTCCCCGTCATGCGAATGCGGTTCTGGTACTTGGTGTGGTCCTTCTTCATGAGCTCATTGCGGCGGCGGAGGATCTTGAGTTGGTTCTCGAGGTAAATCACGCGGTCCAGGGCATCATCGATCTTGATCGCGTCATTGCTAACATCCTGATGGTACTGCTTCACCGCCACCATGGCCCGATCATTGGCGTTATCTTCCTCGAGCTCGTTGAGGCGCCCGTCAAGCGCGTTGATCTGGTCATCGTAGCGCTGGATGAGGCCAGCGAGCTGGTTAACCTCTTGGGTGTCAGTGTTCTCCTGGGACTGAGACATGGATTACGATGGACGATTGTACACGTAAAAACGTTAAAAAGTGAAGCACGATCTCTAGCGTAACCGACAACTTCCAGAAACTATAGCCTCGAAAAAGACTGGCGTGTCACCCCCAGAACGAGAAACAATAAAAAACAATAAAAAACGAAGAAGAGAAAGGCGCGAAGACAGAGAGAGAGAGAGAGATGTTGATAATCTGGTTGTTGTTGAAGCAGTGCATACATAGACATAAAGAATAATAATGGCGGCGGCTCGCTCACACGCTGCGGCCAAGGGAGCTCTGATCAAACAATGATGTGGAGCTTGCGAAGGAGTTATCGTGAGTCTCACTGTTTTTCTTTTTCCTTTTTTTTTGGTGGGGGGTCCTCTCTAAATGCTTCGATCGTGGCACGAGGAGCAGCGCAGTGCTGTGCGGTAGCAGCCACCCCATTGTCTAGGTACTAGGAGCACCGGACGAAGGGGAACGCGTTCTGGCGGACCGCCGCAGCACCTTTGCCCGCCACCGATAGAAACACGCAGCTTGAAGGTGGTCTTTTCGAATATCCTGCAGAATGCTCGTCTTGAGGCGGACTCGCGCGGCAATCTGCTGTCCCCGCCGCCACCGCTGAAAGCAGTACAGCAGCCGCACCGTGTCGTGGATAGAGTCGGCCAGCACGGTCAACGCTCGCAGCTGCCGCCGCAGCGCCACGCGGTGCCCCCACCTCACAAACGCTTCTTGGACGGACGCCACATCGCGTGCCCGCGCCGCTGTCCTCCGAAACGCCCAGCACTTCCACTGCTCAAAGGAGTGGTGCAGCAGCAGCCGTCTGGCTAGGGTGCGGTCCGCCAGACGCTGCCGCCATCCTTCAAAGACGCGCTGGGCCGTGAGACGGCAATGGGCGGCGTTGGCCACCCGCCCGGCCGCGCGCTGCCCGGAGCGCTGCCGCCAGTGCGCCAGGCAGTGCCATGCCGTAGTCGCCCTCTGCTGGCGGCGGACCAGAGCCGACAGCCAGCGCTGTAGCACAGCGCGGCGCGTTACCACGATGTACCAGCGGTCCGCCTGCCGGCGCTGCCATCGCCCCCGCCAGCGGTCGAACCCGTCACGGACTGCGCCGAGCACTCGCAGCTGCAACACCGCCGCGCACTTGTGCTGGTTCACGAGACCCGCGTGCCACGCTGGGGGAGGAGGGAGCGGGGCCGGCACGGCCGCCACACGCCTGGTTGGTCTCCCCTGCGTCGGCACCCCCCGGCCACGAGAGTCGCCCGCTGCGTGGACGACCGCAGCGAAGCGCTGCTTCAGACGCCGCCACGTCATCCGGAAGAGCCTCACGCCCTGCGCCCACGCCGCCAACCGCCCGGCCAAGACCAGCTCCGTTCGCCGGCGCCAGTGCTGTAGGCAATGCGCCGCCACGTCCCGCGGTGGCGCTCCATACGGAAAGCCGCGGCGCACACCAGCGGGTGGCAGATGCGCCTCCCGTTGTTCACGGAAGGCGTCCGCCGCGGCGCACATGCAGCGGAGCTGGAAGCGGCTGGTCCTGCGGGCCTGCCAACGCCGAAGCAGCGCCGCGCCGCGCCGCCGCTCGACGGCCTCCCGCGCCGCGCGCCTGCCGCGCAACCCGCAGAGATACTCGCGACGCCGCTCTCGACCCGTGCGGCGCGCATCGCAGTGGTGGCGCCAGAGCGTTATAATTTCCATTCGCCGCTCGCGGCGGTGCACCACCGCCAGGCTCCACTTCGCGAAGACGCGGCAGAGCGCACTGCGGCGCCAGTGAAGGGCGGCAGCGGACCGCTGCGCCGCCCCGCGCGCTGCGGCGTACCGCAGGGCAGCGAGGCAGAAGCGCAGCAGCGCCCTCTCCCGCGCGAGCTGTACAATGAGCAGTGACACGGACTGGTGCACAGCAGCGACAGCGTCCGCCTCCGGGTTCGAGTCTGGGCGGTGCCCGCCGGCCGCACTCGCTGCGACGCCAAGCAGCGGCGACCCGACAAACTGCCCCGGTCGCGCTCGCTGCTTTGGCGCTGGCGGGCGGGCACCACCCAGCACCAGTGAGCTAACCTCCAGCACCGCGCGGCGACGCGGCACCGTGGCGGCAGCCAGTGGGCGGCGCCGGGCAGGCAAGAATGGCGGGGGTGCGGCCGCCACCGGGACGCTGCGCTGTGTCGCGCCGCCGGGCTCCGTGTTGGGGCGCTGCGCTGTGCCGCGTCGGTCGATCAGAAACTCCCACAGTGCCCTCAAATAGGCCTGCAGCGTCGCGTGGTAGTCGCACCGCGCCTCGTCGAGCAGGTCGCGGCACCTGCTCGAGGCGCCTGTGGCATTCATCGCGTCTGGGGCCGGCCTCAGCGGGGCTGCCACGTGCTCTGTACGGAACAACTCTGCTGAAGACGATCGCAGCCAACCAAAGGCGAGAAAGGAAGAGAAGTAGAGAGGCGGAGTGGTCCATGGGGAAGGGGGATGACGCAAGGGGCAGCTGATGCGGATGTGTGCCAGCCTAACAGGGGCAGGTGTATCGTGTATCTGTAAAGATGTTCTGGCAGTGATCTGTGAAGGAGGGGAGGGGGGGACCAGCTCTCTACCTCTACGAGGCGTGGAGCTTGGGGAACACAACAGGGGAGCGGAAGCTTACTTCCTGCGGCAGGGACCGCCAGCCGCGGATCCACGAGGGGCTCCACATGGAGGCCCGCGCGTCCTCAGATACGGCGTGCAACCTGTAGGCTAGCGCCGGCCCGTCGGTCATGTTTGGCCCGAACCCGAGCAGCAGGTGCGGGTCCACCACCAGCGCGTCGCCGGGCTCCAGCGCCGGGCCTGGCAGCAGCTCTGCGAGCCTCACGCCGCGCACCGCTGGACCAAACTGGAAGTGCTGCAGCTGGAACGGCAGGTGCGACTCCGACAGGCGAAAGGCAGAGAAGAGCCGCCGCAACATTCCGCGGTGGGCGCCGAGCTGCTCTCGCACAAAACGATGCGACCCGCTCAGCACGTGCGGCTCCAGGCACAAGGGCGACGGCGGCGACGCAAAGAGGATGATCGAAACGGCCGACGCCGGGCGCCTCGCTGTTGTGGAGGTACCGATCAACGGCGCTGTGCACTGGTACCCCGCCCCAGCGCCGAACGCCTCGCGGTACACCGGCGAGTCCCCAAAGAGCACTGGCTTCTCCACCCCGCCCACCGTCTCGGCGATGGCGCCGAGCGCCCAAGACACCGGCGAAGACAGCAGCGAGGCCTGGAGCTCCCTGCTCGTCATCCACAGGTTGGCCCGGTACTCCGATATGGCCTGCAGCATCTGAGGATCGTTGTGAATCGTGGACGTGCACTGCGCACCGGACGCCTTACAGACCTGCTCCTGCAGCAGCGTACTCAGCTTCCACAGGTCTTCCCCCGTCAGGTCTTCACGCCGTCGCCCATTCAAAAACTTTGCTACAATCTTCTGGCGCTCACGACGGCGCTTTCGCTGCAGTTTCATGTAGTGCAGCACGTAGCGGCGCTTCTCCAGGTGCGTAGCGACAGCCTGGAGCGCCGGGTCGGACAGCTTCGATTGCTTCCGGAAAATAGTGTCCATTGGTGGTATTTCACAAAGCTGGCGCCTACGTGCGGCAGCGGCGCCCAGAGCCGCCCTTCCCAGCTGGTGTGCGATCTCTGGGTCGATCGCTCGGCGCACTACGGCGATGCCGTCGGCAAGAAATGCCTGTCGCGCCGCGAAAGGCATTTCTTGAGCAACAGGCGGCTACTGGCTGCAATCGTATCCGGTTTAAAATCACTGACGGCAGCATGCACCCAATAGAGAGTACAGAAAAGAAAGGAGGGGAGGGGGAGGGGAAGGGGGGTAGGTGTGAGCGAAGACAAAGCGTGCACTAGACAGCGCCAAGCCCTCCAGCGGGAGAGAGGGCCGCGGGAGAGAAGGGGTTAGGGGGGCATCGTTCTTTCTCATTCTTTTATGTGTGTAGTTCTTTTGCTCTGAATTGAAAGTCTAGGGTCTAGGGTCTAGGGGGAGGGGAGGGGAGGGGAGGGGAGGGGAGGGGAGGGGAGGGGGGATTACCGCTTGAATGCGAAACCACCCTCGACCGTCGTAACTTTGCCCTCCTCTTGCAGCGTCTTCAGAATCGTCTTGAGCTCTGCTAGCGAGCAGGCGCAGCTGGCGAACTGCTTGAGACTGTTGTGAATTTCATGTAGCGACTTATGGTTCACGGGGCGTAGGATGGCAAGGCACATCTTTTTGAGCTGCATCACCTGCTCCGGGGCCAGTTTCGTCCCCCTCCTCTTCTACCGTGGCAGCGGCAAAGTTCGAGGCACTCTGGGTGGTAAACACTGTCTGCACCGCTATCTGGTCCTTCTGGCGCCGCAGCATCCGAGGAACAAGCGTCCCGGCGTAGCTGTCCAGCTGCTTCACCGTCATCCCCAGCTTCTGCGCCACAGCGGTTGTCGTGACCCAGCCGTTCGCCTCTTCTGCCCCCAGCTCCTGCACGTGGAGTAGCAGCGAGGCCGCACAGAGAGATACCACGAAGGGCACTGGCTCCACGGCGTTCTGCTTCTCGGGGTGCATCTGCGGTAGGTGAACCTTCACACGTCCGAGGCCGAGGTGCCACGAGAGTTTCTGATTCGGCATTGCGTCGTGGAAGGACCGCGCCAGCCGATCCATCTCGCCCTGCAGCCGTGGATGAGGGATGAAAGTGGAGGGTGGGGAGACTGCCTCGGGTGCCTTCAGCTTCTCGGGCCACGCCACACGGGAGAAAACAATCAGACTCACGCCGGGGCCGGCGAGGCGGTGCGTCAGCCGGCGCGAGGTCGCCACGTCGCGGAGCATGACCATGCAGTTTGACATGATCTGCTCCCCCATGCTGCACTTTAGGCGCTCGAACACTTCTTCTTCTCCAGCGGTGTTGAAGTCGTGCAGATCCTTGGACAGCAGCTGTGTGGCCAGCATCTCCCGGTAGCCGCTCACCAACACCCCAGCGGGGATCACCGTGGACAGCACCCGGAAGAAGTCCGGCGCCTCACGGCTCGCCGCCGCGCTCTCGTCCGGGTCACCGCCGGACCGCCGCGACGAAACTCGGGTGTGGTGCAGCTCGGAGAGCTGCTGGATGGATTGCACGACCGCCGCGGCGCAGTCCCGGCGCTTCCCAATGTGCGCGAGGGTGTCGCCCACGGTGCACAAGACAACGCTCTGCTCGCTCCTGGAGAAGACCACGAAGAGGGCGTACATGGTTTTGATCAGCATCTCCACCACATCCTCCGTCCTCGCCCCGGCGCGGTGCAGCCGCTGTGCGAAGAGTGTTCGTACGGTCTGTATGAGCTCCTGGCGCAGCGGGCCGCTCGCGTTGCGCTGCACGCAGCACCGCAGGTCCTCGAGGGCGGGAATAGAGTCTGGATAATCCACCAGCACGTTCCAGAAGTTGGCGAGGCGCTTCCGACCTAAATTGAGATGCAGCAGGTGTTGCACCGCCGCGCTCCATCCTCCTACACTCTCCTCTAGAAACGGCTCCTGCAGCGCCTCTGGGGCGGCCGGCAGCGCGGCACGCAAGAAGGGCTCGATCACCCGTTCTTCCCAGTCAAGGAAGTCGGCCAGCACCCGCTGTGAGTAGTCCTCACCCAGGCTGTCGATCTTCTCCTGCACTCGCTCCACCACAACGTCCATCAGAAGGCTCTGTACCTCACGCGTACCACTCAGCGTTAAGTCATGCAGCGACCGCATCACGTCGTCCGCTGCCAGCCGCTCCGCCTCCTGCGCGCTGCGGGCGGCGTCAATCGCAGACATCGTCGCGCGCCAGTGGCGTCGCAGCAGACAGAACAGCTCAACCTTTGCTCTGGGCTCCTCCTCCGTCAGCAGATCGTGTTGCAGCATCTTGAAGCGGATCCACACCGGTAGCAGCGTTGCCATTCCGGGAACCTCGAGAGTGCTGCACCACAGCGCCGCGAAGGGCTGCACAGCGAGGAACTGGTGGTGCAGGAGCGCCAGGTGACGGGTCGTGTCCGCCGCAGCGCCATCCGCCAGCAGGGCGTTCTGGTACGCATGAATGGAGGGTTCAAAGACGGCGAAGACGGCGCTGAGCAGCAATTCGGCAAGGCGGCGGTTGTCGGGCGGGCCGCTTCGCAGGGCTTTCAGGGCTCCCTCTAGGCGCAGCAGCCCAGGGTCGGACGACGGGTCCTTTGTCACTAACGCGTCCAGCCCCCTGACCCTCTAGTACTGACAGAAAATCGCTCAGCACCTCAAACGCCTCGCCTTCCTTCATCATTCCCTCAGTTGGAGAGAATCAAAAAGAAAAAAAAACGGGCAAAACGGGGTAAAGCAATCCCTTCTTCAACTGGTCGTGCAGTGGAAGCGAAAGAAAGCGCAGCCGCATCAAGAGGGGGGGGGAGGGGGAAATAGAATTCACGGAAGGAAGAAAAAGTCGAAGAAAAAGAGAAGCGAGAGGATGTTAAGCAGTAGAACAACTGGGGACCATCAAACATCCTCGAACACATCATTTTATTGTATTGTGTGGGCGGCCTCAATGTTCAGCCGGAGTTCTGCTGTTGTTGTTGTTGTTTTTTGTATTAGTTAAAATGAGGAAATGTCAACACAACAGTAACCCGAATTAAGCTTGGAGAACGACGGCGCCACCAGCCTTGCGGATCTTCTTGTCGGCAAGCTTGCTGACGTAGCGAGCCTTCACGATGCAGGGCACCTGAATGTTGCCGTTGCCCAGAAGCTTCGCGTAGCCGTTGTTCTGCAGGTCAACGACGGGGAGAGCCTCGCCCTTCTTGGCCTGGGCATCCTTGGCGATCAGACGGGTAAGGTTGTTCAGGTTGATGGTGGGCTTCCACATCGCGTTCTTCTTCACGTGGTAGTGGTTCATGCCCAACTTACCGAAGTACCCAGGGTGGTACTTGTCGAAGTTAATCCGGTGGTGGTGCTGGCCACCAGCGTTACCGCGACCAGAAGGGTGCTTACGGTGCTTGCCCACACGGCCATAGCCGCAGAAGGTGGACCCACGCTGGTGACGGCACTTCTTGAAGCGGGTCGGCATTATGTTAACTACAGTAATGGAAAAGGCGGTGAAGAAAGCCAACGAGATAGTTTTAAAGCAGTGGCACTTTCAGAAAGGGACTTCATTGATGGATGTATTTCACTGGAGTTGTGATAACAGTAACCATTCTATTATAGAATGCATGTATCATGTATTATTTGTTTTGCTTTTTTTTTTCACTACCGAGAAATAAAAAACTATTCACTACTCAACTTGAGACGCAGGTATGCGTTTAAGCCTGGAGCACGACGGCGCCACCAGCCTTGCGGATCTTCTTGTCGGCAAGCTTGCTGACGTAGCGAGCCTTCACGATGCAGGGCACCTGAATGTTGCCGTTGCCCAGAAGCTTCGCGTAGCCGTTGTTCTGCAGGTCAACGACGGGGAGAGCCTCGCCCTTCTTGGCCTGGGCATCCTTGGCGATCAGACGGGTAAGGTTGTTCAGGTTGATGGTGGGCTTCCACATCGCGTTCTTCTTCACGTGGTAGTGGTTCATGCCCAACTTACCGAAGTACCCAGGGTGGTACTTGTCGAAGTTAATCCGGTGGTGGTGCTGGCCACCAGCGTTACCGCGACCAGAAGGGTGCTTACGGTGCTTGCCCACACGGCCATAGCCGCAGAAGGTGGACCCACGCTGGTGACGGCACTTCTTGAAGCGGGTCGGCATTATGTTGAGCTATACAAAATATGGTAGGGTGTGTGACAAAAGCGATGAAGGGAAATAAAATATCAAGGTATAAAGGGAAGAAAGAAGAAAATAATAGGAAGGCGTGCGTGCACACTTCATAGGATCACACATTTTCTGTGACAGTAAGGCACAGTCACAAGTCCCCGACGTTTTACACGAGAAATAGAAACTTCAAACAAAAGAACACAAAAAATGTGCAGGTGTTTGCTGATTAAACAATGGCGGGAGCGTGGGTGGAGATCTTGGGCCACAGGTCCGCGGACTCCTTGGCCACGGGTCCGGCGATACCGGAACCCTTCATCTCGCCCTTGGGGTTCACAATAACGCCAGCGTTGTCCTCGAAGTAGATGACGGTACCGTCCTTGCGGCGCCAGCTCTTGCGCTGACGGATGATGACAGCGTTGAGGACCTTCTTGCGAAGCTCCGGCTTGCCCTTCTTCACGGAGCACATAACCATATCGCCGAGAGCCGCAGCGGGGAGGCGGTTCAGGCGGCCATGGTAGCCCTTGACGGAGATGACGTAGAGGTTCTTCGCGCCGGTGTTGTCAGCGCAGTTCACCACGGCTCCTACGGGGAGCGCAACGGACACGCGGAAGCGGCAGCCCTTGACGTTGGTCTGGTCCTTACCCATTGTTCTAAAAGCTACTATCGGAAAAGAGCCAATAAATAATCAATCAAAAGAGCAAAAAGAGAAATGGTGAATGTGCCGTAGCATAGAGTAGGGTGTGCGCCGCACCCCGCAGTCACAAAGAGATGGCGTGTACTTCTTGTTACTCGTTTCACTACGAAACACTTACAGAGACTAGTTTTCTTCTCCAACAAAAACGACTGTTTCAGCCATTTAACAAAAAAAATGAAAATCAAGCACAGGTTTGGAGCGCCGCTCTCTTGATTAAACAATGGCGGGAGCGTGGGTGGAGATCTTGGGCCACAGGTCCGCGGACTCCTTGGCCACGGGTCCGGCGATACCGGAACCCTTCATCTCGCCCTTGGGGTTCACAATAACGCCAGCGTTGTCCTCGAAGTAGATGACGGTACCGTCCTTGCGGCGCCAGCTCTTGCGCTGACGGATGATGACAGCGTTGAGGACCTTCTTGCGAAGCTCCGGCTTGCCCTTCTTCACGGAGCACATAACCATATCGCCGAGAGCCGCAGCGGGGAGGCGGTTCAGGCGGCCATGGTAGCCCTTGACGGAGATGACGTAGAGGTTCTTCGCGCCGGTGTTGTCAGCGCAGTTCACCACGGCTCCTACGGGGAGCGCAACGGACACGCGGAAGCGGCAGCCCTTGACGTTGGTCTGGTCCTTACCCATTTGGATTTTCTGAGCGAATAAAGAAAGAGGGTAGTACAGGAAATAGCGCGACGGCAATGAAGGTGGGGAATCACTTTTTCTATTAAGAAAACGCAGCATATACGGCTCTACGCATCCGTTTTTAAGGTCATCCAGACGGTTTTATTTGGAACTTTTTTTGTTTGTTTGTTTGTTTGTTGTTGTTGTTGTTGTATTTTTGCTTGTTTTTTTTTCTACTTTTTTTCCGGGGGGGACGAGGCGGGCATGAGCACCAGGCCAAAGGCGAGCAGGCCCCGTCAGGTCCCGAGGTCTATCAGAGGCAACAGACCCGCCGCATCACGGCAGGCGCTCCTGGCTGCGTCGCTGGTGGTCCATGTTGATGGCTGCGAACTCACGCAGCTCCCGCTCGGACATCATGTCTGTGCCTGTGAAGCGCCACTTGCGGTCGTTTGTCTTCCACTGGATGGAGCGGCGCTCATCCTCAAAGGCGGGATTGAGGGCCTTGATCGTGTCGTGGCGGAATACGCCGTGGTCGGCCAGCCAGAGGTGCAGAGAGGTGAAGACGTGCTCCTGCGGGTTGTCCCGCGTCTCGAGGATGGCGCCACCGAGGATGAGCGGCACAAGAAGAAATGGGAAGTAGCGCATCCAGCGGAACGTGCCGTACGTCATCATGCCGACCCTGGACCGGCGCTCCTCAAACGGCAGCGGGAAGACGCGGTTTACCGTCTCGAGGAGTCGAGAGTGGCGAGACACCTCCGCCTTCGCCCGCTTCACCCATAGTTGCGACATACCAGCGGTGGCGTGGCAACAATGAGGATGGGGAGGGGAGCCAATGCACTTATTGATCGCAGTGGCAGCACTACTAGAGGGGTTAGGATGTGTTTGTTGAACAAGGCAAAGCCATCATGAAGCCATAGAGAAAGCAAAGAAGTGAGAAGAGTTCCGTTCGGTGACTTTGCAGCAGAAAATTTCTCTTTTTTTTTGCTTGTGGTAGAATCCTGCTGCTGCAGGAGTAGTCGTAGTAGCACGCAAATGTTACGGCGATCTCATCTAGTTTATGAGCTGTTGTTTTCTTCCAGCATCGCGTCCAGGAGCGACGCGGAGCTCCAATCATCCTCCGGTGTCGCTGTGGGGGTAGCGTCAGTCGTGTTTTCCTTGGCGGCCGGAATGTGAGGTTCTTTCCATGGGTGGCCGAACCATGCCTCGAAGCCCTCGCTGTCAAAGTTAAAGGAAGCATTCTTGTCAACCGTGATGGGCTCCCCAGGTCGAATATCGCGCACTGCCTGTAACACAATGCACCCGCCCGAGGGGACGTGCCTCAGGTGTCGCTCTTGCTGCAGCCACAGCAGCATCTCCTTGTCTGGGAAACCCGCGGAGGCGTTCGGTGTAGACGAGTGCGCCGCGAGGTCCACAAAAGGAACCAGGCCGAGGATTTCGCCTCTACCCGCTGCCAGAGAGGAGTCTGCAAAGTACGGAAGGGCGGATCTATCGCTTGCAGAGCTCCACAGCGGGACGGCGTGGCGCCGGAATAGACCGAAGGCGTGAGTAAAGGCTTCCCTGAAGGTGTCGGTGTCGCTGCGGACGTGTTGCACCACAGGAGAGGTCCACTCTCGAAACGCCGGTGTTGCCGCTGCAGTCAGACACCCGGGTGAGTCCTGTTTCGCACCCCCCGAGAGAAGGCGGAGGTGGCGCTCGAGCCCCACAGGGCGGCCTGTCAGCAGCGCAGCAGCCATGTAGCACACAAAGGCAAAGGTCCCCTGGTGCACGTCGGACCAGAAGGGCACCACCTCCCCAAAGTTGCTGGCGGTGCACAGAGAGGGGAATGTGGTGTCTTCCATCGCCGTCACCACGCTGTGGGTAGCCTCTGCCGGGGTAAGGCACACAAAGTCGTACTCCGGGATATACTCCGCTGCCGTGAGGCCGTGGAGCTCCACCCGGGCTTTCCCGAACAGCCGGCACCCTTTCATCACACTCCACGTGACGAAATCAAGAACATTCGGATCGCATCGCGATACCAGCCGATGTCGCATAGGAGCACTGGCGGTTGGAGCGGCCCTGGCCCACCTTTTTGGAGTAAAACAAAAAAAAAATGCTGTGTGTGTGTTAAAGAAGCTACGGCAGCCCTGGCATGGAACTGCGGATAAGGTAGTACTTCGACTAAAGCACGCCCGATCAACAAAGACGGATAATATAATTTTTTTGCAACTTACTCTTGTTGGGGAGGGGTATTATTATTGCTGTTCTCCCTCAGAGTGAACAAGATAGAAAACGAGAAGAAATAGATCATAGTTGCACTTACGCCGGGGTGATTCCCCGTGCATATCACCATATCACCATATCACCATATCACCATACGCCGATATAGCGCTGTTTGTAATGAAGAATAAAAAAAGTTTAGTTCTGAGTTCAGTTTCAGCTCAATAGGAGTAATAGAAGAGGAATAGATACGTTTGATGCAGCCGATCTGTGCCTTCACAGCCGCACAGCGGGTGTCACTCCTCGTTGACGATCTCCACAAATTTTTGGATCTCCTGCCGGGAAATAGGGGTGGTGCCAGGGGGGAAGTTGTACCGCTGACGGGGGAACTGCCGCTCATTGGGCTTGTCGTAGCCGATCCGGAGGTCTGTAGAATCCTTCGTGATGACACAGATGTCCACTTGCGTTCCACTAAACGGATCGTTGAAGATACCCTTATGGATGGCTTCGACTACCAGCGCTTTGGCCTCGTCGCACGTCATTCCATCGTGGTACCCCGCCTCCATCGCCGCCATCGCCGCGATGCTGCCACTGCCCATGGTTACATAGGGCAGACGGTCCGTACTGCCGTGCGGGGCGATGGTGGCGAGGAACGGCCCATCCACATCAACCCCCCCGAGCACCAGGGCGGCACTGACGTGCCCCTGGTAGCGGTACAGGTGGCGTTTCAGCATGGTTAGTGCCTGTAGGACACGGGAAGCCTTCCCCGACTCCAGTCGGTGAAGCGTTAGCTGCGAAGAAATCATGTTGGTAACCGCCTCCGTGTCGGCGGCTGTGCCGGCACCGCAGCACATGATGTTGGGAGCCATGTAGTGAATCTTCCGGCAGCGCTTGTCCGCCACAATGTTTCCCTCCGTGGCGCGCGTGTCCGCACCGAGCACCACACCGTCGCGGTACACGACGCCAACAATGGTGGTACCGGTCTTGAGCGTCCGGGGCGGCGCGAGCCCCTCCTTCGCTAGATTGAGATTCCTCTGAACGTTTTCGAAGGAGAATCCCGGCATTTCCTTTTCTTTCTTTTTTTTTTGGTTGTGGGTAGGAAAAGCGATCTCGTATCATTCAAAGTGGAAAACAGCGCAGAGCACATTCAATTATTATATATATATATATATATATATAAGTAGAAAAAAGAAGGTAGAAAATAATAATAGTAGTAGGAAACGAGAGAGGGCAAGAAAAATATGATGTTCTTAGAGCTTGAGCTCCAAATCAGAGCTTTACTCCGGCATGGTGCCTGGGGCGTAAACGTTTGTGCATTCATTTCAATGTAGGAGGACTTTAGTATTCGCACCTGCGGAGCCGTCTCACACCCTCTCACGGCGACTTTTTGAAGTTCTTGAAGTCGTACTTCCCTTTCGGTTCTAGGTTCATCCAGTAGTCCTCGCCCTTCTTGTGGCGGCGATCCTCCTCCAGCGTGTCAAAGGAAGATCCACCGCCTTCCAGTGCAGCGGGGTTCCCCTGATTCCCACCAATGGCCGTATTGGGCGGCGCATTGGGTGAAATCATCTTGTTGACCTCATCAAAAGAGTCGGAGTTGAGAAGATTCGCGCGAGGCTGGTCGGATGTTGGGCCAGCGAATCGATACGCGTCCTGAACATGCTCCTGGATCGCCGCGGCAAGTTTCTCCTGCGTGCCCTCTGTGTCGGTCAGGTTGAGCTTCACAATGCGGCGCGACACGGGGTACCCGAATAGTGGCGGAGGAACGGCCTTGAGGCCCAACTTCAGTCGCTCTCGGCCCTCAACGTTGGGCTCCAGAATGCTAAACACGTAGTAATGCTTGTACTTCGATATCTTCCTCGACTGTTTTATGTGCACCAGGTCTCCTTCAACACACGCTAGATCTTCGTCGTGTGCGAAAAAACGGCTAGTCCGAGACACCCGCTGATTGAACTTCGGATAGTACACCATATGGTTCGCGGCAACAACAGCCGTCTTAAGCATCCCTGTGCCAACAACGTAACCAATCTTGTCGGACCCCTGCTGCGGTTGATTGAAAATCATAGAAGTCAGATCATATGGCCACGGCATGCGGCGCGGGCGCTGGGAGGTAACGCCTGTCATCGAGACAGCCCAATGGTGCCGTGTGCGGTTAGGGAAGGCATTGCGTTTATACTTCTTAACAAAGATGCGATGGTTGGCATTGTGTGTGTTCTTCACCCTGGCGCCGCCATACATCATGACGCAGCGCTGGCGGTGTTCAGTCTGAAAGTTCCACCATGGTAGCCAAGGCGACGAGCGGCGCAGCATTCGGGCGTGGCAGAGGCCAGCCGCACAGAGGATCAATTATGAGAAAATAGTCTAGAAGCCCTCTGAAGTCCCTGGTTCGGAATGTGTGATCAAGGACTAAAGCTTGTCTCTACGAAGATGTCCTTGGTTATTGTACCACTGGTAGCATTTAACTTCTCTGCGTAGGAACACGCGAAAGAGGAAAATATGGGGGAAACGGAGAACATCAGCACACACGCTGAGGGTAGATATCCGGTTGGCACACTTTTTTTTCTATTCTGTGCGCCAAGCATTCAATATCCGAATAGAGTAGTCACTCCGTCATCGGGAATGAGCAACGGAACGGGGTACAATAGCACCTACACTGGGAGGATTACTTGTTAATGTAAGTCACTTACGTAAATAGGTTGTCGTCGCTGGGAAGAGTCCAGCAATCGAGGTGAAATGGAAGAGACCCATCTTTTCTTCTTTTTTTTGTCTCTTATATCGGACTCATTTCGATCTTTAAATATATATAAGAAAATTAACATGATTACTTCTGCGGTTGGTCTTGCTCTCCTCTCTTTGTTGCTTGTTTGTTGGTTGCTGTTTTTTTTTTGTTTTTTTTTTAGTACAGGGCATAAGTACTCCTCGGGGACCCCACCCGTGAAGGGCCGGTGGCACGTAGGGATCTACAGATGCTGGTCACTGCCTATTGGTTACTTCCCGCGGTTGCCCTTCTGGCGCGTCACGCCTGGAGCCCCAGCGAACATCCCACCCATGCCGGCTTTGCTCATGGCCATGTTGCCCGCGCCACCCTGCCGCCCGGCGGCCATCTTCTTCCCCGCTTCGGACTCCGAGTTGGTCACTGTCTCGTCAATGGAAAGAATGAGGCAGGCGGCCTCCGTGGCGCTGCGCAGCGCGTTGCGCTTCACAGCCGTCGGCTCCCAGACGAAGTTCTCGTACGTGTTGCAAACACCCCCATTAATGATGTCGACGCCACTCCAGCGGCCGCTGTCACCGTTGGTGTAGTGGTGCTGACGTAGTTTGTTGAGCGTGGAGGTGCTATCGTGGCCAGCGTTGTCCGCCAGCTGCCTCGGAATGACCTCCAAGGCGCGGGCGTATCCGGCGATGACCATCTGCTGCTTCCCAGGGATGGAGCGGGAATACTCGCGAAGACGCTTGCTCAGCTCCATCTCAATGGCACCGCCACCACCGACAACGGACCCAGTGGAAATGGCGCGCTTGACGATGCAGATGGCATCGTGAAGGGACCTGTCCGCCTCCTCGATGAACTGCTGGGCACCGCCGCGAAGGATGATGGTGGCGGTGGTACTCTTCTTGCACCCCGTAAAGAAGTTGTACCGATCTGTGCCCACCTGGCGCTCTTCAAACAGCTCGCATCGCCCCAACACCGATTCGGGGATGTCGCTAAGAGTGGACTGGACTGCGCCGCCAGTTGCGAGAGCCATTCGTGTCATATCATCCTTCTCCACACGGCCAGCGCAGAAAACGCCGTGGTCTGCGAAGTATTGCGTTGCCAGGTCACCAATGGGAAGCTTTGAGAGCACCACGTTTGCGCCGCTATCCACGCACTTCTTCAGCTTGTCAAAGATGATCTTCCACTCGGCATCGACGATGGACTGATACTGTTTGGGGTCCTTCACTCGAACCTCTGCGTTATCCTTTTCTGCCTTGAGCTCCAGTTCAACATTGAGGAGCAGCACCTTGGGGTTTTTGAACAACTTCTGTTGCTGCTCGAAGCCAGCATAGGAGAAAGTCTTCTTGAAGGCAACACCGTTCACCAGCACACTCTCCTTCATGCTTCCGCCCATCACCTTCTTGATTCCAATGAGGCTCAGATTCTTGTCGGCGTCGAGGGCATCAACGGCATCTACCGCCATCGCCGCAAAGAAACGGCGCTCGGTGTTGATGAGCTTGGAATTAAGGGCGGTTTCGGCGCATCGAATCAGATTCTCGCGGCTGGTCTTGTTGTCGAACGGGACGCACAGCTGATCCAGATCTGCCATCACGTGGACGAGCGCATCCCTGTAAGCCCTAATGATCACTTGCGGAGCAATGCCGTCCTCAATAGCCTGTTTGGCTTCCTTGAGTAGCTCACCCGCGAGCACCACCACCGAGGTGGTACCATCGCCAACCTCGTGATCCTGCGAGCGAGCGATGTCTACAAGACACTTCGCAGCAGGATGGATAATCTCGAGAAGGTTCATAATCGTCGCACCGTCGTTAGAAATCTGCACGCTACGGCCATTGTTGATGAGCTTATCCATGCCACACGGGCCGAGGGTCGTCTTCACGGTGTCCACGATGTCCACACAGGCATTGATGTTGCTAATGAGCTGCGGCTTGCCCTGAGAAGTGTCGGTTCCCTCACGCAACAGAATCAGTTGAGGTTGCATCATTTTTCTAACCTCCTTAAGGAATAATTTGTGACTGTGTGATTCAAAAGAAAACAGGGGGGGAGGGGGGTATTGATAGTGAGACGTAAGCAACTCCACAGTATATTATAGTGAGGGTTCTTCAATGAATTCGGCTGTGACGCCAATATATTTTTTTTTTCGTCGTGTTATTTTTTTTTTTGTTGTTGTTGTTGTTGTTGTTGTTTTTTTTTTTTGGGGGGGTGTTTATAAACTAAATAGCTACATCGAGGACGACGACAGACAAACAACTTGTCTCTCTTGTCCCACATGCTGTATAAATTGCGTTGCCCGCCAGGAATAGGGCCCCAGTAGGGGAGGCGCCTCCCTCCCACGGTCAGCACCTCAGCGCTACTCTATTATCTATTCCCCTTCCTTGTTCTGCAGAAGAGAAAAGAAGAACTCGGACTCCAGCGGGCCATCCTCCTCCAAATCTGTACAATGCACTCCGTTCCGGGTACGATCTACTCCAAACTTGGAGCGTAAGGTGTGGGGAAACAGGACGTGGCAGATCTCTGGGTCATGGGGGCCGCACACTGCACGCAAGGCCGGAACCGCATTGGCAGCGCACACCTCGATCGCGATTACAGAACCGCTGGAGAGTTGCTCTACCAACTTGCTATATTCTGGAACGACACCGTTGTATACTTCTAAAAAGTCCTCTGCGTCCGCCACGGTCATGGCGTACATTCCCAATGCGCTGATAATGAATCCCTCGTCGATGAGCCGTTGGATGATGGGTCCATGGTAGCCGCTGGTGATCGCGTGAGGCTTGATGACGCACACCGCGCAATTCTTCATCACCGCTGTTGTTTTTGACGGTCCCAGGAAGGAGTCAATTTGTTTCTCGTCGTTGGGATCACCGATGACCATCAGTGACCCTCCAAACTCCTCCATCAATTCATTCGCTTTCTCTACTGCCCCTGACCCACCTACAACAAGAATGATGCATCGCCTACCCAGCTGCGTTCGCCTTCCAAGATCACTAGGAATATCCAGCATCCGCAGCTTCTTGATTCTCAGCTCCTTCGTTGTAATGCGTTCAATAATGCGTCCGGCACTGGACAGTCCACGCTCCGCAATACCAACCATGAATTCTCCCGAGCCAATGGTAAAGTGTCCGCGGGTGAACTCGTCTCCGTAATCTACCACCTTGAGAGGACGCGAAAAAACGTTGATCGTGGCTCCCACAAAAACTTCTTTCAGAGAGAGAGAGGGGTACGCACACCGCTTCAAAAAGCACCGCCTCGTCTTGACATCATACATTTCTATTGTGTTGTTCACCATGTAGTAGTACAAGTGGTACGTCCTCGTCAAGCTGGCCTGCTGGTCAAAATACTCGACCAGAAAGCTGTACCGCACCTCAGGGGAGGACATTCTTCTCCGCCTCTTTGGGTTTCTCAACGGAAGGATTTCTCAGCGCAATAGAGAAGCGCAAAAGAGAGGAAAAAAAGGAAATAAAGGCTGCTACAGAAGAGTTCCCCAGGTGGAAATCCGGTGTATATTCAGCCTACTGGAAGGATGCAATACAACGTGTTCATCAAAGAGAGAAACGAGATAAAGTCAATGGAAGAAAAATTTCAGTAGCAGATCGTACCACAAATATAAAAAAAAATCTATGACGGTACACAGGTTAGCGAAGAATAAATTTAATGATGAAGTAGATATATTTAAGTTTTTGCTGATGGGAAGTTGTGCTTTTACTGTTTACTCGAAATGTACTTTGTACCCCACAACGCTGTGTTGACCCGTGACAGGACATTACTCCACGTAGTCGTACGTCTTTCTCTTGGTCAATGGCTTCAGATTGTCACTCTTGATCCTAGACATTTCCTTGATGGCTTCACGCTTCTCAGCCTTCTTGGTTCGCTGTGCAGTTCTCTTAATGTATTTCGGTGCGTTTCTCTGGTTGCTGATGCGTCGAACTTCAATGAAGTTAGAGTATTTGTCCTTTAGAGTTCGCATGTAGTTAAAAGAGTGCTTTTCGGGTCCACGCAGCGGACGAATAGGCTTGCTGCTGTCAGACTTCCATACTCTCAGAATCGCATCCTCGCTCCCACTGTAGATATAGTTGCTATCGGGGGACCACTTCACAGCAAACACCTTGGCCATCCGCTTGGTGTGAAACATTTCTAGAGAGTCCGATTTCGTCGTTTGGTGCAGGTCCCACATCCGAACCGTGGAGTCCTGTCCTCCGGCGGCAAACATTGCTCCTGTTGGAGAAAAATCTACGGATGTAACAGGAGCGATGTTGCCCTGAAACACATTGCGGGGCCGACCAGGAAGTCGAATATCGAACAAGTAGCAATGACAGTCATCACAGCCGGTTACGAACACATTTGGATCGAGCGGGTTCCATGATATACTGGAGCAGCATAGCTCCATTACAACTTTGCTATGGGCGGACTGTGTGCGAGTGTCGTACAAACAAATGCCTCGATCAGTCATGCAGCACGCTATAATGTTTGTTTCGATTTTGTTGTAGCGACAGCACGTTACGGTATCATCACCCCATGAAAATCGCTGAAGTGGTTGGGTGCGGTTAATGTCCCATACATTAACAACGTCTGAGCTGGTCGCAAACAAAGTTTTCTTGTAGTGATGATCAATTGAGGAAAAAGGGAATTCGCCGAGGTACTCCGCCAGCGGCTCTGGTTTCTCCTCGCTGGACCCAGTGTCCAAATCCCACATTTTCACAGTCTTGTCTCGAGATGCACTAAGACACGCTACCCCGTCAGGAGAAATAGTTACGCCATCGACAGAGTGACGATGTGCCGTCTCTATGTTCATCCGCGTCTTTTTAGTCATCACATCCCAGATAATTAGCCCTCCGTCCACAGCCCCACTCACTACGGTGGATAAGCTGTTGTAATCTGTCGCTATGCTCTGAATTGTGTCCTTATGTCCTTGCAAGGCCGCAACAAACGGCTTGGCGAACATTCGATCTAGTTTTGCCGCGCGAATGGCTCTGGTGAACTCCGTCTGCTTTGCCATAGTGTTAAACTTGGGATCATAGTTCCGATTGGCTTTGGGCACCTCAGTACTGCGATCCTTGGTCCATTCAAGTTCCGACCGACTTATTGTTTTAACTTTTACCATTTTTCCCTGAATGTGCTGTGGATTATCAAAAGGGTAAGTTTTTTGGGTGAGTGAATAGGATAAAACAGCTGAGAATATATTAAGGGATGGAGAAGTGTGGTACAATTCTTGCAGATCGGAAGTCAAGGTACAGACAAACAGAGAAATTACGCCTCAGTTTTAGGTCAGTATAATTTATTCTCTGTCAGAATTTATTTTTTGCGCATGTGCTTTTTGTCTTTCTATGAAGACTGAGGTCGTTATACATTTGATCCGCACAAGTGCGATCTGTCTACCGCATCTCATCAGGATTTCCATGCTCTGTAAATGGAGCCAACATGCACTGAACAAACTTTTCATATTTGATGGAGCCATTTTCTTCAAAGCCTTGAATGAGATCACGAAACTCTTCTTCACTGTACTTCTCCCCCATTGTGGTCATAATGTGCCGAAACTCCGCGACAGAAACTGTGCCATCTAAGTCTTTGTCAAAGACGCGAAAAGCTTCTTTCACTGCCTCGGGAGTGTCTGTCTTGTCGTCGTACTTTACAACGAGGGCTTCATACTCCGACATGTCCACGTCACTCACCTTTGACATTATCTCTTTGATTTTCTCTTCACTAGGATTGAGCCCTGCAGCTCGAAGGGCGATGGGAACAGAAGCCGCAGGAATCTTTCCATTCTTCTGCAGCAGCTCAAATGCTTCCTTCATAAGATTCGATCGAGACATTTGTTGTTGTCTCAAGCACAACTCAAGCTGAAACTTTAAAGATTTGAAAAGACAAAGCAGAAGCATCATTAATGAACGTCTCTCTCCACGGTCCAAGAGGAGGGGTAACAGAAATTAAATCCATGTTTCACGCGAGTTAGGATTGACAGCTTATTTATTTGTTCTTCTCAGAAAATGTGAACTTATGTGAATTAAATTACTGACTATTGTATTTCGATATTGGTTGGAGCTCCAGATTGGGGTGTTGAGCAGTGGAAAACACTGAAAAGACTGAAGTAGAGCTCGATAATTAAAACACTTCAACGTCACCAACCACCACGATCACAACGGAGAACCAGAACCACCAGAAACGCCGAAATCGATTGATAAATCTTTCAACAGCTTCAAAACGCCCGTGCACTGCAAGCCAGTTAAACTCATAAAAATTAGAAGGAATATGCACAATATTTTCTACCGTGTCAGCGTAATAGGAGTTTCCTGGGGCAACCACCTTAATTTCAGTTCCTTTTAGAAACCATCGATACAAAAATGCAGACTTTAGCATTCCTTTCAAAAACTGCTCCAATTCATCAGGATTAACATAATCAGAGTCTGTAAGTCGCTTAGGGTCATCCCAAAAGCTGGTATTGAACTCATTGAATTTTAGCGTCGCTCCCACTCGAACACGAATATTTTCTATGTCCCGCACTTGTCGTTCTTGCTGTTCTTCCATCTTTACTTGAATTGCTTGAAGCCTTCGAGCAGCAGTCGAAAGAAATGTAACCACCTCCTGTGGAGCTGCAGTATCTAATATTTTAACTCTTCCAGAGTCCCAGTCCACCGAAAAGGGACTCAGTCTCCCTGAAATTGTGGAAGGAGTGTATGGCAGAACCTCTAACGGATCTCGCTCCGTCAAGAATAAGCGTGTCATATCTCCAGATTTCATTACTTTCTCACCGCTTCTAATCTTCACTTGATCCGATGTTAAAGGATCCTTAACCACATGTAATGCCATAAATGAGAAAGCTGGAACGTTTTTAAACATCCCGTCGTTATTGAGCAATCTTCTTGAAAAGCTGGCATAGTCTGCGTCATCATCCCATGTAACTCTTTTCCATTTCATTCGTTTAATCAGTTCTTCTGATTCATAAAACTGGTCCATCGGCGAACTCTTGGAAGTGGTAGAAGCATCTTCCGCTGGTGAAGAAGGGTTCACTTTTATTTCTGAACTAGAATTGGTATCCGACGGTTTGGACGTGCTAAATAAATCTTTTGCATCCCGTAAATAACCAAGAAAACCTTTTTCAAGTTTGTATCTTTCTCGTCGAATAATACCAAGCTGACCTCGGTTCGACTGTAGCCATTCGCAAATATCACTTTGAAGAATTAGTTTGCGACCGAAAGACATTGGAAATATTGATTCATGTAAAAGTTCCGAGTAAGCAAGACTTGCAACTTGGGAAACACGGTTTTATGGCCAAAAATCGTGCTCTTATCAAGTTGATAATTTGCGGACGGAAAAGAAAAGAAAAATAAAGAAATTTTTCTTTTTTTTTTTGATGAGTGCGGATAGCTTCTTAAAATAATGAAAAAAAAAATCAATAGATTCACCGAAATTATTTTGAAAGAAGAGGAAAATGTTCGAATATGATGCAAATTGACTTTCTTCGCATATGCATAATCAATGAGTTTCTCAACTCATGAGGATTAAACAGCTCGCTCTCCCGCACTTTTTCACATTTTTATCGTATCTCTCCGTTTAACGGCTCCGATATGTAGTACGTGTAACGTTGAACCACTTCCATAGAGGTTTCTCATGAATGAAGCAATTAGCACAGGAAAGGTAGCTTCAATTACAGACTTCTTGCAAAACACGAAAAAAAAAAGTCGAAAAATAAAAATTAAACAAAATTCAAAGCGATTCAAATAGTTCAAATAGTCAAGGTAATAATTTTCTGATAGTCTGTTATCAAGGGCCTCGGGAACCGAGGGGCAGCAAAGATGGCAGTTCAGCTGTTTTTCGAAAAACGGTATGCACCAAGGAAAAAAAAAAGTTAAGTCTCAACTTTGAGACTTAACTTAAAGAATTAATAATAATAATAATAATAGAAATTTATTATTTCTGCTGTAATAGTAATGGTAGTAGTTTCTAACAATATATACATAGTATCGTGCTCTTTTACAGCAACTTTGTTAGGGAGGATTTCCTTTTACATTGCAACTGAACTCGTAAACGTTTTTTTTTATTATTATTTTCATTAATCATACGAGTTGCGAGAACTTTTTGTGTACTATTATTGTGGTTCGCAGGTTGTCATCGAGATTAATAATAATATTTATATACAGTATAAATGGTAAGAAACGTAATTTAAATGAAGAATATTTCTGCAGCCACTGCAAAAACAAAACATAACAAATTCTTGGTCCGACAAGAAAGTAAACGTGAAAAACAAAAAAAAAGTCGAAAGAAGGTTGGTTGTCTTTAAATAGTTGATTATCGCCACGAAAAACGATCAGCATAAACTTTATAATAAAAAATCAACAGAAGAAATAAATAATAATAATAATAATAATAATAATAATAATAATAAAACAATAAAAACAATTTTAAGGTAAAAAAAAAAAAGCAGAATCACTACTACCAACATTTTAAAAAATGGTCCAAAAAAGATTTAAAATAACAAAAAAAAATACATAAATAGAATAACTTCACAATAACGTAAGTAGAACTGACTTTATAAAAAGGGGGGAGAACTAGAAAGAAAAAAAAAAAGGAAAAAGAGTCTGTGAAACTCTGCAGCGAAAAGAAGACAAGAAATGGCACGAAATATATATATATATATATATATATATATATATATATACAACAAACTAATTACCTATAGATATAATAAATTATATATATTAAAGCGAAAATAATAATAATAATAATAATAATAATAATAAATGAATAAATAAAAGAAACTAAATAGATAAATATTTCGTAAAAGGTCTATTTAGAAAAACCAAAAAAAAAATAGAAGCTTTAAAAAAGATTTGTTACTTTTTATTGCGAATAAATTAATTATTTATTACTCTTGTTGTTCCTCCCCTGCGTATCGCAGAAATATATAGATCTCAGACGGCACTGAATTTTCCCGTTCTCTAAGAAACGGTACAGGAAACTTTGATTTAGAAATAACTTAAAATTAGCAGTAACAAACTTAGTATATAAGATTATTATTCAGGAGTTCAGATATTCACACTAATACAACATCTCTGTATTCCAACTATTAATGATTGATGAACCTATTCGTAGCAGTACTTTTATTATTACTACTATAAATATGTTCTAATAAACTTTGAAATTCAAATAATGAGTGATAGGAGTGCTGCAGGAACAACAATCATCCCGCTTATTTTTTTACAAAAATAGCAATAATATTTATATTATTATTATTATTATCATTATTATTATTATTATTATTATTATTATTATTGTCCCTATTAATATAATTATTACAAGAAAAAGAACAATAAATAATAATCTCGGATTGACTCAACAACTTTGATAATAATAAGAGTAGTTTCCTTGTACCTTTATTGTTTGAAATTAAACACAATTTTATCGTTATTATTACCACCGCGACAGTATAAAATCTATTAATAAACAAATAACAAATAAAAATAAATAATGTTAACCTACAGGAAGTTGCTTGATTATTAATAACCTTCTGATAAAATGCAATCCAAATATTGATCCAAATTACACAAGATTTTCGAAGCAAAAAAATGGAAGAAAAGCATTTTCTTGCATTTGCCCCTCTCAGTGCGGATAGCTCAAGTGAACCACGGCCATCTGGAGAAGGTCGTGAAATGTCAATTTTTTCGTTCCTTAGGGCTGGGCCCATCTTTTTCTTCTAGGGCCCTGGGAGGTCGAGGGGGGGGAAAATAAACATACAATAAAAAAATATGAAAGTAGGGAAGCTTTTTCTTGGGGCCACCTTTCCCCGTTGCGGGCATTTTGCCGGTTCACGAAGTTACAAACATAGAGAAACAGAAAAAACAATGGCGCCAAAGCAAACCAAGCATAACAAAGCCTTTCCCAGCGAGGCAAATTCCCCACCCCCAAGAGGGTATGAAGGAGGGCGAGGCGCAGCCCCTAGCCCCCCCGGATGAACCCACCGCGGATGGAAAGACAGCGGCGCCAAAAAAAAAAAGGCCCCACTCAGCCACGAAGCGAAAGCGGCACAGGGCAGCGAGCATCGCGACACAGAAGCCGGATGCCAAGAAGCTCCTCTTCGGAGGGGGGGCCATCCCTGTATAACTTGGGGTGGGGGGTGTCGTTTTGGAGCGGTTCAGTGCTGACGACGCGGAGGGGGACACCCAGCCGCGGCCCCTCGAAAGGGAAAAGAAACAAGACCCCTTTTTCGAGCTCCCCCGGAAACCTGGCTGGAGCACTACGTGCGCCTAGTACTCTCGACGCCCCGCCCGCCCTCACCATCTTGGCGCAGAGAATCGGGTTCGAGGCGAAACTAAAGCTGTTTGGATTTTTTTTTTTTTTTTTGTGCGGGAGAGATCGCAGACCGAGGTGGCGACTTTTTTTTTTTTTTTTTTTTTTTGTCCCTGTCTTTGTGCGGGAGAGATCGCAGACCGAGGTGGCGACCGTGCAAGTAAGCAACGCGTGTGTAGTAGGAATGGTACCTCAGGGTACTTACTTCGTGACCATGGCCTTCTGTTTGCGATTCATCCTATGGCAAGGGCCCTCTGCGCCAGTGATGGTCTTATATGTGGGGTATATGGCGCAGAGTAAAGGAAGAGAAACGAAAGATAGACACGCCAGCCTGGCTGGAGATATAATCCAACAGCTGGGTGGGGTATATAGGTGATGAGGCCGCAGTCGAAGGGAAGACTCCTTCCAGTAGGCATGACCAACCCTGATTTGTTGCGCTTGTGCCTTCGTTACTTCCGAGAGTTCGTTGCGTCATGGTTGCGTCGTTCCTTGGTTTCTTCGTGGCACTTTCTTCATTTCGTTTTCTGGGTTTTGTTTCAGCTTTGTTCCTTGCGAAACAAAACGTGGCCCCACCCCACCCCCTTGCCGCCCCATGGTGGGGCCGTACTTCTTCAGCTTCCCTTCGGGTGCGGCATTCATGGCCCCCCTCTATTCCTGAGTTTGGTTTAGGGAAACGAAGCATTACAATGTCTCAGGAAAGATACGTTTCTCTTGTTTTCTTGTGTTGTCTACTTGTGCTGCTAAGATGGTTTTCTATCACCTTTTCTCCTTGTTTCCCTTTGACGTGATAACCCATGGCCTCTAGCCTCAAGCTGCAGAGTTCAAAAAAAAAAAAAAAAACTATTTTTTAAATATTTTAGTTCCCGTGCTCCAAGAAGAAGAGATGAAATTGCCTCAAAACGAAGGAAATAATGAGACAAAGAGCCGGGAACGCCAAACCATAAAGATAACTGAATGCGATCACCCCTTGTTCGGGTGAATCTAGACCACAGAAAATGAATAGAGGTTCTTGCCGTTTCCGGACTTGATTCCTACGGATACTACCTACGTGCCTACTGGAAGGAGTCCTCCCTTTGACTGCGGCCTCATCACCTATATACCCCACCCAGCTGTTTGGGATTATATCTCCAGCCAGGCTGACGTGTCTATCTTTCGTTTCTCTTCCTTTACTGTGCGCCATAAACCCCACATATAAGACCATCACTGGCGCAGAGGGCCCTTGCCATAGGATGAATCGCAAACAGAAGGCCATGGTCACGAAGTAAGTACCCTGAGGTACCATTCCTACTACACACGCGTTGCTTACTTCGGTCGCCACCTCGCGATCTCCCACAAAGACAGGGACAAAAAAAAAAAAAAAAGTCCTTGTCCGCTTTGATCGTAGTGTTGTGCTGGTCGCCCTTCTGGCCTACGCCGTCACGTGCGTAGCAGGCGATCTCGGCCTGCCGCCGCAGCCCTAGGCCACCATGGCGCAGGGGCAATTCCCTCAGTGCTTTTGCCGTTTTTTTTTTTTTTTCCCTGTCTTTGTGCGGGAGAGATCGCAGACCGAGGTGGCGACCGTGTTCTTATTTTTGTTTGTTTGTTTTTTTTTAAGCTTGCGTTATGAATGACATGAGATGAAGAATTGGAAGAAAGATGGATAGAAGAAAATGTCTACATTTTCTGTCATGCTCAATCATATACTCTTTGCCTTTCCTGTTTTTTCCAGTCGCCAGACTATCCTTTTTCCTCTAAGAAAACCTCCCACCCACCCCCGAGGACCCACCTCGAATTGGACCCTTGGAGCGTATAATACATTCCTGGGTTTACCTTGCACTTCGCATGCACTATTTTTTCCTATAACCAATGTATATCTGGCAAAAACAATTAACTTAATATAACCATCTTTTATTTCTTCGCTTGTTTTTAAGGCCATATGTGAGCATGCTATCCAATGTATGTAGATTCTGATTCTCTTTTATTCGTCCCTGTCTTTGTGCGGGAGAGATCGCAGACCGAGGTGGCGACCGTGCAAGTAAGTAACGCGTGTGTAGTAGGAATGGTACCTCAGGGTACTTACTTCGTGACCATGGCCTTCTGTTTGCGATTCATCCTATGGCAAGGGCCCTCTGCGCCAGTGATGGTCGTATATGTGGGGTATATGGCGCAGAGTAAAGGAAGAGAAACGAAAGATAGACACGTCAGCCTGGCTGGAGATATAATCCAAACAGCTGGGTGGGGTATATAGTTAATGAGGCCGCAGTCAAAGGGAGGACTCCTTCCAGTAGGCATGAAGAGCCCTGATTAGTTGCGCCTGTGCCTTCGTTACTTCCGAGAGTTCGTTGCCTCGCTCCTTGGTTTCTTCGTGGCACTTTCCTCATTGCGTTTTCTGGGTTTTGTTTCAGCTTTGTTACCGGTTGGATTTCCTGCGTTTGTTTTCTTTTCATGTGGTGTCGGATTCTGGAAAGTTAGAAAGTGAGAGCTGTGAAAACTACGAGTTTGGTCGGGGTGCCTTCGAGTCGGGGGACGGGTGATGTTGTTGCTATTCATGTGTGTCCTTGTTTCCTTGTGGCACGAGGTTTCGTAACGTTTTCGTATGGTGTTTCTTTTCTCCGAAAATCGCACTGGCAGGAGGAAGGCGGGCATATGAGAGCGGCTTGGCGAGCCACCGGATGATGAAAAGCGAGGGCCCTAGCAGTAACCAATTGCCACGGGCGGATAGGGGCTATGTGCACTCCTAGTGCTCCTCCACATCCTCCTCACCCTCGCCATCGGCGGTCTCGGCGCCAGAAAAAAAAAAAGGGCCTCGCCTTCGCGGGTTCGTCGACTGGTCGCCTCGAGGGGGACTGTGGGGAGGTTGGCGCCGAGACCGCCGATGGTGAGGGTGAGGAGGATGTGGGGGAGTACTAGGGATGCGCATGGCCCCCATCCGTCCGTGGTAATCGCGGTTCTCTAATGTATTAGCGGCGTATAGTAAAAGTAATGATAATAATAATGATAAAGGATAGAAAAAAAAAATAACTTTAAAGATCATAGTCTTTTTAGTTTATAATTTTTTTACGATATTGCTATATGGGCAGGATGATGTGCTATTTCATTTAATTAGCGATATAGCGGAAATTGTGCCCAAATGTTTTTTAAAAGGATGCATATAAGGTTTCCACAGATAATGGATATAAATTATTACCATGCTTTTATTTCCTTTGGCTATTCTTTCGCACATTCGCCAGAACACGAAGTATAATTAAAATTCGAAATATCTGACCTTGTTCAAGTACAAGTTTATTGGAATAGCGTTTCTACCTAGTGGAACAGTGTTTCTACTTACGTGGATGGTCCCCTAAGATTTTTTTTTTTTTTTTGAAATCATAAATACCAACTGTATAGTTTTTTTTTCTACTTTTTTTTGTAATGTTCTTTTTAATTTTTATCTTTCCTTTTCCTTTCTTAAATTATTTTTCTTATTTATTTATTTATTTATTTATTTATTTATTTATTTATCTATTTATTATTATTATTATTATTATTATTATTATTTTGTAGATATTAATATTGAAAACCAACAACAACAAAAAGGTTCTACCGCTCAACTGCCGAAAATAATAATAAAAAGAGGAAAAAACAACCTAAAATTTCAGTAAAATATTAACTACCCTACCTAATGACTAAGAAATATAACGTAGAACAATACCTCAAACAGCATAAAATAAATGTATAATAATAATAACAGTAAAGCAAGATTTAATCATATGATAGTTTTCAAATTATTGATACTCTTGTTGGACTAGAATGTTGAGAGAAAGGGAAAAGATTAGCAAAGTGTTCTTAACTACAGAACTACAAAAAAAAAAGAACAACAACGAATGACTGAATTTATTGAGTTATTTTTTACGAAATAATGTTGATGTTATGATACTGGTTTAGTAGAAAGAAATAATTATGTTGATGGTTCTTCTTTTTTTTTTCCTTTAATATTCTTGTTGCTATTATATTTATTGCAATAATAATAGTAATAATATATTGTTATAAAAATACCGTTTGTTCTTAATCTATTTCAAATTATATGTCTTCTCTCTATTTCGTTATGAACTAATTCAATGAAACAATGAATTTTAATTCTTTATTTATTGGTATTTTAATATCTTTTCTTGTTTATGTATTGCCTATATTCTCTCCTTTTTTTCTCAGAGTATTTATGTTAATCACAAATTTCCTTACCCAGACTAATTTACGATATCAGTAATTATTTCGTCTTTTCTTTCTATTTCTGATTCTTCTGGGTTAGTCACAATGATATAGAAATATAAGGATATGTAGAGTCACTGCCGTTGTTTTTGTTGCTGCTTCTCTTGTTTCCCTTCAAAATATTATTCCGCACTAAATGTGCAACTAATAAGGTATACAGCTAACATATTTCTTTTCTTGACTGTATTTTCGCAACGATTTTTTTTTTGGTTGTGCTAAATAATAGTAATAATATAATAATAATAATAATAATAATAATAATAATAATTGTTCTTGTTATTATCGATTGTCATTTACTGAACGAAAAGAGTTGTCAAACTTGTGGCGTTACAAACCAAAGTAATATTAAAAATAATAATAAAAAAAGGGAATGAGAACAATCAGACAATGACACTAACTGTTTCATCTACTGGTAATACAACGAATAAGTAAAAAAAAAATAATAATAAGAAAATGAAAATGAATATATAAACAAACATGAATTACCCACTATAAAATAGTCGCATGGGGAACAATATTGCTGATTGAAGAACAAGAAAAAAAAGAAGGAAGAGACAAAATGACAAGTGATTAGTTAACATTTTTTTTTTTGCTTCTATTATTGCTATTCATTTCGGAAAGGCTTCTTCGCGGTTATCAATCGAAGAAGAGGACACCCTTAAACTTATTTTTGTCTTCCTTTATCTATAAGGAATGCAAGTTGTTTTTTTTTTTTAAAAAAAAAACAACTAATTGATATTTAAATAATTTATTGCGTTCAAGACCCTTTAGACAAGTTCCCCTAGCATTGACCAATATATATGTATTATCCCTCCCCTCCGCCCCGCTCTACCAACAGAAGTTAAATGGGAAATAAAAATACGAAAAATGACAAATTCTTCCTCGATATAAATCTGCCGTCGATATTGAGATATCTGCTATGAACTGGCGTACATCTTTTTCTGTGCTCTTGACTTTTTCTTTGCTAAAAAAAATAATAAATTTTGGTCGAGTTTATGTTCTCATCAGGTCTGTTGAGAATGATTGATATTCATTTGAAGGTGTTAACGTTTTCTAAAACGTATTTGACTAACTCTACTCAAGAGGGAGAATCAAAAGATAAACTTTCCTTAACAAATGCCATTCAAGGCAAAGTTGTAACCCGTTTTCCCCCCGAAGCTAGCGGATTTCTTCATATCGGCCATGCTAAAGCTGCTTTGGTTAACCGCATGTTGGCAGACAAATATGAAGGCAAGATGATTTTCCGATTCGATGATACGAACCCTTCTAAGGAAAAACATCACTTTGAGTCGGCAATTATGGAAGACCTCAAGACTTTGGGCGTGAATTTCGATATGGGGCCCACGTACTCCTCGGATTACTTGGATTATATGCATGAAAAGGCTGACGAACTGATTCGTCGTGGGCTTGCGTACTGTGATAAAACCTCCAGAGAAGAGATGCAGAAATGCCGTTTTGATGGAATAGCCACAGCTTACAGGGATAACTCAGTTGAGGAGAACATGCGTCTCTGGGGAGAGATGCAGAAAGCGAGTGAGGAAGGCATGCAGACGTGCCTAAGAGCTAAGATTTCAATTGACAACCCGAACAAAGCGATGCGTGATCCAGTGATGTATCGGGTGAACCAAACTCCTCACGCCCGTCAAGGCTCCAAGTTCAATGTGTATCCCACATATGATTTCTGCTGCCCATTGGTCGATTCACTGGAAGGTGTAACACATGCTCTTCGTACAAACGAATATCACGACCGCAATGATCAGTACTATTGGTTCTGCGATGCGTTAAATATTCGGAAACCATCTGTAGAAGACTTCTCCCGCTTGAACATGGAGTACACTGTCATGTCGAAGCGGAAGCTCACTCAGCTGGTCGAAAATGGAGTTGTAGATGGTTGGGATGATCCTCGGTTTCCCACTGTACGTGCACTGGTGCGCCGTGGTCTTAAAGTAGATGCTCTACGCCAGTTTTGTGCCGAGCAAGGAATGTCAAAAACTGTTAACTTCATGGAATGGTCAAAGATCTGGTTTTTTAACACGCAGATCCTCGATGCATCTAGCCCACGGTACACCGCTGTGTCAAACACTCTAAAGGTTCGCTGCACTGTCGCTGGGCAAGCCCATCTTGAGAAGGGAACGAAAGCGTTGCACAAGAAGAACCCCGAGTTGGGAATGAAACCTTTCTACAAGTCCGATGCTATTTTCTTGGATGCCGAAGATGTGCTGCTCATCAAGGAAGGGGAGGAAGTGACGCTCATGGATTGGTGCAACGCTTTTATTAAGGACATCAAGAAGGACGATAAAGGGATGCCATTTGAAGCAAGTGTTGAGCTGAATCCCGAAGGAGATGTGAAGAAAACCAAGCAGAAGTTGACATGGATTCCAGAGAACCCTACTTCTGTCACCCTCACTCTGAATGAGTATGATCATATTCTAACCAAGAAGAAGCCGGATCCTGATGAGAGCATTGACGATCTCATAGCTAAGGTGTCGGTCTACACCCAGGAAGCTATTGGTGAAGAGGCAATGATGAACATTAAAAAGGGAGACACGATCCAGATTGAGCGTCGAGGCTACTATATTGTGGACAAGGACGAAGGAACCAGGAAGACGCTTATTTACATTCCTGATGGCAGAGACAAGGTGAATCATCTCTCCGCTAAGGCCCAGTTTATGAAGACCCTTCCAAAGAAACTCTCTGCTGCAGAGGAGCTCGCTTTAAAGCGTGCTGCTAAGGCGGCTAAAAAGGCTGCTCAGAAGCAGGCTTCCGGAAAGTAAAACTTAATAATTAAGCTAATGTGTGAATATATGTGCTACCGAATTATAAATGTAAGCGTTTCTCAAAACGCTTTTATCGCATCAGACTTTTTTCAGATAATTCAGATGATTCGATATTTTCGTCATATTGAATGATTGGCTTCACTCTTGATGGCCTCCTACGAATAGAAGAACTACTTATTTTCTTTTGTTTTGGCGTATTTTGGCTTCATTTTACTTCTCATTCTTCTTCTCTATCTTGGTCCATAGAGATCAACATGCCAGGGAAAAAAAATGATCTCAACTTCAGTGATCTTGGCCTTGACGTAGCGTTGCCCTCTGTGCTCTCGAAATCAAGAGAGGAGAGAAAGAGAGAGCAGCTGGAAAAAAAAAAGCAAAAGAAAGAGAGAGAAAAAGAGGCTCTGGAAATTGTGGCATCATCCCGCGAAATAGTACAAAAATGGAAACGCGATCTTGAAGCGGAGACTGAAGCCGAAAAGAATGAGAGGGAACAACGAAAGAAAAAAATGAAGATAGAGCATATCAAGTCAAGGGCTGAGCGGGAGCAGCGGCAACGCGCAGAGAAAGAAGAAGCGTTAGTGTCTCAGAGCAAAGTAATTGCAAAGATCCAAGAGGAATGGAATCAAGAGGAAGAAAAGCAGAAGGCAATTCAAACATTACTGGAGCAAGAGCGTGAGCGCGCTGCGCAACAGCAACCTAGGAATGTTCACATAACTATTTGTCGTACGGACGAAATGGAGAGACAGCGCAGCGATCTACCTGTAGTACGTGAAGAGCAGCCTATTATGGAGGCAATTAATGCAGCTGGTAGGTCTTGCGTTCTAATCTCGGGTGAGACGGGTAGTGGCAAGACCACTCAGATTCCCCAGTTCCTGTGGGAGGCCGGGTATGGCCACCAGGAAGGACAAATATTTGGTAGGGAGGGCTGCATACTCGTCACAGAGCCCCGAAGAGTGGCGGCCGTATCTATGGCAAGGCGAGTTGCCGAAGAACTGAACGTAGAGTTTGGAGGAGAAGTGTGCTATCACGTGCGCTACGATAATAACTTATCCGACCGTTGCAAGATCAAATTTGCGACAGAAGGGATAGTGTTGAAAGAGATCCAATCAGACTTCCTGCTTAAGAAATACAGTGTTATCATTGTTGACGAAGCTCACGAACGCAGCCTTTCATGCGACATTCTCGTAGGGTTACTCTCGCGTATCGTTCCGCTTAGGAACGATTTATTTCAGGAACAGATGCGCGAAAATAAGGGAGACATCTCCAAAGTAAAAATAAAGCCGCTGAAGCTGGTGATCATGTCCGCAACGCTGCACATTGGGGACTTCCGGGATAACCGAAAGCTTTTCCCTGTTATTCCTCCACTTATTCAAGTGGACGCTCGCCGATTCCCTGTTGCCAATCACTTTGCTCGTAAAACACAACTAACCGACTACGTGGACGAGGCGTTCAAGAAAGTACGCCAGATTCACAAAAAGCTTCCTCCAGGCGGAATCTTGGTGTTCCTGACGACCCAGCGAGAGATCGAAGATCTATGCGACCAATTGCGGCGACACTACCGGAGCAACAAGATTGAGTATTCCAGTGATTCTTACAACAAGCACGCAGCCCTGCTGGGGAAGGAGCGCGAGGAGGTTTCTGCATCCGACGAGGACATCCCCTCGGAGAAGCGGCCGGAAGAGGAGGAACAACGGGATGAATTTGGGCTCGAAGGGAAAGATTACGCGCTGGATGAGGACACAGGAAGGAACGTCGAAGAGCCTATTGAAACCCTCGTCTCGCTGCAATCATCTAAGGCCGCGCCATCCAATATGGCCACAGAAACAGATACAAATGACGACGAGGTGAACGGAGAGTACGACACGCTACATGTTCTCCCGCTCTATGCGTTGCTTGACTTTCAGCTGCAACAGGAAGTGTTCAAACCGCCACCACCAGGAAAGCGGCTGTGTGTTGTAGCGACGAACGTTGCGGAAACATCTCTGACCATTCCGAATATCAAGTACGTTGTGGACGCAGGCCGCGCGAAGGTGAAGATGATGGAGGAGGAAACAAAAGCTAGCTGCTACCGCATTGACTGGGTCAGTCAGGCGTCTGCAGAGCAGCGAAGCGGCCGCGCTGGTCGTATGGGGCCCGGACACTGCTACCGACTGTACAGCACAGCGGTCTACTCCAACCTAATGCCAAAACACACGACTCCTGAGATCCTCCGCACACCCTTGGATACAGTAGTGCTCCTGATGAAACAGGTGGGCATTCAGAGCGTCAACTCCTTCCCCTTTCCGTCACCCCCGAAGGAAAGCGAGATACAGGATGCGCTGCGGCACTTGGTGTCTATTGGGGCGCTGGATGCCAAATGCGGGTACCGCATCACTCCAATGGGCCGCCGCCTGGTCACGTTTCCTCTGCCCCCTCGCTTCGCTCGTGCAATAATGGAAGCCGTCGACCGTCGGTGCACCACGCGCATAGTGGAGATGATTTGCGCCGTTGTGGCCACGGTGTCCACTGTGACGAGTGTTTTTACGGCGGAAGGGAATAGACTCAAAGGAATGAAGGCGGAGAGTTGTAAGGATGATCCGCAGGCCCAGAGCATCAAGGCTCTTCTAAACCCTGGCAGCGATATGATCACATATTTGAACGCGTTCGCAGCCTATTACACCAAGCCACAGAACTGTTGGTACCTGTGCATGGTTCAGAAAAGTATGCAAGAAGCCCGAATGCTGTTTCAGCAGGTGCGGGCAATGCTTCGAGGGGTGGAGACCACACGAACCGCCAAGGAGGACGCGGATACTGACGAGGTTGCTGATACGATGGATGAAGGGGAGACAATTAAATCAGCGCCAGAAGCTTCCTGTTTTTCTCCTAACGCACCGCTAGTTCTGAATCGCGGAGAGGAGCTCATGTTGAGGCGCCTTTTTATTCCGGGCCTCCTGGACCAAGTGGCCCGACGAGCCACGGTGTTCGAGTGCAGATCGATGGGGGCAGAGTACATGGACAAGAAAACAAGCAAGGCTGCGTATCTCATTCTTAGCTCCAAGACTATCGCTTATGTTCACCCTACCAGCTCCATTGCCAAAACTTTCCCTCCTCCGGAGTACCTGACGTTCTCTTTCCTCCAAAAAACACATCGCTCCGAGAGTAAAACAGCACAGACAATGATGCTGGGTGTGACCATTGTGACAAAGGAGTGGCTCATGGACTGTGGTTTCGAAGAATAACCAAGCTGAACCTCACTTCCACGACCCCCCAGAACTCATCGTTTTCTTTTCCAATCGATTAAAGTAAACAGACATTGACAACATAAAATGTTTGTACTCTATGTATCTTCTCTTTGCCGTTGTGCATTTGGATCTGATGTACAACTACCGCATACCACACCTGGCCTTTCTTCTTTGTTTCCTTTTCTGTATGTGTGCTCGTTCGCAAGTGACACCCATCCAGAGGTGCTATAGCCTTGTGTGATCTAGCCCTTTGATATTGCCGTAGGCTAGCCAAGATACCACGGAGGCATGAATGTGCTACCGAACAACGGTGTAATTGGAGGCCCACAAGGGCCAAAGTCTCTCTTAGATGCCGTGCGATCCGCCGTCCGCTCCGGCTATCTGGATACACTTAATCGAATGTCCAAGGATTTTCTGGCTATCGATGAGAACGTTGTGAAATGCATCGATGAGAACGGAAACTCCATTGTCCATCTAGCATTAGACAAGAGTACGGACACCCTCCAGTACGTTATAGAAGAACTTCACGCAGATGTTAACGCCGTGAATTTTCAAGGGCGCACCCCATTGCACGAGGCCGTCACAAAGAACTACGTAGAATGCTGCGAACTGCTTCTCCAAAACGGAGCCAACGACTCCATTCAGTCTGCCACGCTATCAACCCCATTTCATACTGCCGCAGCGTGTGGGAGCGTGGAGTGCATGGAAGTCCTCTTAAAGCACAGCGACAACCCTCAGCAGAAAGTGAACGAATTAGATAAGAACCGTAGCTCCGCACTTCACAAGTGTGCTTTCGACGGCGATGTGCGTGTGAGCCGCTGGCTGGTCGAGCACGGTGCGGTGGTGGATGCGCGAGACAATATGGACATCACACCGTTGCTGGTGGCAGTAAAAATGGGACAGAAGGATGTGACCAAGTATCTTCTCGAACAGAAGGCGGATTGCAACAAGGCAGACTTTCAAGGAAACTGCTGCGTGCATTTCTGTGCCATTCGGTGTGACACGACAATTTTAAAGATGCTTCTGGACGCGGGGGCTAACCCCCAGGTGCAGAACGGGGACCTCAACAACCCTCTGCACGTCGCTGCTCTACATCAACGTCCAGATTCTAAGGAATGGGAAGACCTCGTGGCGACATTGCTCTTTGCCGGCTGCGACCCCAATCAAGAGAACGTGTCCAGAAAAAAGGCCACCGATTACGTTGGTCGCGGACTCAAGAAGATCTTTTCGCTGGAGGAGGTCAAGCGACTGCGTGAGAAGGAATTTCAGTTGCAGAAGGAAATGGAGGAGGACTTCGAGCGCCTGGTGCAGCAACGCAGCACGTGGCGTAAGCAAGTGGAAGAGAACGTGGCAAAGCGCCTTGAACTGGAGGCTGGGGAAGATGAGCGGATGCAGCGTGAGCTAGAGGAAGGGCAGCAACTCGAGGACGATGCGCGCGTTTTCCTCGAGGAGCAGGAAGAAACAAAACGTTTCATCGAAGAGGAGATAAAGAAGAAGAAGATCGGCCTAGAAAAGTCTTCTGGTGGAAAGAAGTAATCCAGAGACAGAAGAGACAGAGCCCCATACTGTCTGCCATCGGGCCTGGTTCTCTGCTGCTCCTCTCTAGTTCTGGTGCTCTGATGTAACAAAGAGAAAAGAATGCACGCCCCTTTGTCTGCCGACAGTAACTCCTTGTTCGGATGCTGCCTACTCTTGTTCCGGCAATACTTCATTTAATTGCTCAATTTGTGCGGATACTTCCTCTCTCGTTCTTCTTCTTTTGTTCACCGTCTTCTTTTACTGTTGTAGCTGCAGACGTGCTGGCAGACCTGCAGATTGATAAGGGTGATAACGTTGGTAATGCGAGAGACGCAGCACATTACAGCGACAGTAGACCATTAAACATATTAGCAAACGGACACACAAAAAAAATCAAACAATTCATTTTAGGAATAGGGCAGGAGAACGATACTTATTCATCCGGTTTAGTACTACCAGCGGTTTACGATTCTCCTACACGGGCTACAAAATATGGACACATCATCATCTAGCCTGAGAGATTTTGAGCGCGCCCTTCAGCGCACCGCCGCCCGGTGCACCCGCAAATACTATTCCTTCAAAATGTCCATTACAGTTCTCTATATACTTCTTTTCTTTTTCCTGATGTTTGTTTTCACCGACACAGGTCTTCCTATGATGACTAAGGCGATGCTGTCGCTCGTGCTTCCTTCATTGATCATACTGCTCCAAAAGAAGATGAAGGATAGTGGCGTTGAGCGCGGCGACGAAGCGCTGCTCCGCATGAGCCGAACGGTGTTGGAGCCGTCCTGCGGCCTTTCTTACGACTCCCGCACAGGTAGGGTGTACAAGCTGCTGGAGATGGCGCGCCAGTAGAAGTAGGTCAGCGACCGCTTTCGGCCGGCGTATCATGGGACCGCTGTTGTTGGACAAAACAAGGACACGGACGTTCGTGACTCGTGATATCGAGTAGAACCCAGCGTGTTCCCTGATTGGGGCGCTGTACCTGCGTCTGCGTGAATTCCTCTTACGCCAGTTATGCCTCTCTTTTTTTTTATTTATTTATTTATTTTTGCTCTCTTTTAGCTGAACCGAACCGATTGATTCAATATTTACCATTTGCCCCATCGACTCTGTCAAAAGTGCAAAATATATACATATATTTACCAGGGATAATGTGGGGCCGATTAATACTGTTTAGCGTCGGCCTCCTGCTTATCGTGGCTGGCGTTCCTACATCAGAGGCTAGACGCCTGGTGGCAGTAGGCGATCTTCACGGCGACTACAATCAAACTTTGGCTGTGCTGCGCCTCGCTGGACTTATAGACGAGTTCGACAACTGGGGTGGTGCAGACGCCATTCTGGTTCAAACAGGCGATATCCTTGATGTCGGTCCGGACGACCTGCTCATCGTTCGGTTCCTCATGAAACTCGGGGCTCAGGCCAGGAAGGCTGGTGGGGACGTCCACCAGCTGCTAGGGAACCACGAGATCCGAAACTTCCGCGGCGACTTTTCCAAGGTGGACCCTGGCAGCCTCCAGAAGGACGGGGGGCAGGCCGGCCGAGAGTTCATCCTATCTAACAAGACCAAACTCGGGATGTACCTTCGTACACGGAAGGCCGTGTTCCACTACGGGCCATTTTTATTTATGCATGGCGGGTTCTCAACAGCAACTTCCGAGATGATTACAAGTTTGAGCAAAGTAGAAGAGTTCAACACTCTTCTTCGTGAGGCGCTGGTGACAGGGACCGTCAGCTCCGATTTGGCTCGCAGCGGTCTGGATCTTTCTGAGAGTGACGGACTAGTTGCAAACCCGATACTCGTTCGCACGATCCTGACCGTGAAGTGCGACTCACTGGTTAAGGTGTTGGATAAGCACTTTAAGGGCATTCAAAGCGTGGTTGTGGGACATGTCCCTCACGATTACGACGACTGGCGTCTCTGCGGTGGGCGCCTTATCGACATCGACTTCCGCATGTCCAGGTGGAAGAAAGGTGACCCGGGCCATGTTGCGGCGCTGGAGATTGAGGAATCGAACTGGCACACACAGTTACTGCAGGCAACGGTAGAATACATGGACCCAGTCCCCGAGAAGGTAGGAAGACGCGAACACTTTCTGCGTCTCTGTGGCTTCATAATTGGGTTGGTCTTTGCGATGGTTATCATCATGTACTTATTGCGCCTCCGGGAGGCCCGCATGGCCCGTACCGCGGGGCTCAGGGGAGATGGACTCTCGGGCGCGCGGCCGTACGGTACCTTGTAGATCACCCTTCATAGCAGAAGGATCTAGCTGTGTGATACATACATACAGGAAACAACCAAAGGACAGCCAAACAACAACAACAAGAACAACAAAGCATCTAAATTCATAAACGCTGGCTGCCCTCACGGTAGCGGGGGGATCGTCTGCAGAAAAATTATTTTTTCATCCTTTTATATCATACCAGACTACTTTGCCTTTTGCTTATCTGATACTTGTCTTTCTATTTCTCTTCTTTGCTTATTGCAGTTCTATGCACAAGGTGTGGATACGATAACTTGAAGTAGAATAGGTGTCGAAGCCTGAAGGACGCCGCCTGTGAGCGCTTCCTTGTATAGATCTGCTGTGCCCTATGGGAGCAGGCAAGAAACCGAAGAAAGTCGTCAATCCAGACGAACTGCTGCCTCTCGGAGAGAATGACCGCAGTATTCGAGTGGTCTTCCATGCCCAGCTCAAGGACGATATTGAGGGTTCTTTTCATCAGCTGCAATGCAGCAACGTGATTGTTAAAGCCAAGCTGGGGGTGGAGGAGGAATGCCTGAGTCTGGCGGACGCCGTCGCCAATGAGGTCATGATGCACCAAGTTGGGCAGGCCTCCAAGAAAGAACCGAATCTAACCATGAAAAGCGTCGTGGACGACAGCGGTCACACCTCGTTTCTGCTGGCCCAACGCCGCATAGCATTGTCCCTGCCTTTGATGTCACAGCTCTGCAGCGGCTTTTCGAACGAATACGTGAGCTTCCACGGGCCCGCCGCAGTCGAAGCCGCCCCCTCGGCGCCAGTAAAGGGTAAGAAAGGTGAGACGGTGCCAAAGGCCAGCAAGGAGCGCCGAAAGCCCTCTATCGCGTCTAATTTCGTCGGGGCATGCCTCTCGCGCGTGAACTTTCGTTTTGAGGATATCCTCCACGTGAGCTCCAAGCGGTACGAAGTAGACTTGGGGGAGAGCGGGAAGTCCTTTGTAGAAACCTGGGTTGAGCTGGTGTGCCAGGACGCCCCCCTTGCCCCACCAGCGGTGCTGCAGAAGTACCGACCCGTCAGCGTGGTGATCCACTCCGTGGAGCTATCGCAGGCGCTGCTGCAAGATGAGGACGAGATGGGGATACTCTCGGACACCAATGTGCTCGATGGGGCCAAGGAAGACGGAGGGGAGCCATCCTCAACCCAGACCCAGACACAAGAGGGCATCTACGCCGTTATTGAGTGCCTCGGACACACCATTACCACACCGGCGCTGCCTGTACGGCGGTGTATCGCTGGGGCGTCTGAAGACAAGTCGGATCTCTTCCGCACGCTGATCTTTTTAGGGCACTCCACGCCACTGCGTGTACTTCAGCGCATCATGTTCGAGCAGGTTTCCGTGTCGGTACATCGGCAGGAGCAGCGTAGCGTTGTGCTGGATGACGAGGAAAGCACGGCGAAGCTGCACTTTGGCAGCGGATCCTTCTCTGTGAAACCCCTTGTAGAGCACAACCAAACCTACTTTTGTGAATCTCTTCAACTCCTGCCCAACAGGACGAGCTTGACTACGACGGAGAGTACCCTGACGTGTGCCTGCACAGTGTCTATGAGCCTCGACTTCTTCACGCCGCTGGAGCCTGTACAACACGTGAACGAGTTAGGCGAGCCTACGGAGCGCAGCTTCATGACTCGCGGCATACTTGTGATGCCGTACGCCCCGGATTGGGCCGAGGCGGCCATCGGTGCACTCCTGCGCGAGCTGCTCAAGAGCAAACGGGCTGGCCCTGATTCAGATGTGACGGCATATGTTCAGCCTCAGATGGAGGAGGTGGCAGAGGACACACCGGCCCCCAAGAAAGGCAGGGAGAAAAAGAAGAGTGCGAGCGGGGAGGGAGCTCGGGCCTCCAGCAGGGGTTCCTCCAAAGAGTCGAAAAAAGGGAAGCGGGGCAAGGCGGCGCCGCCCACACCTCCCCCTCCTCCAACTCGCACGGCATTTGAAGAGCCCTTCAAGGTAATCAGCCCAGAGGGGATTAGCGGATTCGAAGTGATTGACGGCGAGATCCGCCTGATCTGCCTCGAGGGACCCGCGGCGGAGGTGCACCACATCCTCAAGTCGACGGCGGAGGCCTGCCGCTACCCCCCCGAGCTAAAGGTGATGTACAACTCTGAAATCTTCATCCCGTCCCGGCGCTACGTCAAGTTCCCACCACTGGTGACGCCGCCAGATCTAACGAAGCGCCCGAAAGTGCATGAGGAGGTTCGAGCGGGGGTCGTTGTACACGAGGACGGGCCCGCGGTGCCAGAGATCAAAGACGCTGAAGCCGGCGTGGAGGCAGAGGCGGGAGGGACAGGTGGCCGCGTGCACAGAATTCGTTTAAGAGAGCCGTTGAGCTCTCTCGCGAAACAGCAGCGATATCTTCTGCACCGCACACTCTCGGAGTCGTGCCTCAGTTGCTTTCAGAAACTGTTTCACCTTTCCAAATGCGAAAACATCTGGGATGCCCTTCGGCGGCAGTTTTTCCCCTGTGCGGCGGATCTTATTAGCTTGGAACGCTCGTTTGGCCAGACGCTGGATTTGACCGACATATTTGCTCGTACCAACTACGTCAACCTGTCCGCCATCATGGCCGAGGACGCGACAAGGACTTTTTATGACACGGCGACCACCGTCCCACGCATCCACGAGGTGGACGTCGCCAACCTCACGGAGGAGGACGTCGGGCTCCTCACGTCGTTTCAGGGGCGGCTGCTGTCGAAGCCAAAGCGTATTCCCGGAGAGGTTACGCGGCGGTACTCCACCTGCATGTGGATGTGCACACAGGAGGGTCAGGCAGTACTCTGCGCCTTCCCGCGCGACGTTCCTGGTGGGACGATCAAATACGAATTAGAGGGGCAGGTGGTGCGGGTTGGTCGTATTCTCCTGCTGTATGTAATGGAGTTCCACTCGATCAGCAATAGTATTACGTGCTCCAAGAACCCCAACTACGAGGAATTTCTGCGTCGTCGCCGGTGGTGCGAGAAACAACTGGCGCTGCTAGCCGGTGAACACAAGCGGCGCGAGCGGCGCTTACCCACGCTGAACAAAGGAGCCCAGATCCGCGACCTGCCGATGCATGTGGAGGCGGGTGACTCACCGTCAGACAGCGACGGCGAGTACGCGGATCCACCACCCGAGGACAGGGCGACGTCCATCGGCTCGACGGAGGCGGAGTTCACCGAATACTGGGAGAACCGCTTCGCAAAGCCGCGGAGTACCAAGAGTAGCACGATCCTACAGTACATCAACCGCCAGGAGAAACCCACAGCGGACGACTACGCCATGATGTGGCAGATGTACAGGCAGCGGGCACCGCCGGTGGAGAAGCCCAAGCCGATCGGCCCGGTGATGCACTTCAACAAGGATTAAGCACGACAACGAGAGGGAAGGGAGTTGGAGACGAGAGCCTCTTGCGGCTGTACACCATGTATGGTAGAAAACAAACTTTTCACTTTGTTTATTTGAAATATGGTATGGCGCTGGATCGTGACCAACACGACCCGATAGAGAAAGAAGATATTTTTCTTTTGTGCTCCTGTGTTTCCCGCGCTGGATCTCCTTTTTTCGCCCTCTTTTCCCTCTTTTTCTTTCTACCGCTGGTTCTTGCAAAAATAAATAAATAATAAAAAAATAAAATAAATCAAAAACAAAACGTTGGCAATTGGTGACGAACTTTTGTATACCCGCGACACCTGTATATACATTTTCACAAGATCTTTTAAATTAACCCATATCGATATTTTATCGTTCATTTTCCAGATAAAAAGCAACACAGACGAAGTAAAATGAAGGTCACCCTCAAGACTGTGACGGGGAAGCCGCAGCAGCTCGACGTCGATGAGAGCGCCACCATTCGGGATATCAAGGAGCTCCTGAAGGAGGAGTACGACATTCCGTCGCTGCGCCTGTGCTTTAACGGCGAAGTCATTGCCGATACGATCACCGTGGCTTCCCTCGGCATGACGGAGAAAGATTCGTTTGTCATCGCCGGGAAGAAGAGCAAAGTTGCCAGCAAGGTGGCGGCCCAACAGAACGAGGCGCTTAATGCCAAGGCATCCGCAAAGGCAGAGACCCAAGTAGAAGCACCTGCACCAGCCCCGGGAGCGGGACCTGGACCAGCAGCAGCACCCGGACCAGTTCCTGTGGTGGAGCCGCGGCACATGGCCCCGGCAGCTGTGAACTCAGACCTGGTGGACAGCGTGGTGGCGATGGGGTTTGAGGACAGGACTCGGGTAGCCCTCGCACTGAAAGCTGCCTACATGAACGTGGATCGTGCGGTGGAGTACCTCTGCACTGGAATTCCAGAGAGTGCACTGCAGGACACGGTGCTACCAGAGACCGTGGGTGGCGGCAACGCCCCTTTGGAGGTCAACACCTCGCAGCTGCGGGCTGCCCTGGCTGCTGTGCCTCAGTTCAACGAGATCAAAGCCACCTATCAGCAGAATAAGGAAGTCCTTCCCGTGATACTGGAACAAATGGCGCAGCGTTTTCCAGAGCTCTATACCATGGTAGTGAGCAATATCGAAGAGTTCCAGAGCATTATGGACGAGCCCACCGGGGCACCAGGGTTCAGCAGCGCTTCAGAGGCCACCAACCACCTCGCCGACAACATGCCCAGAGAGATCACCATTACCGAAGAGGACCGCAACGCAATTGTACAGCTGGTCGAGCTCGGCGGCGGCACCTGGGATCATCAGGCAGCAATGATGGTCTATCTGGCCTGCGCAAAGAACCAAGAGGCGGCAGCATCACTTCTGTTCGAGTACGGGGGAGTACCACCGGAGTTGCTCGCTGAAATTCTGGCCAGCCAAGGTGAAGGCGAAGGCGAGGACACCGAGTAGTGCCACACCGAATAGTTCAGCCCCTTCTTTTCGTGGTAGTAGTGTTAAGCGGTGCCTTCAGTGGGTGAGTAACCTTCCTATTCCCATTGACATCCACCGGTTCTGTTTGCAACCTTCTTAGAACCCGGGTTTTATTTTATTCTTGTATTGGTGCCCTGGACACGTTAAAAGCAACAAGGCTTCCGCCTGCCCACTGCTCTTGCTGTGCTTCCGCAATTCCTAGGTCGTGGCGGGGTAGCACGACAGTAAAGCCTCACCACCCCTTGTCTGTGTACTGTTCTGCACTGACTCCATCCTCCAAAAAAGACCCTCTTCTCTCATTTTTATCCTTCTCGCTTCTCCTACCTCTCTTGCTTCACATTTCGTTTGCTTATGTGCGACTCAGGTCCTTCTTACGACCTGAACATATCTCAAAACATTGGCCACGTTACTGCTGCTATTGTTGGAATACGCGTTTCATTTCGCGTTTTTTTTTTTTTTTTGCATTTGAGACTTGTCGTGGAGAGTTTGTTGATTAGTACCTTCCCCCTCTCATCCATCGGCAGCGGCGGATGCTCAACCATGGACATCGTCACCGAGACCGAACACCGTATCCGCGTACCTTTCATAACACAATTGCTGCGGCGAAAGAGCCTACTGCAAGTATCTCAGACGCTGGAGCAGAATGAGCTGTCTCGTTCACTGGGGCTCATGTCTCTCGTAAGCATGGGGATAGGCGCCGTAGTGGGTGCAGGTGTGTTTGTCATCACAGGGCAGGCAGCTGCTCTCTACGCCGGACCCGCCTTGTCGATTTCTTTCTTTCTTTGCATATTTCCATGCGCCTTCACGGGGCTGTGCTACGCCGAGCTGAGTGCCATGGTCCCTGTGGCAGGCAGCGCGTACACACACACCGCCCTCGCCCTGGGTGAGGTGGCGGGCTTCATCGTTGCTGTGTGCCTGACACTAGAGAACCTCGTCTCCGGATCCGCCGTCGCCGTGAGTTGGTCCGCCAGCATCATGACCCTGCTGAGCGAGTTTGGGATCCATATACCTCCAACGCTAGGGCAGTCACCTATAGGAATCCGCGACGGAAGCCTGTATCTTACAGGGGCCTTTCTGAATGTACCAGCGGTGTTTATCTGCGTTGTCGCCACCATTGTGCTATGCGTTGGGATAAGCGAGTCCGCTACCGTCAACACCACTTTTGTCTTTATCAAACTGGGCGTTCTCCTTGTTTTCGTCCTCTACGGGATTTTGCTGGCTACGACGCATACAAAAGAGTTTGCCGAGAACCTGACTCCCTTCATACCGCCCAACGAGGGGCAGTTTGGGCGCTACGGCTGGAGTGGAATTTGCCGCGGCGCAGGCATTGTGTTCTTCGCAAATGTTGGCTTTGATACCATTTGCGGTGCTGCGCAGGAGTGCACCAACCCGCAGCGCGACTTGCCTCGAAGTCTGATTCTGATCCTCCTCTGCTGCACAGGCATCTACATGACCGTCACAATTGTTCTCACAGGGATGATGAACTACAAGGAACTTAACGTGGCGGACCCCGTGCTGGTGGCCCTCGCCCACGCCGGGGCCCCACGGCTTGTGCGGTGGTGTGTGGACCTTGGGGCTGTGGCTGGGCTTACCTCCGTCTGCATCATGAGTTTCCTTACGATGCCTCGGCTCCTTATGACTGTTGCCAACGACGGCTTGATGCCCCCTCGCCTTGGCGTCGTGAGTCGCCGGTGGCGAACGCCCGTTAACGCCACCATTGCCTCTGGTGTGGTCGGGGCGTGTGTTGCCGGCTTCTTTCCACTGGAAATTCTGGGGGAGATCATCTCCTTTGGGACACTGGTCGCCTTTTCCTGCGTGTGCGTCTCCTTGATTCGGTGCCGGGCAATGTACCCTGCGTATCCCCGCCCCTTCCGCACACCGTTTTATCCTGTGGTGCCAATCCTGGGTGTCGCGTTCAACGTCATGCAACTGCTGATGCTCCCCTTCACAACGTGGCGAAATTACTTCATCGTTCTCTTCCTGGCGCTGCTATGGTATCTGCTGTACAGCCGCCACCACAGCTTTCTTTGCGTGTCAGGCGACGTAGGAACCGTTGAGACGGATCACGCCGTGGACTTGGAGGACACACGCATTGTCGAGCTAGAGTCAATTCTTCCGTCCGGACCGTCTTCGCGCCGCTTATCCCTCCAGACGGGAGGGATGGAGGTGCAGGCGCTTGACGTGACGACGCCCCTAAAGAAGGAACTGTGAGACCGCCGACACCTCCTTTGCTCACCATGACGCTGGCGGCAATCGCCCTGCTCGTCCGCTGCTGCAAAGCAACAAAAAACAATAGCAATATAAACACAAAATAGAAACACCCTCCTTTCGAGGACGGTGATCTTTACGGATCGCAAAAAGGTTATACTGGTCAAAAGCATCAAGGTGCATTATTTGGCTGCGTTTCTTTTCAATCGGAATGAACCGAGCTGAAGGAGGACCCCAGTATGGCGCACCTTACGGTACCAACTAAAAAAAATTGCTTCGACCTATGCGGCCCCGCCTAAAGGAGGCCTACTACCCCCCCCCCCCCTCCCCTCCCACTCACTGCCCCCCTGTTTACATGTTTCTAGCCTCGTAAAAAGGAGAGACGCTGCTTTAGCCTGCCGGCACCCGACACCCTGAGCAGGTCATACAGTAGCGTACAGAGACCCCCCTCCTCTTTTCACGGCTCTCAAAGGGCAAAACGAAGTTTGTGTTATACTAACGATTTCTCTGAGAACTTTTCAGTACTTTTCTTTGCTTCTCTATTTTTCTTTCACCTTCTCGCCCGGGTATACGCCTCCGTCGTTTTGTGTGGCTCGTACGTGTACTCCCGCCGCTTCTTCTTGTTGTACTCCCCCTAAAAGAAGAGGAGGGAAACCAGCGGCACCACGGCCCATTTTTCCTGTTTGTCTGCAGGCGCTTTTGCTGCAGGAGCAACTTGCGGCGACTAGTCGCTCCTCTGTCTTTGCGTGGCGAAGAAGAACTTAACTTATACAAACAAAAGAGCAGAACTTCTACCCTCCATATGATTCAAGGATAAAATTTCATTATACGTCCGTGGTGACCAATTTCAAACCGCTTGCACTGAAGGAACATACACATGCACACACACACACACATACACACACGATCTCTCTCTCTCTCTATCTCTCCTTCCCTTTTATCGTACTTTTTGCTCTGATTGCGCTTCCGCATCAAGTTGATTCCATCAACAAAACCTCTCTTCAGAATTCTTTTTTTCACTTCTCTCCTGTAGCACACACAACACCCGCCACGATGATGTACACTGGCGAGATCGAAAATGGCCTAATGCACGGCCAGGGCACCCTCGTGTACCCGAACAAAGAGAAGTACGAAGGGGACTGGGTATACGGCAAACGCCATGGTATGGGCGTATACACGTACGCCGACGGGAGCCGCTACGAGGGTGAATGGGTAGACGACAAGCTTCACGGCAAGGGCACGTGCCACTACGCCAGCGGCAACAAGTACACGGGGGACTGGACCTTCGGCCGCATCAACGGCCGTGGTACTCTCATCTATGCGGACGGCGACCGCTTCGAGGGCGACTGGAAGGACGGGCGCATGCACGGCAAGGGCATCTACTACTACAGCAAAGGCGATCGTTACGAGGGCGACTGGAAGGACGACAAGCGCCATGGCAAAGGCGTTGTGACCTACGCCGGTCCGGACGGAAGCGTGTCGGAGAAGTACGAGGGCGACTGGTTCGAGGGCCGGATGCAGGGCTGGGGGAAGTACTACTACATGGAGGGCGGCATCTACGAGGGGGAGTGGCAGGACGGCAAAATGCACGGCAAGGGAACGTTTATCTTCCCCAACGGGAACAAGTACGAGGGCGAGTGGGTGGACGACGTGAAGCAGGGATACGGTATCCTCACCTATGTCAACGGAGAGCGCTACGACGGGTACTGGCTGAACGACAAGGCGCACGGTACGGGCACCTTAACGTATCTTCAAGGGGACCGCTATACGGGCGACTGGTACGAGGGGAAGAAACACGGCCGGGGCACGCTGGCGTATAGCAACCAGGATACGTATGAGGGTGAGTGGCGCGACGATCGCGCCACAGGTCAAGGTGTCCTGGAATACGCGAACGGCTGCCGCTACGAAGGCGAGTGGCTCGAGGACCGCCGTCATGGCCGCGGCGTCCTTGTTCTACCCGACGGCTCCAGCTACGACGGGCACTGGGTGAACGGCCAGAAAGAGGGCCCCGGGACGATCGTTCTGAAGGATGGGTCGACGTACACAGGGACGTGGAAAAACAATCAGATCGTCGGTCAGGGAGAGTTCCGTCTGTCCAATAGCTGTGATCTGAGCAACCCAGATTACTGACCTGCTCTATGCCATTCCTGTTGGGTTTGGGGATGGATTCTGTACCACCATCAACCTTCGCCGGGGCGGGGGGAAACCAAACCGGAGATTGCTTTTTCCCTTTCTTCTCTTCTTTCACTACACCATACATTCAACATCATGAACAACGCACCATCACTGTGGGGCTCGTACCGCAACTCCCTTGATGCCGCACAAGGCACAAGAGAGTATCTCTTTTTGCTTTCCGCGACACGAGCTCGGGCCTTTTTTTCTTTTCCTCTGTTATTGGCCGCCCACCCCCTTTAGAACGTTACACCTTATTTCTTGTACCCTGTTAACGGATTCTAAGCTTCCAGTGATGAACCGAAGCCCCGACTGCCATCCAGCACCACCCGCCTCGGTACGGCCTCGGCTCCCAAGGTTTGTTTGCTACTCTGCGAGGATTGATTTCACGCTTACACATATCTCTCCTTCTCTGTTTTCATCTTTATTATTTTATTTTATTATTTTATTATTATTATTATTTTTTTTTGTTGTTTCTGCTTTGGTGATTGATGGCGCTAGACGCGATTTGCAAATCGGTACGAGAATACGTCGTGCCACTTCACCCAATAGATCTCGTATAGATTTTTTTTTTCTTTTCAAGCTAATTTTTTTCTGTTCAGTTTATCCAACATCTACATTTCTACATAAACCCTAGATTAAAAAAAAAAAAAAAACACACAAAAAAAACACAAAAAAAACACAACTAGAACCTACCATTCTCGCCACCTACACGCTTCTTCTGCCTTCCACGGGAGCATCCCACACAGCTGAGCTGATCCTCCCACCCCATCTCCTGACGGCCCGAGACGTACACCCCGAATGACCGGTGAAGCTCCGGCCAGCGCGCCAATGTTTGCGACAGTAGCTTTCTGCCCCCCGCAGCAATGATGAGGTGATCGCTACATTCCGCGTGCCCGTCAGTGAAACCTCCACCGTTTTCGACCTCGCGAAGAGTGCCATGCGCCGGCTGTTTAGATCGCGCAGGGTCCGCAGCGACCTCTCCCGCTCCATGATGGCGGTGACCGGGGTGTGTGTGGGCGGTGGAGCGCAACCAAAGGCGGAGATCTTCTCCAGCGACCTCGTTTCGCACGTGGTCGTGCTGCGGGAGGAGCTCATTTACATGAAACTGCCGTTTGACACGGACGCCATCGCCGCGGACCCCGCTCCCATTCTCGTTGAGACGCGGCGAGCCTTGTCGCCGTGCCCCGCATCGCACCACAGCTCCTCCTCCGAACCGGGCTGCGACCTCCCGCCCCCGGCCCCACCGCAACCCGCGCCGAACAGCGTGGCGGCATCGCCGCAAGTGCAGCCCGACAGCGTGGCGTCCAAGAGCCCGCCTGAGTCGGAGAACCGCAGCACCAAGGCCTTGCAGGATGGAGGGCAATCGGCCCGCCGCCGTCTCACCCGCAGCGCTGCGAAGCGCCTCGCCGAGCAGGAGCAGCAGTCGAATACACCGACCGATGAGGCCATCGCAGAACTGCGGAGCCGTGAGCAGGGCCGTCTCGGCTGGGGTCCCCAGGCGCATCTCTCGTTCCCTGCCAACTACGTCTCCAGCCCCGAGAAGCTTCTGCGTCGCCGCCCCCGCCGTAAACCGCAGCAGCAGGTCAAGGCACAAGCGCAGCCGCCGGCAGAGCCCGTACCCCCCCCGTCCCCGCCGCCCCCCGCCGAGAATCACCCTGGCTGGGGCCCAGAGGCGTATAAACACTTCGCAGATAACTTTGTGAATTCTCCGGACCGCCTGGTGAGGGAGCGCATGAAGCGCCGTCGCCTGGAGGAAGAACAGAGCCGTGCAGCGGCTGCCGCACCGACTGTCATTTCCGACGACGACGTCGCGCGGCGGCTTTCTTTTGATGGTGCGGAGGACGAGGAGCCGACGCGACGTGGAACTGTTGGACACCGCGTGCAGGCACGGCTGGTGGGCCACACTGGCGATAAGGTTGGGCCACAGTCGCTGCTGTCCCAGCCGATGGTCATCCGGCCCACATAGCCTTCACTTCACCGTGCCGTGTGCGTTGCTGTTGCTGCACGTCGCAGGGGTACGCCGCCACACATCGATGTGCGCTGTGCCCTGGACCCCCCCGCGCTGAGACGAGTATAGTTCCTGTACAACCTACTTCATCTTCTTTTTTGCCCCCTGTCTTTCCCTAGCTTCCTTGATGATCACTACATTTTATAGATACAAAGATGAAAAATAATTAGTAAATACTAACTATTCCCCACACAAGGGACACAGTTGAGATACAGCGGAGTTCTCGGATGTACCTCACGCAACAGCCATAACGGCGCATCCCGTAGAAGGTGCCCCACTGATGCGATCACTTCCTTTCTCTTTTTGCGCTCTTTAAAATCCAATTGCCTTTTCATTTCATTTCCGACCTTCTCTGTGTGCCCCTTTTCCTCACGCCAACGCCAGAGCGCAAGGCCACTGGTCTCCAGGTACAATGGTTAAAATTGCGAGCAGCTCCACCACCAACATACCGGCGGGCGTGACAGTGAAGGCAGCCGGCCGTAAGGTCACCGTCAGCGGTCCCCGCGGCACTCTCGTGAAGGACCTCTCCCATCTCCAGCTCGATTTCCGCGTCAACAAAACCGCTTCGACCTTCTCCGTCATTCGCTGGTTCGGAGCGAAGATCCCGATTGCAACCATCAACACGGCCATCGCCCACGTGAACAACATGATCACCGGCGTCACCAAGGGCTACCGCTACAAGGTCCGTTGCGCCTACGCCCACTTTCCCATCAACGTTTCTGTTGAGGGCCAGAAGGTGGAGATCCGCAACTTCCTCGGCGAGAAGCGCGTGCGCCGCCTGGACGTGCCGGCCACCGTGAAGGTGTCCCAGACCGACCCCTCCAAGGTCAAGGATGAGATCGTGTTCGACGGCAACGACCTCGAGGAGGTCTCCCGCCAGGCCGCCCTCATGCACCAACTGTGCCTTGTGCGCAACAAGGATATCCGTAAGTTCCTCGACGGTATCTACGTCCAGACGAAGACCCACGTGGAGGCTTAAGGATGAATGGAGATGCCTGGCGCTTTTTGATTGTTTTTGATTTTCGTGTTGAGCGAAGGGGAGCAACACCACATTCCACACATACCACCCCATGTCTAGCCCCTTCGGGGTTCGAGGAGTCTTAACTCCCTGCACTGGCTCTGTGAAGCGTACGACTACCTCTCTTTCCTCACTCTCCCCCATCATCTCGATTACCTTATTTATTTGTCTTCTAGAAGCTGCAGCGTAGCGTAGGGGGAGCTTGCCCTCATACTCGTCTACTTCTTGCTGTGCAGAACTCTACGTCACTCTCGTACGAGATGCTGGCGCCATCGAGCATCTGCCGGGCGTCCATCTGGGATAGCCCAATGTTCGAACACAACCCCTTGACCCGCTACTGGAAGCGCATGATGACGCAGACGGGCACAACGCTCAGCTCGCAAAGCATACCGCGGCACATCCACGGGTACCTGGAAGGCCAGAATGCTCGCACCGAGAGTATGCTGCGCTGGTTTCCCTACAAGGAGCAGCTCACTGTCAACGGGAGCTACGTTCCTACCTTCCGCGACGTGCTCTACAAGTACTACTTCCCTCGCGAGCTGAACGACGACGAGCGAGTGAAGTACGTCGCCATCAAAACTGGCCGGTCAGAACTGGAAGTGGCAGAAGAGATGTTCCTTATGCGCAAAATTAAACTTTTTACCGCACAGCTCCTTCGGAATAAGCTCCGGAGCCGTCCGCTTCGGATGCCTGACGGAGTAGACTACTCGGGTATCGAACGGCGGTACACGCTGGGAATATCAAAAGTGGCCCAGGCCATGGGTATGAGCATGTATAGCACTCAGTCCTATGAGCCAGTTATCATGTATTCCCCGTACCTTCAATTCGGCGACTGTGTTGATCTCATCGCCACAAAACAGCTGCGCATGTCACAGCAGTACCTCTTGTGCGACATAGTGGTTCACAAGGGCATTTCTCGGTCGCGACTGCCATGCATTCGGGAGAGCCCGCAGCCACCCTTGGAGAACGTTGAACCCTGCCTCTACGAATTCATTAAACTGCGGCTTGCGGTGTGCTCACTCGTTGCGAAGACGGAGCAGTATGTGGTAGACCACCAGTACGACACAGGCCACCGCTACGGCGGCTGTCTCATACATCTCTTTCCCTCGCCGCTGGACCCCGATGTGATCGATCATGAGGTCGAGCATATCGAGTTCGATTTGGAGCTCGCTTCTTCATGGATGAAACACTACTACGACCACTACATTAAGCCCAACAAGTGAAGCGCCACGCTGTCAGCTCGCACACCCGCACAGATGCACGCCATTTCCCATGTGACAACGCAATATAAATAAAAAAATAATTCGACGATACTCAGAAGGGATATTTTTCCCACCCTTTTTGATTATTATAATTTTTTCTCTTTGAATACTTCTTCCTCCTGTTCCCCTGCATTACTTTTTTCTCTCTCTTTATGCTACCGGATCCGCGTGAAAGGATTGCTGGGTCTTCACGTTGCTCGTCATCTGTATATAATTGGGTTGGACAAGGCTTCCTTGCCGATCATTTGAACGTACAAAAGAAAGAAAAGAAAGAGAGAGATTGGTATATATATATATTTTGTTTTTGCCTAGAAAAAAAAGGAAAACAAAAAGAGAACAGCAGGATAAAGAAATTATTTCATAGAATCTTGCTCTTTTACCCAAGTCATATCTCGCACCTCATTTTCTTTTTTCCCCTCAAGGGAAGCAACAGAGAAGAAAAAAAAAAGTCCCGAGGTCCCCTTCGTGATCTAGCCTTTTCTTCCCCCCTATCTCTGCAACATCTAAACGGCTGCGATGGCCGACCAGATGGAGGCTGAGCAGAACATGGATCCGCAGGTGGCTGCCATTCTCCGCTCCCTGACACCGGAAGAGATCGACATGCTGCGCGACGCCTTCATCTTCCTCGACCGGGATAGCGACGGCTTCATCAGTCTGGAGGAGTTGCTGGAGGGCGTCCGCGAGATGGTGAGCGAGGAGCGCTACGCCCCTCTGCAGGAGTACCTGGCCCCGCTCTTTCGCGTGGCGGACAAGGATCGAGACGACAAGCTGAGCCTGACGGAGTTCCTCATGTCTTTTGGGGACGGCCCCGGCGTCGTGCCAGCGGACGTGGTGAACAGCTGCGTCGCCACCGTGCGTGTGCGCCTCTCTGACGAGGAAGTATCCACCCTGCAAGACAACTTCCGCTCTTTCGACAAGGACGAGGACGGGTTTCTCAATCGCGAGGAGCTGGAGGACGCCCTGAGAACCGCCATCTGCGACAAATTCCCGGATCTGACCTCCGCGAACTTCGACGAGATCATCGCTGTCGTGCTGAAGAGCGCCGACCGCAACGGGGACGGGAAGCTATCCCTGTCAGAGTTCATTCGCAGCTACCAGGAAGACCAAGGAGTGCTGCCTGCGGCTTTTGTCGACGTTGGTGTGACGAAAGCCGTGAGAGAGATTTCTGCAGAGGAACTCAACACCCTCCGCGAGGCTTTTGTCGTGCTCGACAAGAACAACGACGGGTACATCGACGTTGCAGATCTGTACCAAGCCCTGTGGGAGATGCTTGGCTCTCAGGGGCCCGACAAGAGTCAGATCACAGACCTGTGCGACATGATTGTGACGACAGCCGGTCGCGGAAAGAGCGGGAACCTCTCCCTGGATGATTTCGTGCAAGGGTTTCTCAAAAATATGGAGATACTGGAGATCCCGCTTATCGCCGTGAAAGCCGCCCTGCACGACGCTGGAAGCTCTCTCCAGACGATGCTGGAGGAGGGTAAGCTGGACCACCTCATCGTTGCGATGGAGGGAATGACGGTGGACAAGAACGGGTACATAGACTATGAAAACATGATTGGGCTCCTTACCGAACTGTACAAGGATGCCTTCCCCGAGTGGGACGACGAAGTCCTCACCAACGTTATGACGGCCATTGCGTACGGCGCGGAGACGCGGAACAGCGGACGGCTGTCCTTGGACGACTTCATCCGTAGCTTCGTCGAGGGCCCTGGAATGATCAACCTGGATGTGACGGGGACTCTTAGCTCGCTGGACGGCTCCACCGGCCGACCTTTCACCGCCACGAATGACGACCTGACTCGCATCAGCGAAGCGCTACGAGCTCTTTCCGATGAGACAGACGACGACGGGTGCATCACTCTAGAGAACCTCCGCGCTGCGATCTTTGAAGCGTTTCCCGAGAGCGAAGAGGGCGCCCAGCGGCGACTCGAATACGTGCTGTCCAACTTCGTCAATCAGCTCGACGACGGCCGGCTCGGCTGGAACGAGAACGTGCAGATTGTGGAGGAGAAAACATCTGGTGCCGAAGAGGCCAAAGCCAGTGAGCAACAACAGCATGAGCTCGAAAAGCAGCAAGAGCGTGAACGACAGCTGGAGCTGGAGCGGCAGCAGGCGCTCCTTCGTGAAAAGGAGCTGCAGGAGAAGCAAAAGAAGGAGGAAGAGGCCGCCGCCGCCGCCCGCGCGAAGGACGAGGCGGGAACAGAGCGCACTCCTGCCGGCCACCCAGAGGTAAACATCTCACAGGTGGAGTTAGCGGAAATGCGCTCCAAGCACGACTCCCCCAAGAACGACGCGGCCCCGCCACCAGCACCGAAGCAAGCGCCTGCACCGGCGCCTGCACCCGTCGCTGCGCCTGCACCGGCGCCTGCACCCGTGCAGCGCCACCAGGTCCCCATGCCTTCTCTCGGCGACCTCGAGTCCCGAGTACGCGGGAAGCCTTCGGTGGCGCATAACTTCGCCCTAGCACGGGCCAGCCGGTCGAAAGATATTAACCTCCACTCTGGTCGCGGCAATTTGGTCATGAGTCGCGACGCCATCTACGAGAATGAACTCCGGGAGCTCTTCTCTCTCTACGACACGACGCGCTGCGGGTACCTGGACCGGGAGGAGTTCAAGAAAGTGTATCTCAACATGGAGCACTACGGCCTGGAACCGACCAACAGCGAAATAGATGCCCTTTTCAAGCGCTACTCGCACGGAAGTAACAAGTTGTACTTCAACGAGTTCTGCGTGCTGATGCTGCAGCGCGTGCGTATGTAAAGCAATCAAAGTGACTCACCAACCGCGAGTTGCCAGTGTTTCTTTTTTTTTTTGTTGTTTTGTTATTATTTTTACTTTTTTACTTGGCTTTTCATTTTTCTTTTCTTGTATGAAAACGGCAAGAGGGCGATTCCGCGTCTTGCATTCGTGACCCGTTAGAACTATTGACCCTCAAAAATGTGTCTGTTGCCGACGGGTACAGACATCTTATAGAACTCCAGAAAAATATGCTTCCATGCTTCTCTACAACAAGGATACACCACACACCAGCTGTAGCCTGAAAGGAGCAGCTGATGTCTACACAATACATGTTTCTCGCACGCTGCGGTGAGCGACGAAACCCCATCCATAACGAGAACTCGTAGCGTTGGAAGGTATGAAAATATACTACAAAAGAAAACAGAAGCATCCATTTTCAACCCAGTGCCTCTATGACAGGCTTATAAACTCAACCAACAACAAACGACAATGAAGCTGCGTGTGTGCTACAAAAAAAAAAAACAAAAAAAAAACAACAAAAACCTCAAGTGAATGAAATGGTGACCCACACTTTCCCTTCCATCATTGTTTCTTTCGATTTCCCCTGTAGTTGCTGATTAGCTCTTGTTCCTCTCCCTCCTTGTGGAACTCCTCTCGAACTCATTCGAATCTAAATCTCTGTAAGCCAATTAAGACCTCCTATCTTTTTTTTTTTTCGTGTGTACACAACAAAAAATCAAGAAAAAAACACACACAACAGAAAGGTATATTACACACAACAAAGCCAAACACTCCTCTACAAATGAGTACCAACGATAATGAGAGTGTGGAGGAGTCTAAAATGCTCACCATATTCATGTCGCTGCGCGACATTGTGGTAATTGGAAATAACGATTTTATTATTCACGATATGAATGCCCCCGCTGAGCAGTTCTTTGGTTGGAAGAGGGACGAAGTTAAAGGCAAGAGTATCACCTTCCTCGTCCCCACCCACCCCCTAGACATGCCCACAGTCGTTGTGACACTCATGGCGACGCTGCAGGACTCGTCACAGATCCCAGTGGTCATGCAGGCGATCCGCGACCCGCACGCTACAATGGTGGTCTGGACCATCAAGCCTATTAGCTTGCCCCGGATCTTCGAATTCGGTGTCCACATGAACCTTAAAGCTGCACTCACCCCGAAGCTGTCGGTGGATGATCTCAACTTCTCGGATCGGCGTGTGTTCGTGCGAGTAGATTTTAACGTCCCTTTCAACAAGACGACAGGCGGGATCCGAGACGACAGCCGCATTCGGGCGGCCGTGCCCACGATCAAGAAGATCATAGGCGATGGCGGCCGCGTCATTATTGGATCGCATTTAGGACGCCCGAAGAACGGCCCTGTGGAGACGCTCTCGCTGAAGCGCGTGCTTCCCCGCCTTCAGGAGCTTCTCGGACAGCCCGTGACCTTCTGCGCAGACATTTTTGCTGCGGACAATATAATCCAGCAGATGAAAAATGGCGACGTGGTACTGCTGGAGAATTTACGCTTCTGGAAAGGGGAGAGCAGCAAGATCAAGGCCCAGCGGATTACATTAGCCTCGAAGCTGGCGTCCTTCGCGGATATCTACGTGTGCGATGCTTTCGGTACGGTTCACCGCATCGCTGCGAGTATGACCGATGTGCCGCGGTTGCTCGGCGCTGGCGTCACGGGCTACCTCATCGACAAGGAGATCAAGGCGATCAGCATGGTCATGCGTGACCCCATGCCGCCCCTGCTGGCAGTTGTTGGTGGGGCGAAGGTGTCGGATAAGATCAACGTACTGGCCTCTATCTTCCGCATTGCCCAGACGGTGATCATTGGTGGCGCCATGGCTTACACCTTCCTGGTCGCTCAGGGGCACTCGCTCGGCTCGAGCCGGGTGGAGAGAGAGGTGACAGAGAAGGGGAGAAGCGTCAACCTTCTCGAAACCGCCCGACGTCTCCTCGCCATCGCCGAGCGCCATCAAGTCGAACTCATATTCCCCATCGACCACCGCTGCGGCAAGGGCTTCAAAGACCAGACACCGCTGATCACAAAGGATGCCAACATTCCGGACGGGTATATGGGGATGGATATCGGGCCCGAGTCCGTGAAGCTCTGTCAGCGCGCTGTTGCCAAGGCACATACCCTACTGTGGAATGGCCCGCTTGGGGTCTTCGAGTTCCCGAACTTTGCCCACGGTACCATGGCCATCGGCGCCGGCATTGCTGCGAACAAAGACCTCGTCTCCATTGTTGGTGGCGGCGAGACGGCTGCAGCGGCATCAAAGTACCGCGACTCCATTACACACGTGAGTACAGGTGGCGGCGCCTTCCTCGAATTGATGGAAGGACGCGCCCTTCCGGGCCTAATATGCCTTACAGCGCAGGCGAGACCGAAGATGTAGTTCCTTTCTCGCTTGTATCGTCCTCCGCTGTAAGAGCAGGGGAAGCCCTGACAGAGGTGCCGGACGGTCCCGGCTACCGCTGAACGATGCATGTATCTGTTGATCGACATCTCATTCTTATATCATTTTCCCGTTTTTTTTTAACGCTTTTTTTTTATTTTCTCTCACCTTTCGTAGCATTCCGACCTTTTTTTTTTGGCTCATACGAGGGTTGATCAAATTCTGCCCGTCGAACAGTGCAACGGATGAGCGATGCCCTCATCCTCTGGGTGCCGAAAAAAAAAATGGATGAAACATGCCATCCATTGTCTGTGTGATTTCCTTCAAAATGATGGCGGACAAATGGAAGATGTGCGACATTTGTCGATTATTGTGATGTACTGCCGGCGCTTGCCTTTTTGCCTTTCATACACACACACACACTCTCTCTCTAATTGTATTTTTCTTTTCCCTTCTCACAACAGTGGAAGAGTGGTACCAAGGCTTATTTGTGGTGCACTACTGAAAGCCTCGCACCTTAACCCGTGTCATTGTTGCATCTAGAGGACCCTATTACCGTAACCATGGAACCTATTTCACCTGAGGACCCCAATGCCGTGGCATTCATTACTAGTATGGCTGAACTTGCGACATCCAACAATGCGGACAGTCGGTCTTCAGCGGAGAAGCAGATTGCAGAGTACCAGATGCACGTTGACCAGCAACTCGGTTTTGTGCCGCTGCTGCTAACTGTGGCTGTAGCAGGGTTACCGTGCTCTACCTTTGCTTCCATTGTACTAAAGAACACAGTAAAGATGGGGTGGAATCCTGCAAATGCAGAGCACTGCATTCAGGACTACGACAAGATGTTCTTACGAGAGTACATCATTCGGGAGATGCTGCGGGCCACTAGCCAGCCTGTCGTACAGCGCAACTTGGCTGAAACCATCTCCGTTATGGCTCTGGTTGACTTTCCGGCACTGTGGCCTGGGGCCCTTACGACGATCATCGAAACCCTCTCCAGCAACTTTTCCGTGCAGATCCACAGCACTGCGCTCTCGACGGCCCACAGCATTCTCGTGCGGTATCGGACACAAATGGAGCGGACGGACAACCCGGAGGAGATGTTTACAGAGCTCAGAGCGATCGACGAGGCCTTTATTACCCCCTTCATCGGGTCGATGCAGCAGTTGCTGCAAGCAGTGCAGTCACCAGACTGCACGAATGACTTGGGGCAGAAAGGCCTCGAGGGCCTTACGGCTGGCGTTGAATGCTTGCTGGACATCAGTCAAGAAGATGTCGGCGACGTGTTCCTTGGCAGCCTCGAGAAAGTCGTCCATATTTTTTTGCAGTGCCTATCCATGCCCGGACGCACACCTCTCGTAGTAGATCTTAAATCGGTGGTGCTGAGCTGCACCACGCTCTTTTTGACAAAGTTTGATGAAGATTTCGAGAAATATGCGGGCCAATTCGTTAAAGTTGTGTGGGACTTGATAGCGGATCCCAGCAGCCGCGATTGTTCGATGGATAATCTCGTGGTATGCGGTTTGGAACTGCTATCCAGCGCTTGCCGGGGCACCACCAGGAATCTTTTCGACACCGAGGAGGTTTTGACGATGCTGCTGAACCAGGTCGCCTTACCCAACATCTTTCTGTCGAAGGAGGAACTTGAATTGTTTGAATTGGAGCCGGACATGTACATCCAGCGCGACGTGGAGGGCACCGATCTCCACACCCGCAGACGAGCCGCCAGCGACATCATTCGAACCCTGGTCATTATGTTTCCAGCGCGGGCCAAACCACTGCTGCTGGAGGGCACCAAGGCGCTCTTTGCAGCAGCAGCGACGGACTGGCAGGCGAAGGACGCCGCCATTTTCGTTGCTTCTTCGCTGGTGCTGGATGGGAAGAGGGCGGACGCCCAGCGTGGTACAGGGCAACAACAAGTCAGCTCCATTATTTCTCTTGATACGTTGATTCAGGGAACTATCCTCCCGGAGCTGACGTCCGACAGCTCTGCCGTGAGCCCCCTTCTCATTAAGGCCGACTGCCTGCGGTTCATCGCAACCTTCAGGGCGCAATTAGACCCTACAATGTTCCCTCAGCTCCTCGGCGTTCTTATTCACTGGCTGCAATGCGAGAGCCGCATCGTGTCGTCGTACGCAGCACACGCTCTGGATAAGCTGCTGCTCATGACGGTGCCAGGGTCCCCTGCGGCGCCACCGCAACTCGTTGTTTCAGCGGACGTGCTACAGCTTTACATAGTTCCCTTGCTCATGCACCTGTGCATGAAGATCCAGGATGCGAGCGAGACGCACACATACCACGCCCTCTGCCTAGCGCATGTGCTACAGCACTACCCCGCAGTAGTGCAGCCGTCCATCGCAGATGTCACTACGCGTGTCAACCAAGCTCTTTCCTGGGCCATCAAGCAATTGCCCAATCCACTGTTTAGTCACTGTCTCTTCGACGCACTTTCCCGCTGCATCGCCCTGAGCAGCGATGTGAAGGGCATAGAAAATTATCTACTGCACAACCTGTCACAGATTCTAGTCAACGACGTTGCAGAGTACGTCCCATACGCACTGCAGCTTCTCTCCCAGTTGGTGGGCAGACAGCCGCCGGAGGCTGCTCTCCCTGCCTTCTACTGCGATATTCTAGAGCCGCTCCTGACGCCGACTATGTTTTCACAAAAGGGAACTATTCCGGCTGCAGTAAGTCTCCTCATATCCTACGTCGAGCGCTTTCCAAACTTTATTCACTCCAGGGGGGCAACAGAGAAGGTGCTTGACGTCACCCGAATACTAGTACAGTTAAAGAACTATGACCATGAGGGCCTCAATCTTCTCACTACCGTAATGCTCTCTTACCCTGCTAACATTCTTGAGCCCTACATTGGACCCATCTATCAGATGCTGCTTCAGCGCTTCCAGACGGGAAAGACGCCAAAATTTACACGCATATTGATCCTTTTTTTCTCTGCCTCCGTCGTGATTCGCAGTGCCGCGGACCTGGCGGAACGCCTGGAGAAGATCCAAACCGGGCTCTTCTCTATGGTAATGAATCGCCTTTGGCTGCCCAATGTTCAGAAAATTCTCGGTGGGTGCGAGCGAAAATTGTGCGTTGTAGCCCTGACAAACATGATGTGCGAGTGCCCACTGCTCCATGCCAACTCCGAGATGTGGTCTTCCTGTGTGCAGCGCTGCTGGGCGATGATCTACCACCAAGCGGATCGCGATGACCACGAAAGTTTTACCCCAACAGTCGCTAGCCCCACGCAGCTGCCAGCATCAAACAGTGAAAGTTTCAGCAACCTTTTTCTTCCTCTGGAGGCCGCTAAGCACCCGCCGGTGGACGTCTGCCGGAATATTTCGGACCCGGTGAACTACTTCAAGAGCCAACTGTGCTCCTTCCTTAACGGAAGCGGGGCAGCATTACAGAGTTCCCTTCCCGCCGAAGTGACACCCTTTCTGAACAGCTCCTAAGGACGATGACACGCACACACATACACCAGTTAGAGGTCCGACGCCAAATTCAAGGAACACGTGCTATCCTGTAAGAGCCGACATAACCTTCAACCTCGCTCATTGTTGGATCAGCATCACGATTCATCATGCCCACTCTCAGCTAACCGGAACGTATGCAGCGATTGCAGGTCTGCTCACTGAGCGCATCCAGTAAGATGCGCTTCATGCTCTCAATTCTCAATATGCGACAAATACAGAACAAGTTCGGATAAAAAAAAGGCTTGTGCTCTATTTACCACATCGTCGCCAGAGTTGCCCACGCGGATGACCGAGACATGACCCACGCCCACACGATATGTAATGCTGGGGCTGCGGGCTTCGGGATCCACGGCAAAGGCGGCGCTGGAGCCAGGGGGCCAAGGGGAAGGCAGTCTACTCTGGAGGAATCTCTACAGAGGGCTGCTGGATTGCCGGAGGGCTGGTTCATCAGCGACTTTGTTCGGGTTTCCCTTTCTTGTACAGCGAGACTGAGAGCGAATCACACGCCAACGAAGAGTGGATCTGGAATGAAAAATAAGAACGAATATTATTATTATTATTATAATTCATTGTCCCTTATCCCCAGGAATCCCTCCCTTCTACGGAGGCTGACAACAGTTAAGAATGATAACAAAAAGGTTCAACACAGTTCGTCTCTCACTCGAGACACTCTTCTCCGCCGTAGGTGCTAATAATTTTTTTAATGACAAGAAAAAAGCAGTTGCTGATGCCGGAATGCGTATTAGGCGAAACTTCTTGTTTCCCTCGTTTTCTTTGCATTTATAGTTTTTAAACAGGTAGTACCCCTAAGTTTATTTTCTTGCAGAACTAGCAGTAACCAGCTTGCTTTGCCGTGCAGCCGTTGATCTCAACTGATCCACATCAATTGACTTTGACAATCGTCACGTTCTTTTGGCTCTGATACTATCACTATACAACCATCCCAGATCAAGTTTAGCTTTTGGTTTTAACGGTTTCTTTCTTGCATCCCCTTCGGAGGGTTGACTAGCTTGTCGACGTATTATTCCTTTTGCTACTAAAGCGCCATGCGCTGCACGTACGTGAATGCCCCTGGGAGGGAAGTGGCAGAGGGCATCGTGCTCTCCAAAGACGGCGTTGTGCAGCGCGTCGAGTCAAACCGCTTCCCGTTACTGTCGAGCGTTCGGTCGGGCATGCGGCTGCTCTCCATCAACGGTGCACCTGTGCAGGATGCCAAAGAAGAGCAACGGCGCTACAAGAGTTTTGAGGGTGAAATACTAGTCGTTCTATCCACGGAGGCGAAAGACGAGTTCGACATCAGCTCGGACGATGAGGATGAAGGCTTCAAGCCGAACACTTTCCTGCCCCAGCACAACACGGGGGACTCTAAAAGCGCCGAGGACACCAGCTCCTCCGTGATGATAGACGCGGCAAAGCGCTGCAGCCCCGGGAAGTGCGTTATTATCATGAGCGAGGGGTCCAATCCTGCTCTGCCCATCTCCCAGGCCGCCGAGAAGATGGGCGCGAGCGTCATGTACATTGATACCGTGGGCCGCATGAAAACGCGCCAGAAGATCGATGACGCCGGGGAACTGTTCCAGAAGTCGCTCGAGAAGGGCCTCTGGATCTATCTGGAGCGTGCAACGAAATCCATCACCTTGCTGCAGAAACTGGCGGAGTCGATCGCGGAAGTAGAAAAGGCCGGCCGCATGAGCAAGCAGGCACGCGTGTTTCTTATGTGCGAGCCGCACCCGCACTTTCCCGAGGCGCTCATCAAGGACTCCGTGACACTGCGCTGCCGACTCCAAGGATCTAACCTTGAAGTAAATCAGCCCGACGACCTTCTAGAGAGCAAGCGACGGATGAACGTGATCCAGGGAAACGACGGAGCGCAGAAGCCGGAGGTGACAAAGCAGAAACGCCGCGTGAAGATATCTGGGGAAGTAGACATTGTGCATCTCGAGAAGAACACCTTTCTGGAGCTCAGCGCGAGCGCGAAACCTGCTGTAGACAACCCTTCTGGCGACGGACTGACGCGTGTTGCCAAATATGTGTTTGGATCCAGCGAGAAGTTCATCTCTCTGTGCAAGGTGCAAGAGGGCCGGTTTGCTGTCGGGACGAACTCTGGCTACGTGGTGCTGCTGGACTCGGATGGCCTGCCGCTGATTCAGTTTCGTCCTCACAAGGCGTGTGTGTGGGACGTCGCGTTCTCCACGCTCTACGATTTCTCGACGGCGTGCGAGGACGGCACATCGACCATATTCAATTATTCCCTTGCTGGTAGAGAGGTGACGGCAACCTCGGTGGCGAGTTTTCAGGCAGACGTTTTTGCCGTTACGTACGCAGACCCCAGCGACCCCAGCAGCCCGGTACTATCGGGTGGACTGAGCGCCACCATCTGTGTGCTTCACTCCGATCGGCAGAACAGTACCTTCATCTCATCCGGGACGTCCATCCAGGCTATGTGCAACACCCGCACCCACCGTGTCATTGTGGGCGGAGGAAACGGCACGTGCAGTCTCATCGACCCCGCACGCTGCGTGGTGCTGGACAGCACGAACAAGCATTCTCGGAAGGTGCCGGCCGTCGCTTCGCACGGGGACATCGCCGTCACCGGTGGCTTTGATAAGATCGTCCGTGTGTGGGACGTGCACGGCGGGAGTTTTCAGTTCATGTTTGAGCAGCAGATCAAGGAGGTGGTGACAGCGGTGGCGACCAACGGAAAGTACATCTCCGTGTGCAGTGGCTCGGACTTGATGGTGTGGGACCTGCGAAAGATGAACACACCGCTGGCAACCAAGACCAACGCGTGGCGCGATCTCACTCGCGGACTCGCTATTGACGGAAATACAATTGTCACCGCATCCGTAGACGGTATCGCCCGGTTCTGGGAGATCAGCTAGAAGTCGTGAAGGGACGGGGGAGAAATTCGTTATAACGACAACAACATCACGGGACAAAATCATCCCGCGAAAAAAAAAAGATAAAGAAACAAAAGACAAAGGAAAAAAAAGGAAAAATAAATACCACGACATCATTCAACGTCATCTCTTCCAAAAAATGTAGTAAATATCTATCTTTCGTTTCTTTATTTTTTCCTTCGTGGTCTTTAGGCACGAGTCCGGTGAAATGAGAAACACTGGCAGGACGGAGGGACACTAGCAGACAATGTACTCGATTTGTGCAGCCATTTTTTTTTTGTTGTTGTTCAACTATGCTTATACCATTTTTAAAATTACAAATTCTCTGGCTAAATTTATTATTATTATTTTTTTTTTGTTGTATGATTACACCGTACAGTATATATAGTTTCACTGAACTTCTCCGCATTTCTGGCGCGTTTTTTTTTTGTTTGACTTTCTGTGAAGGGAATTGGGCCGCTCGGTTCCAGCCAATGGGGAGCGACACCGACACCTCTCCTCGCCTCCATCCCTTCACCCAAGGAAGGTGAAGAGGACGGGATAGTGTGACATTATTGTTCTTATTATATCCGTGCTACACTTGAGCGATTCCAATAATTCGGATACGGTGGACAGTTAGGACCCTTTCCTAGCTGGCGCAAGCGCATCTTTTATTCCCCTGTTCGCGACCAGTTGGAGCACTGCCAAGGCACGACACTTCCCCGCCCATGCTACTAGCTGGACGCCGATCGCATCCCAGTCTTCTGCGGCGTGCCGTGTCGTCGCGCGAACCCAGTTATTTCCTTTCCTTTCCTTTCCCTTCGACGCTTCCAGAACATCGGTAACCGACATCTAGTGCACTGCATACTTTGCAGTAGGCCTCGAACCTTTCATCTCGATGTCCTCCGCAACGCGGTACCTGGACGGTTTCCGAGCAAGCCAATCCCCTCACACCGGCACATGCGAACTATCTTGCTTGCATGCCTTGTCGTCCGCTCACCACACGTGCATGAACGTGGTGATACTCAAGTAAATACTGGCGGTACAATGGTCGTTCCGCAGTGGCTACAGCGACAACTCCATCCACATTCGTTCGTCTGCCTGCATACCTCTCGCAGAGAACATACAGCACTGTCTGGCTTCAGTTAGGGTTACCCTATTTGGCCTCACCGAAGCCAGACGGCGGGTAATCATCAACCGATACTGCTCATGTTGCAGCATTAGGAAAAATCACTAATAGCCTCTCTGCACCCCCCCAAAAAAAATAAATAAAAATCAAAAAAGAAATCCCGAACTTGAAAAATAATATTATAGAAAAACCAAAACAAAGACTTTCCCTTCTTTCTTTCCGTATTATTATTAGTAGTAGTATTTTGCATTTGAAGTCTGTAACTTAGGCGGCTCTTAGTTCCCCAACAGTGCATCGCTCTGCTCCGCATACATGCCAGACACTCCAACGGAAAGCGGAGAGAAACCGCTTTCGGCAGGGGGAGATGGCTCTTCGCCCAGCGACGGGGTCGGGTCAGAAGAGGAGCAAGCGACGGCAACACACTTCCTCCGAGCGGTGCAGGAGTCCATAGCGTTGAGAGAGAAGTTTCTTCAGTTAGAATTCAAGGCAAAGAAAGCGTATGAGTGCTCCCTCAACATAAGCAAGCCAGTCAAGGGGCTAGATGAGAAACTAAAGGAAGAGATCGGCAAGGCACTGAACGAGGCGCACATGGAGGAGCTTAAACGACAGCTCAACCTCGATCCGCCACGCATTGAAATGGTTCCGTACCTGCTTCAACTGGGCCATCACAGTCTGGTGGACGCCTTGCCGGCGCGGCATCAAGCACGGGTCATGGAAGAGTTCCGTGCCTCCATGGGCTCACAGAAGCCGAACCCGAACGACCCCGACGTGTCGTCCGCTCGAATTTCATATCACATTCGAACGATTGTGGAGAAAATTATCGAGTTTGGGGCGCCGTCGCGCACCGAAGCCCTCCAGCAAGACCTTCATGCGCGCTGCAGCGCCGTGGACAGCTGCACACCGTCCCTAGGGGAAGCAGTGGCGGACGCCTTCCGCTTTGTGTTCCAGGCGATCAAACAGCTCCACGAGGACATCGCACAGTATACACTCCTGATGGTGTCCGAAGATCTGCGAACGAATGCGGTGACGTATATCCGATCCTTTTTGACCACCTGCTTGCCTCCTCCTTCGGCATGGAAAAGCACCATAGAGTTTCTCAAGAAACACATACACACCCGCGTCGTGGAGGAGTGGGTGGCGTCCCCGAACACTGAAAACACCACGGGACTGACACCTGCACAGCATCGCTTGCGTGGCGCTGTGCTTTTTGGCGCTTTGGATCTTCTGCGCAGTGGGCGTCGCAACGGGACGAATCGCTGGGCAGATCTTCCCGCCGAGGCGTTTTACTTTGACAAGGTGCTCATTTTCGAGGCGGCGAACGCCGTGCAGGAGAGCACTCTTCTTTTACTGCTAGAAGGGGCGGTTTCCTCCATCTTCAAAGGAAAGGGGGGCTCTACGGCTGATACCACGAGGATGCTGCACTCCTTGCATGCCAAAATTTTGAACCTATTCGCTACAGATCTTCGCTTGGATGATTTGAAGCGAGAAGTAGTGACGTTCATCCACAAGCTCCTCGCCGAGGGTGAGAATACGGGCAAAACGCTTACCCCAGAGGAGGAGGCCATGGTGTCGTCCGTCATAAAGAAGATGGCAGAAACGGAGGGCCAGCTGTACATATCGTTCGAGCAAAAAGTGCTCAATTTTGTGAGCCGCAAGCTCAAGAAGGACGACAACATCCCCCCTCTAGGGCTTGTCACACCATCTTTGACCCAGACAACGGCTCTGCTGGCCAAGGGACTGTCCTTTAACTGGGAGGTCTACGCCCCGTTCTACATGGAAATCCTGCCTCTGCTGTCCCAAGATTAGTTTACTGTTGCCCAACCAAACTGTTCCTCCTTTCATTTTTTCCCTCTTTTCTTGTTTACGTCTTCTACTCCCCGTTTTACTGTCATTCCTTTTATTATTATTATTATTATTATTATTATTATTATTATTGTTATTATTAGGCTGTTACAAGCTGGATTTCTTCACTTGCTTGCCACAACCATGGCTACTTCTGCGACTGGTTGGTATGTCCTCCACGAGTCTTACATGTCCCGTAATCTTTTGCCTCTATTACCCGTTTATCGCAGGCACGCTGTTACCGTTGTTTTACCTTTGCAGAGCACAGGAGATATCAAACATACGAAGCACCACCTTGGAACACACGCGATTGCCACCTTTGGGTGAAAGACTGAGTGATTCCTCAATCGAACTACTCTCTCTCCTCCTCTCTCTCTCGGGCATACTCATTTTTTTCATTTTTTAATTATTATCGTGTGTTGGCACGTTGTTGATTAGTTTCAGGCTTTTAAACAAGATCCTTTTAGAGCCTCTGCTTTTCCTACGCTAACAGAGTTACCTCTGTGGAGACTCTGATGTACCCTAACTCCAGCCGAAAGCAACATGATAACCACCCCGTTCTCCAGTTTATCGAGGAGAACGGGTTGGAGAAACAGGCACCCATCTCTCAGCTGGAAAAGTTGAAAAGTGCGGATACGGATACGGTTGGACTGATGATAGACGGTGTGAAACTGTTGCTGAACTTTGAGAGAGCTATTCGCGAGGCAGAACCACTGTCTACCATGACCTCGGCCCTCCCCGTGACGGCGTACAGTGAAATCATTAAAACGATCGAGCTTCTGCAAAGAATCGCCCAACATTGCGAGAGCAGAAGGATAAAGTTCAAACCTATAATAGTCTTTAACGGTTGTGGTTTCACGCCTACCGAACGCCCACTCATCCCACCTGTAGCCCCCACGGATTCGATGCTGTGTCGAACTGCCGATGAGAAAAGAGGAATCGAGAATGTGGTTCTTGCCACCGCTGAACGTTATATCGATCGATTTTATCTGGAAGAGGACATTGAGGGGTGCATCGTCCGCAACCTCCACCAGAGCCTTCGTGCTGGAAACCTGGGGGAGGTCATGCGAGCACCGTACCTCTGCTGGAGCCAGATATCCGCTATGTTCGCCCCCGACAACGACGTTGCCAGCGATGTGTACGGCAGCATAGAGTTACTAGCGTTCCCAGGTGTGGAGCGGGTGATTACCTCTATCGATCCCAAGACTTTGACGTTCAAGTACGTGACAAAAGCGGATCTGCTTCACTCATTCAAAGAGAAGCGCAGTGAGGTTGAAGAGAGCGATCTATCTGCCTTTCTCTTGTACGCATCCCGCTGCCGCGACTTTCATATCCTGGAAATGAATGATTCCTTTCAACATATGGTGGGCCACACAGAGCGCGAATTTCTTCAGTTAGTGGGGCGCCCGGAAATCAAGGAGCTGCTACTGCGTAGCACAGCCGCGCTGGAGGCACCTGTACTGACCAAGACTGGTGATGTCAAGCTGCTTCGACAACTGTATCAGATGCCACCGAAACAGAACATCAAAAAGTACTTTGGCAAGCCACTCCCACCCACTATGTTCTTCCTCCTTGCTAGTGGACCACTGATTCCAGCACCCTTTGCCAGTGTCAGCCAGTTCTATCTTTTAGATCAATGGCCACTCGTGGATAGCAGGTTGTTCCGGAGCGAATCGGAGTTCATTGTCTCTCTACGGGCCCAAACGCTGCACCACCTGAATCTGAGCCGCGAGGGCCGCGGTGACAAACGCCTGAACTGGCAGCGGGAGTACAACCTGCGAACGAACCGCACTACAACCATCGCGATTCCGAGCGCTACCAATCTCTGCCAGTGGTTTGTCACCGAAGAAGATTTTCCCAATGATACGATGGTCTACTTCCAAAGCGTGTTAAAGTACGCGGACCGCTCTCAGCACAACCTTCGATCATTGAGACAGACACATACGATTCCAACCACCTTAGCCGTTATTCTTCTTCGCACCATTGACCTTCTTGGGTACATTTCCCATCGCGAATTGACGATGAGCAACCTTTCGCAGATCGGTTCTTGCCTGGAACTTTTTGACTGCCCTACCCTCAGCTCTTACGGCCTACTGTTCATTGAACTGCTTCGCACACAAACACTGAACGACGCGCCCATCGCAATGACGCTGCAGGCTACACCAATACTCTATCCACCCGGCGCACGGTTTGCCTCCCGGCTTCTCTCTATCGTTCACATCAACTGCAACGGACCGTGGAAGGGCCCCATAGATGCAGAGATTGCAGCCTTTGGTACCTGCAGCCGCTTGCTGTCTCGTACGCTCCGATGCCTCACCGAGGCAGTCACAACGAATATATTCATGGAGCGCGCAACGTCACTGCCACTGGACGTGTTCCCGCTAGTGGTGGAGCAGCTGCCATTTGCCCTACCGAGCGAGTTTAACGCTGGTATTCTTGTCATGCACATGATCCTGAACAAGAGCTGCACACTGATGACCCTGAAGGAGGACTTCCCCCAACTCTTTACGCTAGAGAGGGACCTGGAAACCCTGGACTGGTTTTGGAAAAAAGCGTTCGCGGCGTTCAACGAAATGCTCAAGGACAACGAAGAGCGGCCGAATTTCAAGGACTACGAGGGATGCTTCAATGCCGCGAATGATTTGATAATGGAAGCCTTCGACCGTGTGCTGGGCCCCAGACCGCCGTATTAGAAGACCACCTGTCTCTCTCTCGCGAAGGACTCAAACAAGGGTGCAAGAAGCGTTTCACGCAGCTGGTATCATCATTTAATTGGACAAGAAGAGCAAAATAACAAATACCCTTTAAACAACACTTCACTGTAGCTTAAGGGAGTAGTTTACAACCATGCGGTGCGCCTTAACCCAGAGCCCCTCAATTATCTCGCACGGCGCTGCACAACATGAGTGCGACGCGTGTAAGCCCCGTAGGCAATGCTGACCAGCATGCTATCTTGCTGCTCTTGAATGTGGCTGGGGACTTAGATCCACATCAGCATTCATTGCCGAGGGAAGAGTTGAGACGATCTGGCAAGTAGGATATTAGACAGATGAAGGGCTCACATACACCCCCGTAATGCCTTCTTCCTCTCTATAGGAGGAAAGTCAATAACGCCTTCCATCACAACTCCTTGTGTTGCCCTTCACTTTCATTTATTACCTTTTTTTTTTCGCCATTGTACTGTTATGTGTTGCTGTTTTGGCGCCTACACTTTTTTTTTTGTCGTTGCTGGCTGTACAAAAATGCGGAGACTTTTGAAGCCAGCGAAACGTCTTCTATTATTACTTTTTTTTCTTGTCGCATGAACGCTACTATCTTCTTTTCCTTTTCCTTGATTGTTTTTACTCTGCGAACCAACTTCGCCTGCGGATGAGTACTTACCTAGGTGATGCTGCTACACTCATACCATCACATCAAACACAAATCAATTAAACAAACGAAAAGAAAACAAGAAAAGATCCACATTTTTTTTTTTAAATTATTCACTTATGGGATGAGACAAATGTTTGTGCAAGAATACAAGTGAAGGGGACCACAGACAGAGGGCACCACTCCCCCTCAGCCTCAGCACTGAACGAGAGGCGGACAAAACAGAAGTTTCACCTGTCTTGGATAAAGGCTTAGCACGATGAGTTAAATTCAGGATCCGTAAAAAAATAAAATAATAATAATAATAATGAATAAAAGATAGAATAACCAACCGCAAAGAAAAGAAAGCTGTGTGCGTTGGTACTCCAAGTCCCTACGTGTAGTTGTATTAAGTCCTTCTCGGTTTCTTCTCTTTCCCCTTTACTGCTATCATTCAACACTTATATCTCGGACTACAGCACATGAAACAAACAACGCTCTTCTCGTTTCAGGCGCCGGCGCAGCGCAAACGCCTTCGTGAGGACGAGGCCCCCTCCCAGGCCTACACATCAGCGGGTAGCCCACCGACGCCACCTAATCCCGAGGAATCGCCCCCCATCATTCCCTTGGAATCTACATCCAGTGCTGTACTGGAAAGATTCAGCGAGTTCGAGCAAGAGTTTCTGGCGGCGATCAGCCGCGCCGACTCTCCTGTGGCGAAGACGATGGCCAACATGTTTCTGGATGGAGAGGCTCTGGACACTGCCCATTTTGAACGTCTCTGGCCACCGAAGCCTGGGAGCGGGCCTGACGCGGTGCCGTACTCGGTGGTTGTTGACACCCTCGTAGATATTAGCGGAACAAGCTCACGTCTAGAGTGCGTGCTGCATCTGACACGGCTGTTACTGGCGGTGCTGCGCCGCGCGCCGCAAGATCTTATTTCAGTGCTGTACCTGGTGATCAACAAGCAGGCACCCGCTCACGAGGGCGTAGAACTGGGAGTAGGCGACTCTTTTCTCGTCAAAGCTGTCGCCGAAAGCTGTGGGATGACCGAGGCGCGGGTGAAGGAGCTGTACCGAAACACTGGCGATCTCGCTGAGGTAGCGCAGAACAACAAGCAGCGTCAATTAACGCTGGTGCAGCCGGCCCCTCTCAAGGCCCGCCAGGTCTACGCCACCTTCCGAACCGTTGCCGAAATGCAGGGAAAAGACGTCGTGCGCCGCCGCCTTGATATTATCAAGCGCCTCCTCACAGACGCCAAGGGCCCCGAAGTGAACATCATTGTGCGAGCATTACAACAGAAGATGCGCATTGGCTTGGCCGAGTCGTCTGCACTAACCGCTATGGGCTACGCCTTTGTGCTGCACTTCATGGGAGAAACTCAAGTGAAGCGCATGACGCCGGAGCAGCTTCAGGGGGCACTAACGCTTGCCGCAGCAGGGCTCGCGAGAGCCTTTGCGGAAGTCCCTAGCTTGAACGTCGTGATACAGGCAGTGCTTGACCATGGCTTCATGATCTTAGTCTCGGACAGTACTGTCGCCGCTGCACACCCTGGCGCACTGTCCATCCGGCCCGGGCTACCAGTACGTCCACAGTTGGCGACCCCTACAAACGGTGTCGGGATGATCTTCCAGCGTTTCCAGGGGAAGCGCTTCACCTCGGAGTACAAGTATGACGGAGAGCGCGCCCAAATCCACTACAACAAGAGCCAAGGATTCCACATTTTCTCTCGTAACTCTGAAACACAGACGAGCAAGTACCCCGACCTCATCTCTTTGTTGCCACGGCTTTTCAACGACGACAAGGTAGAGTCGTTTATCATTGATTCAGAAGTGGTTGCGGTGAACCCCGAATCTGGAGCACTTCAGGCCTTCCAGGTACTCCAACACCGCGGGAGAAAAAACATCGAGGAGGATAATATCAGTATCCCTGTCTGCATCTTTGCTTTTGATATCCTGTATCTCAATGGAGAGCCACAACTACACTTACCCTTAGTGGAACGCCGCAAGCTTCTGCACGAGAATTTCTCACCGATTCCTAGCAAAATGGCATTCGCCACGTCGATGGACTCGGATGATGTAGAAGATATTGAAAAGTTTCTCGAACAATCTATCGCTGATGGCTGTGAGGGTCTCATGGTAAAGACGCTGGTAGAGGAGGCGTGCTACACCCCCGCGAAGCGGTCACACTACTGGCTCAAACTAAAGAAGGACTACATGGACGGGGTGACAGATACCCTCGATCTGGTGCCGATTGGCGCGTATTACGGTAAGGGCAAGCGAGCCGGTGTGTTCGGCGGATTCCTTATGGCCTGCTACGACCCTGAAAACGACGAGTACCAGAGCATTTGCAAGATTGGAACAGGGTTCCAAGACGAGGTCCTAGAGGCTGTAACGAGACTTCTGCAGCCTCTGGTAGTGGAAGAGAAGCCAGGATATTACCGCACAAACGACAAGGCCGAGATATGGCTGCGAGACGGGGCCGTCTGGGAGGTGAAGGCGGCCGATCTCTCCATCTCTCCCGTGCACTGCGCGGCTCTCGGGCTTGTGGACTCCGGGCGCGGGGTGGCGCTGCGGTTCCCTCGCTACATCCGTACGCGGGAGGATAAGAAGCCGTCTGACGCAACCACAGCGGAGCAGGTGGCGCAGATGTACCGCTCCCAGTCACTCGCAATTCAGCAGAATCCGGACGGCGTAGAGGAGGACTAGGACCCGATGATACGACACGATAGCACACTATTGTTACTGCGCCGTCTCGGCAATCGACTCCGCTTCATCTGTTGCCAAAAGCAAGATGAATATTTAAGCGATCCCCACCTTTTTCGCTTTTATCCTGCGATAATTCTTTCACTTAGATTTCTCACTTAAGACTTAGAAAGGACCGCCACCCGATTGCACCACTATCACCCATCGAACATGGGGCAGCTGCTGTCACGCCACACGGGAGACCGGGATGCATCGCCGTTGCAGTCGCTGCTGCAGGCTATGCGCTGGCTGTCTGGCCCCCATCAGGGCGAGGCCGTGTGCGCCTGTGCCCTGGAAGGAGACGGCGTAGAGGAGACGTACGGCTGCCATGCGCACCTCTATCCCACCGCCTCTCCAGGTGAGGCCCACGGAACAATGCTAGTGTGGTCCATTTCTCGCGCTCCACTATCTGTTTTCTCACTCTTGACCCTCTGCCGGGTGGGCAACACCTGTCACAAGGACGTGGCAGTGATTGACGAATCGACCGCTCGCGGTGTCGTTCTATCGTACCGACCCGAACTATAATGTCGACGCTCCACTAGATTCAAAGAAGAGCTAAAATCAAACAAAAAATTCGTGTAAAATATTATTGTCTATCGGGAATCACCCTCCTCTAAGCAAGTGATGTATATGAGAATGATTTTCTTCACTTTTTTCCTCTCACTTTGGACATATTTTAAAATGTGCACCTCTGCGTTCAAATAATGGGTCATTAGAAGAATAATTAAGTTGAGGCGTTTGCTATTGGACGCTTTTTCATAATGCCAGATAGCATCGACGACCTTGAAGCGAAGCTCAACGAGCTGAGCAAGATTAAAATCTACAATGCGGAAGTGAAGGAAGGCGCTCAATATATTCTGGATCATCTCCCGGCCCCAGAAGACAAGAAGGCCGAGGAGAAGGTTCGCCTGCTCCTTCTGCGCTGCAAAACCAGACTGCTCCAGCCCACCATCTCGAAAGAGGCCGAGGACGATATCAATACCATCCTCAAGCTAGACAAGGGATCGGCGGAAACGTGGGTGGAGCTCAGCGAGTGCCTCTTCCGGCGCAGCGCGTGCCGGGAGGCGCTGGACGCCCTTGACAACGCCCTTCGCCTGGATCCGAACCATATTCAGGCCCTTTGCCAGTATAGCCAGGTGCAGCGCAATCGCTGCGCTACAGAGAAGCTCACGGTGGAGGAGAAGCGTGCTATTTTTGATGATGCTATTGCGAAGGCGAAGCAGGCAATTAAGGTGGACATGAAAAGCGGGAATGCCTGGAACACTCTCGCCCTGTCATTGCTGTCCAAGACAACGCTGGAGGGAGCCAACAGAGACGATCTTCGCCGCGCGTACTCGGCAATGACTCGGGCTGAGCAGAATGAACCAAATGATCCGGACGTCCATTTTAACAAAGGAATGCTGGAGAGTTTGCTGGGGCATTTTGGGGCTGCAGCGAATGAGTTTGCGACAGCCGCGCAGTTGGACCACTTTCGTCTCAAAGGCACACGTGCGTTATTTGAAGAAAACGTGACAGTGCTCCGCCGTGTGAACACTAGTATTCAAAATACCCATGGGATTGGCAAACGAGAATTCAAAAAACTATGCAAGAATCTGGACCAGTTCATCAAAAAGAATGGGGATGCACACGGAATCGTTAGCAACTTCTGCATTATCAACGTGATTTCTGAACCCCTCATGATGCCAGTGGTACTACTTGGTGTAGACAAGAGCCATCACTTTGCAGTTCTGCTGGTGCACCAGGTGAAAGCTGAAACATTTAAGATTGGCGACATTGTTTCTGCACAGACTCCGAAGCTTGTGGAGGAAGCCGTGATCGATCGTGCGGAAGCAGCTCCGTCTTATGGCCTCGACGAACCCATCGAAACTTCCGTGCCGCACATCTTTGTGGACCCCCAGACCTTCCTGGTCAATGGCCACTCCATCCCCGACAGCTTCAGGGCGTCGCTGCAGGTGTCTTCTCGCGTCTTCACGTAGCGATGACTGGAATCACAGCATCGTGCTGCAGCGCGGTGACGCCTATCCCCACAGTTTGTAACCCTTCTCCTACCCAGTAATGAATTATGGTTTACCACTACTTCTTGTCACCTGTGATGAAGTGCAAGAAACTGGCTAGGCGAGCTCCGTGTGAACCCTTTTTGATGACGAGAGCAGCCCCACTAAAGAAAAAAAAAAAGAAAAGAAAAGAAAAAGAATGCTCCACGTACAGGTGTACCACATCAGATGGATTTTAATATTCAGCAGCCCACGCCTCTGCTCCCAATTGCTTTATTCTAATCTGCTCTTCTTAACTCCCTCTCTTTCTCTCTTCAAATAAATCTTTCGGTGCTCCCATTTTTCTTCCGCTTCATGCGTGCCCTTTTAGCGCTCCTTACGACTACTGAACGTCCAACAGCGCTGCGAAGTCACATCCATCTGGACGAATGACAGCTGTAGTGGAGCCTCCGCATCGATGGACCCCTCAGCTGGTCGAGGAATTGCTGTTCCGGCAGTACATCAAGAACGAGGATGTCACCCAACTGCTCCCGCCGGCTCCACAACCCTCCACCAGTAGCCTAGCAGAAAACTACGATAAGTCGACCAAGATGCTCTTTAACTACGTGCGCAATGGTCCACTGGCTGCCTTGACGCCACAAAACGTAAACACCGCGACACCAACAAAACTAGTAGCACCAGCTGCCAAGGCGCGAGTGGCTGTGGCTGCGGCTTCGGCTGGGGCTACGGCTGCGGCTGCGCGTCCTGCGTCTTCCTATGCCACTGCACCGACGCGGGCCCAAACACCTGTCCAAAAATCTACCAGTAGAGCTCCATCTCCCGGCCCGAAGAACAGTGCTTCCCCGGCAACCCCTGGTATCAAACGACAGCGGGAGTGGCCGTCTAATGTACCCACAAATCGTTCTCTGATTAGTACGAGCCGATCTAAAGTTCAGCATCTCACGGTGCAGCGTGCGGCAGCGCAAGAAGCGGTTGATCCAGACCTCATCTTCCGCCAGAATGTCGGGGACCTACCCCTGCACGACATCTTTTCCAGCTATCCCAATGCACTCAAGGCCGTTCGGATGGCCAGGACCGCCAGCGGCGACTGGCGGCACGACACCTTTACCCCGGAGGAGGAAGCGCAGTACAAGCGGGAAGTTGGCTATCGGTATCTCGGACCGAGCCAGTGCGCCGCGCCAGGGGGAGTTGCTGATGCGGTCGTAATTAAAATCTGTCTATTCGGCATTTGGGATTCGCTGACCAGTGTTCCTTTAGAAGGGGAGAAGACCAACGTAAGAAGTCCTGCAGGAGTGACCACCGCAGCCCCTCATCACACCATCGCTCGTTCATTCATTTCCACTACTCCTTCTGATTATCTTCTTTTTTTTTCCACTGTACCAGTTTTGTTGACAGGAAGTAGGTCATGCGCGCTGAATGAGCCCCTCTCAGCTGCACACGCTGCAAAAAAAAAAAAAATCAGGATAGTGTGTTGCCCCCTCCTCGTCGTCATCGACGGAGGTCGATGCCGGACTGACTATCGTTCGTTCCGCACTCTGAGATGCACTCCCCCCTCCCCCTCCCCCTCCCCACTCATATACTCCACTATTGAACCCGACTCCCTCTTTCCTTTTTTTTTTGTTTCTTTTGCTAAGCATTGATCTTCTCCGCTGGGCGAGACAGGCACGGCACATCACCACGAGCGGGGGGCCTGATCTCTTCACGCCCTTGGTCCGCCATGCCGCCTCGCTGACACGGCTAAACAGCACACGCGTTCCGCTTTCGCAGGGTTTCGGGAGTGCGGCTCTATCCTTCTTCCCGGATGGGGTATGCTCCAAGGGCACTCGTGTGGGTGCGCTGCGAAGACGGCATTTGGTGGCCCGCCACCGTGGCGCCAGTCGAAGAAGCCACAGTCCGGAGCGTGGAATCGGATAAAGATATGTGCGTTGAATTCTTTCATCACCGCGGTGTTTATTACACTGTATGCTCCCGCGATCCCGCCACCGTCCAGCCATTTCATCTTCATCCCGCTCATCGCACTGCCCAGGAGGCGGCCTGGTTCTCCCACAGTGCGGTACAGCATGCTGTGCGCCGGGCTATCCAGTTTGTGGCCCCCTTTTCAACGGTTCTCCCCCCTGCTGCACCACCACAACTTTCCCCCACGCAGATGCGGCAGGTGCACCAGCTTCTACAAGTCGTTGACCCACGCCTCGCTGCCAGGGCAAACGTTTCGACGCTGGTACCTCCACAGAAGAAGCGGCAACGGACATGGGACGGGCCATCCACCCGAGTTTGCACCCCTCATCTCCAGGGGCAGGGACAATCCGTGCTGAGAACTGAGCCCTGCCGTACATTTGAATCGGGGCACAGGCAAGCCCGTCCTTTGCAAGCAAAGGTAGTGCACCCACCACCAAATGGTCAGGTACCGAACGCGGCCATGCCACAGTCGGCAGGGCAGACCGAAATGTCCGTACCCCCTGCGGTACGGCAGCACCCACCCGTGGCGCCGCCAACCCTCTCTGTTCCACCTGCAGATATACCGTACGTGCGACCTGTGAGGTCTGCTGTGCTCCGGCTGCTTCGAACCACTGTGTTTGAGAACGACCAGAAGTTCGTGCTCTCCCCCGTGTACAAATTTGTCGATGTGCTGGGGGCTGTAGAGGTCTGCAGCGAAAGTCTCCGGACCAACTTCCCTTCTCCTTCAGGCACACGCGAGGCGCCCGAAGGCGGCTTCAGCCCAACGCGCCGGGTACTCCTCATACCGTTGGAAGCCCTGCGAAGCGGGGACTACAGCCATGAGTCCGGATGGCTGGAACCGTTCACTCTGGAGGACCGCGAATACAAAATGCAGCTGAAAGTAAACGGGTCGCCAGTGGAAACCCCGCGGAACTGGAGTATTGCCGCTGCAAAAGAAAAACTAGCTGTGAAAAGTGCCATAGTAGCAGATATTACAGATGCGGTGATGCCATCCAGCAGCTCCAGTGATGAAGATATTTTTACGGTGGAGGTCGCCTTCCCTACGACAAGGAACGTGGATATAATCTTATGGGAATCGCTGTTAGTGTGCGTCTATGTCGATGAAATACCGTTAACAACAATTGCCTCCCGCGTGGCCACCTACTTTCATCCAATGCCATCCTTACACAACCGCAGAAGTCCGGACCAGCCCGCAGCCGACCCTGCTAGCAGCGTCGACGTTGTACAAGGCTCGATGTCCGTACGCTGCCCACTCACTACTATGAATCTCACCGTACCGGCTCGAAGCATGCATTGCGAGCACCTGCAGTGCCTGGAACTTGATGCGTTACTCCATCAATGCAGCAGATCCAACGTGTGGAACTGTCCTTTGTGCTGGCAACCCATGAAACCGACCGACATACGCGTCCATTACGTCCTCAAACAATGGATAGAACAACATAAGAAGGACATAGACCGTGTTCAACTTCTCACAGAGAGTGAGGGAGGAGTACTAACACCGCATTATTATCAATCACACCAGCCAACGTCCGCCAGCATAATTGAACTCGATTAACCCGTTCACCGGTGCAGCATCAACACAAGCAGACCGCTTTGCCCGCTGCGCTCTTCCCCCCCCCCCCCCGCCTCTACTCAAGGCACCAACACACACACCCGCACAACAACACAAATAAATAAATAAATAAATCTTCACCTTCACCACTATCCTTCTCCATTTCGATACCCGTGCATATTTGCGTTGTTTTCTCTTGCCCTTCCTCGGCGTCAGTTTTTGTCTAGTGCGTAGTCGTATCAGGTTGTTCAAATCCATCGATAATGTCCCTGCACACTATTATGTTCTCGTCGGAGCACGTGACCGAGGGTCACCCCCGACAAACTCTGCGATCAGGTGTCCGACGCGGTGCTGGATGCGTGCCTGACCGATGACCCGTCCTCCAAGGTGGCGTGCGAGACGTGCAGCAAGACCGGGATGGTGATGGTGCTCGGCGAGATCACGACCAAGGCGCACTTGGACTACCAGGCCATCATCCGCGGGGCCATCAAGGACATCGGCTTCGATGACGCGTCAAAGGGCCTGGACTACAAGTCTTGCAACGTGCTTGTTGCCATTGAGCAGCAGTCGCCCGATATCTTCCAGGGTTTGCACAACTTCGATGGCGAGGATCTTGGCGCTGGCGATCAGGGTATGATGTTCGGCTACGCGACGGACGAGACGGAGACCCTGATGCCCCTGACGTACGAACTTGCTCGTGGTCTTGCGATGAAGTACAGCGAGCTTCGTAACAACGGAACCCTTGCCTGGGCCCGCCCCGACGCCAAGACTCAGGTGACGGTGCAGTACGAGTACGACCAGCGGAACAACAAGCAGCTCCTCACTCCCCAGCGTGTCGCTGTTGTGCTCATCTCTGCCCAGCACGACGAGCACGTGACGAATGACCAGATCCACAAGGACCTGATGGAGAAGGTGATCCGAGCTGTGATCCCCGCGAACATGCTGGATGCCGACACCAAGTACTGGCTGAACCCCTCTGGCCGCTTCGTCATCGGCGGCCCCCACGGTGATGCCGGCCTGACCGGCCGTAAGATCATCGTGGACACGTACGGCGGCTGGGGTGCCCACGGCGGTGGCGCCTTCTCCGGAAGGACCCTCCAAGGTGGATCGCTCTGCTGCGTACGCCGCTCGCTGGATCGCCAAGTCCCTTGTTGCCGCGAAGCTGTGCAAGCGCTGCCTGGTCCAGCTGTCCTACGCCATTGGCGTGTCGGAGCCCTGAGCATTTTGTGGAGAGCTATGGCACCGGCAAGTACGACGACGCGAAGCTGCTAGAGATCATCAAGAAGAACTTCCAGCTGCGCCCGTACGACATCATCAAGGAGCTGAAGCTGCGCCGCCCCATCTACTACATGACGTCCAAGTTCGGCCACTTCGGTCGCACGGACAAGAGCGGCGCCGGAGGCTTCACATGGGAGGTGCCGAAGAAGATTGTGGAGTAAATTTGTGCGTGCAAGAGCGGACACGAACCGCGAGTACACTGGTACTCGCGGCACTGCAGCCGCCTGGAGGTACAGTCATCCGTGCGCTCCGGTGTTCCCGGTTGAGCTGCTGTGACGCAATTTGCTCGAAGGAATCATCACGGGTTGCTGCCTGGCGGGGCTCCACAGATGCGTGAGACAACGGCGAGTGCCGCTGCGACTTCCATGCAGGGCACTACTAGCAGCCATAGAATGAGGCCGCTGTCTCCCCCATCTCATCAATAACATCATGAAGTAATTTATACCGTTGTTTTTGAATTGTGCCTTGTTTTCTTTCTTTTTTTTATTATCCGGACCTCCTCTAGCATATGGCTGTTCCTTCGGTAACGAACGACAGCCACCACAATAAGCAGTTCAGGGAGAAGTCCTCGCGAAGGCGAAGCGTACCTGATTTTTCTCCGAGTTTAATAAAACTACAGCTTTCGTTGTGCACAGTGGACCACGGCGACCTCCACTCCCGTGGAGGATGACGCTGTTTCTGGCAGCTCCGAGCGTGCTGCCGCTATCTTTGATATGCCTGTGAATTTCGATACCCGTGCATATTTGCGTTGTTTTCTCTTGCCCTTCCTCGGCGTCAGTTTTGTCTAGTGCGTAGTCGTATCAGGTTATTCAAATCCATCGATAATGTCCCTGCACACTATTATGTTCTCGTCGGAGCACGTGACCGAGGGTCACCCGACAAACTCTGCGATCAGGTGTCCGACGCGGTGCTGGATGCGTGCCTGACCGATGACCCGTCCTCCAAGGTGGCGTGCGAGACGTGCAGCAAGACCGGGATGGTGATGGTGCTCGGCGAGATCACGACCAAGGCGCACTTGGACTACCAGGCCATCATCCGCGGGGCCATCAAGGACATCGGCTTCGATGACGCGTCAAAGGGCCTGGACTACAAGTCTTGCAACGTGCTTGTTGCCATTGAGCAGCAGTCGCCCGATATCTTCCAGGGTTTGCACAACTTCGATGGCGAGGATCTTGGCGCTGGCGATCAGGGTATGATGTTCGGCTACGCGACGGACGAGACGGAGACCCTGATGCCCCTGACGTACGAACTTGCTCGTGGTCTTGCGATGAAGTACAGCGAGCTTCGTAACAACGGAACCCTTGCCTGGGCCCGCCCCGACGCCAAGACTCAGGTGACGGTGCAGTACGAGTACGACCAGCGGAACAACAAGCAGCTCCTCACTCCCCAGCGTGTCGCTGTTGTGCTCATCTCTGCCCAGCACGACGAGCACGTGACGAATGACCAGATCCACAAGGACCTGATGGAGAAGGTGATCCGAGCTGTGATCCCCGCGAACATGCTGGATGCCGACACCAAGTACTGGCTGAACCCCTCTGGCCGCTTCGTCATCGGCGGCCCCCACGGTGATGCCGGCCTGACCGGCCGTAAGATCATCGTGGACACGTACGGCGGCTGGGGTGCCCACGGCGGTGGCGCCTTCTCCGGGAAGGACCCCTCCAAGGTGGATCGCTCTGCTGCGTACGCCGCTCGCTGGATCGCCAAGTCCCTTGTTGCCGCGAAGCTGTGCAAGCGCTGCCTGGTCCAGCTGTCCTACGCCATTGGCGTGTCGGAGCCCTGAGCATTTTGTGGAGAGCTATGGCACCGGCAAGTACGACGACGCGAAGCTGCTAGAGATCATCAAGAAGAACTTCCAGCTGCGCCCGTACGACATCATCAAGGAGCTGAAGCTGCGCCGCCCCATCTACTACATGACGTCCAAGTTCGGCCACTTCGGTCGCACGGACAAGAGCGGCGCCGGAGGCTTCACATGGGAGGTGCCGAAGAAGATTGTGGAGTAAATTTGTGCGTGCAAGAGCGGACACGAACCGCGAGTACACTGGTACTCGCGGCACTGCAGCCGCCTGGAGGTACAGTCATCCGTGCGCTCCGGTGTTCCCGGTTGAGCTGCTGTGACGCAATTTGCTCGAAGGAATCATCACGGGTTGCTGCCTGGCGGGGCTCCACAGATGCGTGAGACAACGGCGAGTGCCGCTGCGACTTCCATGCAGGGCACTACTAGCAGCCATAGAATGAGGCCGCTGTCTCCCCCATCTCATCAATAACATCATGAAGTAATTTATACCGTTGTTTTTGAATTGTGCCTTGTTTTCTTTCTTTTTTTTTATTATCCGGACCTCCTCTAGCATATGGCTGTTCCTTCGGTAACGAACGACAGCCACCACAATAAGCAGTTCAGGGAGAAGTCCTCGCGAAGGCGAAGCGTACCTGATTTTTCTCCGAGTTTAATAAAACTACAGCTTTCGTTGTGCACAGTGGACCACGGTGACCTCCACTCCCGTGGAGGATGACGCTGTTTCTGGCAGCTCCGAGCGTGCTGCCGCTATCTTTGATATGCCTGTGAATTTCGATACCCGTGCATATTTGCGTTGTTTTCTCTTGCCCTTCCTCGGCGTCAGTTTTGTCTAGTGCGTAGTCGTATCAGGTTATTCAAATCCATCGATAATGTCCCTGCACACTATTATGTTCTCGTCGGAGCACGTGACCGAGGGTCACCCCGACAAACTCTGCGATCAGGTGTCCGACGCGGTGCTGGATGCGTGCCTGACCGATGACCCGTCCTCCAAGGTGGCGTGCGAGACGTGCAGCAAGACCGGGATGGTGATGGTGCTCGGCGAGATCACGACCAAGGCGCACTTGGACTACCAGGCCATCATCCGCGGGGCCATCAAGGACATCGGCTTCGATGACGCGTCAAAGGGCCTGGACTACAAGTCTTGCAACGTGCTTGTTGCCATTGAGCAGCAGTCGCCCGATATCTTCCAGGGTTTGCACAACTTCGATGGCGAGGATCTTGGCGCTGGCGATCAGGGTATGATGTTCGGCTACGCGACGGACGAGACGGAGACCCTGATGCCCCTGACGTACGAACTTGCTCGTGGTCTTGCGATGAAGTACAGCGAGCTTCGTAACAACGGAACCCTTGCCTGGGCCCGCCCCGACGCCAAGACTCAGGTGACGGTGCAGTACGAGTACGACCAGCGGAACAACAAGCAGCTCCTCACTCCCCAGCGTGTCGCTGTTGTGCTCATCTCTGCCCAGCACGACGAGCACGTGACGAATGACCAGATCCACAAGGACCTGATGGAGAAGGTGATCCGAGCTGTGATCCCCGCGAACATGCTGGATGCCGACACCAAGTACTGGCTGAACCCCTCTGGCCGCTTCGTCATCGGCGGCCCCCACGGTGATGCCGGCCTGACCGGCCGTAAGATCATCGTGGACACGTACGGCGGCTGGGGTGCCCACGGCGGTGGCGCCTTCTCCGGGAAGGACCCCTCCAAGGTGGATCGCTCTGCTGCGTACGCCGCTCGCTGGATCGCCAAGTCCCTTGTTGCCGCGAAGCTGTGCAAGCGCTGCCTGGTCCAGCTGTCCTACGCCATTGGCGTGTCGGACCCCTGAGCATTTTGTGGAGAGCTATGGCACCGGCAAGTACGACGACGCGAAGCTGCTAGAGATCATCAAGAAGAACTTCCAGCTGCGCCCGTACGACATCATCAAGGAGCTGAAGCTGCGCCGCCCCATCTACTACATGACGTCCAAGTTCGGCCACTTCGGTCGCACGGACAAGAGCGGCGCCGGAGGCTTCACATGGGAGGTGCCGAAGAAGATTGTGGAGTAAATTTGTGCGTGCAAGAGCGGACACGAACCGCGAGTACACTGGTACTCGCGGCACTGCAGCCGCCTGGAGGTACAGTCATCCGTGCGCTCCGGTGTTCCCGGTTGAGCTGCTGTGACGCAATTTGCTCGAAGGAATCATCACGGGTTGCTGCCTGGCGGGGCTCCACAGATGCGTGAGACAACGGCGAGTGCCGCTGCGACTTCCATGCAGGGCACTACTAGCAGCCATAGAATGAGGCCGCTGTCTCCCCCATCTCATCAATAACATCATGAAGTAATTTATACCGTTGTTTTTGAATTGTGCCTTGTTTTCTTTCTTTTTTTTTATTATCCGGACCTCCTCTAGCATATGGCTGTTCCTTCGGTAACGAACGACAGCCACCACAATAAGCAGTTCAGGGAGAAGTCCTCGCGAAGGCGAAGCGTACCTGATTTTTCTCCGAGTTTAATAAAACTACAGCTTTCGTTGTGCACAGTGGACCACGGTGACCTCCACTCCCGTGGAGGATGACGCTGTTTCTGGCAGCTCCGAGCGTGCTGCCGCTATCTTTGATATGCCTGTGAATTTCGATACCCGTGCATATTTGCGTTGTTTTCTCTTGCCCTTCCTCGGCGTCAGTTTTGTCTAGTGCGTAGTCGTATCAGGTTATTCAAATCCATCGATAATGTCCCTGCACACTATTATGTTCTCGTCGGAGCACGTGACCGAGGGTCACCCGACAAACTCTGCGATCAGGTGTCCGACGCGGTGCTGGATGCGTGCCTGACCGATGACCCGTCCTCCAAGGTGGCGTGCGAGACGTGCAGCAAGACCGGGATGGTGATGGTGCTCGGCGAGATCACGACCAAGGCGCACTTGGACTACCAGGCCATCATCCGCGGGGCCATCAAGGACATCGGCTTCGATGACGCGTCAAAGGGCCTGGACTACAAGTCTTGCAACGTGCTTGTTGCCATTGAGCAGCAGTCGCCCGATATCTTCCAGGGTTTGCACAACTTCGATGGCGAGGATCTTGGCGCTGGCGATCAGGGTATGATGTTCGGCTACGCGACGGACGAGACGGAGACCCTGATGCCCCTGACGTACGAACTTGCTCGTGGTCTTGCGATGAAGTACAGCGAGCTTCGTAACAACGGAACCCTTGCCTGGGCCCGCCCCGACGCCAAGACTCAGGTGACGGTGCAGTACGAGTACGACCAGCGGAACAACAAGCAGCTCCTCACTCCCCAGCGTGTCGCTGTTGTGCTCATCTCTGCCCAGCACGACGAGCACGTGACGAATGACCAGATCCACAAGGACCTGATGGAGAAGGTGATCCGAGCTGTGATCCCCGCGAACATGCTGGATGCCGACACCAAGTACTGGCTGAACCCTCTGGCCGCTTCGTCATCGGCGGCCCCACGGTGATGCCGGCCTGACCGGCCGTAAGATCATCGTGGACACGTACGGCGGCTGGGGTGCCCACGGCGGTGGCGCCTTCTCCGGAAGGACCCTCCAAGGTGGATCGCTCTGCTGCGTACGCCGCTCGCTGGATCGCCAAGTCCCTTGTTGCCGCGAAGCTGTGCAAGCGCTGCCTGGTCCAGCTGTCCTACGCCATTGGCGTGTCAGACCCTGAGCATTTTGTGGAGAGCTATGGCACCGGCAAGTACGACGACGCGAAGCTGCTAGAGATCATCAAGAAGAACTTCCAGCTGCGCCCGTACGACATCATCAAGGAGCTGAAGCTGCGCCGCCCCATCTACTACATGACGTCCAAGTTCGGCCACTTCGGTCGCACGGACAAGAGCGGCGCCGGAGGCTTCACATGGGAGGTGCCGAAGAAGATTGTGGAGTAAATTTGTGCGTGCAAGAGCGGACACGAACCGCGAGTACACTGGTACTCGCGGCACTGCAGCCGCCTGGAGGTACAGTCATCCGTGCGCTCCGGTGTTCCCGGTTGAGCTGCTGTGACGCAATTTGCTCGAAGGAATCATCACGGGTTGCTGCCTGGCGGGGCTCCACAGATGCGTGAGACAACGGCGAGTGCCGCTGCGACTTCCATGCAGGGCACTACTAGCAGCCATAGAATGAGGCCGCTGTCTCCCCCATCTCATCAATAACATCATGAAGTAATTTATACCGTTGTTTTTGAATTGTGCCTTGTTTTCTTTCCTTTTTTATTATGCGGACCTCCTCTAGCATATGGCTGTTCCTTCGGTAACGAACGACAGCCACCACAATAAGCAGTTCAGGGAGAAGTCTTTTCGAAGGTGCAATACAACGGTATATATATATTTGTTTTGGGGGTTGGGTTTTTTCTTTGAGGATATTTTTTTCGATCTTTTTGGATAGATATGAATAAGTTGTTTATTTTTTTGTTGGTTGATTTTGATGTGATGCGGTTGTGGGCCCTGCTTGTGTTTGTATGCCTACGGTATATTCTGTACTCTTCTCTCGTTTGTTTTTCGTTTCTGTTCGTGTCTGCTTCTTCTCGGTTCTCTGATAGTGTGTGGTAGGAGAGTAGATGCGTGCTAGTCCTCGGACTTTGATTTGTTGTAGCCATGTATGGAGGCAGGCCGATCGACGGACGCGCCATCATATGATGGTGGAGGGAGCTATTAATCCTCGAGAATGGTTCAACTGGCATCCAAAGGAGTATCAGCCCTGGTACTTTGATGAACACAAATTTTTGTATGAGCGGCAGCAATATGCTGCGAATCACCATCTGCTGTGCCATCAGGTTTACCTGAAGGACATGGAGCAGCTCTTTCTTTATCCGGAGCCTACGACACATATTATTGACTGCCGCACGTCAACGTCGAAGATGCACCGGTGGGTACCTCACAGCTGCTGGCTGCCTAGAGATGAAGTGGAGTATGCCCTGCAGCTGTCCAATGAAGAGTTCCGGGATATGTATGGCTTTTTAAAGCCGGGTAAATCTCACGATATTATTCTCGTCTCGCACGACGGTCTGGCGTCGGAGCAGGCAGGGTGGGAGTTCAAGAAACAGTATTACCAACACGTATACAATTACCGTGGCGGGACGAACGAGCTTTTTCAAGAAACATATACAGACTTTCACCTAAAGGAGAAGCTGGACCCGTGGAAGGGCCCCTACCCACAGAATAGTATTTTTGTGGATAAGTGGAGCAAACGAAAAGTATTGATGCGAACGGGCCTTTGACAGGCAATACGAAATGCAGGACTTTGCGCTGCCGGATCTCGAACTCGAACGGCCGCGGCACTCGGAAGACGGTCCACGCCAACACATGCCGTATGGTCTGCAGTAGACGTTGCGCATACTTGGGTCACATACTTGTTAGAAAGTCAAGAAATCCGGCTTCGGTTCCCAATTTCTTGCAAGAAGGCACACCCACTCACTCACAAAATAATATATATACATATTTCAGCGCGATTGTCGCGCTGGGTTGCTAAGGCTCGATTGCACTGAGACAGCCATTTATGCGGCAGTTACGCCGTCGTAATGCCCACTGTATTTCTTTCTTCTTCATTTTGTCATTCTTTACTGTGATTCGGCGATAGATATATTATAGATATATTATGCCTGCATGTAGTTGTCACACCGCATTAGCTGTGTGAGCTACCCTGGCATCTGGACAATCTCGGATCAAGCCCCCTAAAGGCAGCTAGTTTCGTCAGACAGAGATGCAGCGCTTCAGGGTTATGTGGACACGACGAATCGGGCAGAACTCGTGCTGTTGGTCTGCGGGCTCCGCCATAACAGTTTCAAGACGCGGTGTTTCCCAGGAATCTCGACGGCGCTTCTGTGCGGATAACACGAGAGGACGCTCTGACCGCGTGCGTGAGCTCATTTCACAGTTAAAAGCGAAAAGCAAAGAAGGTGAGGGGTGGCCCGGACTACTTCAGTCGTTTGCATCCTCGCAACCAGAAGGATGTTCTCAAGGCACTTCAACAGCGGCTGAAGCGGCAGCACGACTCGGGGCTTACGAAATACTTTAGTCCTTCCTTTCGACGTTCCTTCTACTTCCGTGAGGAGGACCTCGAAGAGCTCAGTACGCTTGGCACAGGACCCGGCGGCCAGGCCACCAACCGCCGTAAGCAGACCGTGGTGCTGCGGCACCTGCCGTCGCAGCTAAGTGTGAAGGTGAGCCGCTTCCCGTCCCTTCGAATGAACCGCCGCGCGGCTCGTGAGCTGCTGAACCTTCGCCTGGAAGAAAAACTGGCTGGAAGCCGGTCGCTACTGGGCAAGGCCCGTCTCGCCTGGCAGCGGCGGACAACACGCCGAGCACGGCTGGTGCAACGCCTGGCTGTACGGGGCGCGGTGCTGGCCTCCAGAACGTCGTGCTCGCGTGCCTACAGCGCATTCCTGCTCGGGAGGTGCCTCTGCCTCCGTACGCCATCGCAGGACTCGAGGGGCTCCAGCTGCAGTCACCTGTGTTTGTAACGACACTGCTGGACACGGAGTGCCGAAATTTATGGACGATACTCGCATCCGCCTATAGTGTTGCTAACCCTCAATACCCTGCGCTAGAGCCGGCCCAGCGCACTTCTTCTGGTGCGCTCGACGGCTCGGTTTACTGTGTCCCGGGGCTACTGAAATTTGTTTTCCCAACTGGCCGTGACGGTCCTGAGTCCGCAGCGGAGCTGGCGCGCTGCTCCTCGAGCCCGCTGGTGCACCGAAGGGTAGAAGCCGCACTTCGTTGTCTCTGCGAGCTCTTTGGTCTGGAGTTATGCAAAAGTGCCGGGATCGTCGCGCTGCGCAAGGACGGACTTAATTGGATCCAGCTAAAGAGTCGCATGCGCTCCGGCAGTGACATCACGAACGTTGCGGCGGTGGTGTGGCCGCATGTCCTCTGTAGCCTGTCCGACTTAGGCATGACGCCAGAGAAAGCGGGCGTGCATCATTTCTTTTCCCGGCAATGCGACATCTTCACAAGGCGGAGAGTGTCAACCTCTGCAGACTGCAGAATGGATCCAGCGAGTTAAACGAGTAACACAAAAATGATTTTAATCTTCTCTTCTTTTATTTCTGTCCATGAACCCTGTAGGGATGCTGTGGGTTCCTCCTCTCACCCCATACGAACTCCTTGAGTTTTTTCATGTCTTGTCCTTCTTTTTGTGATACTACTTTTGTTCAACGATTCAGACGCATCAACATCTTTACCAAGCATTGCCATGGCTGCCTTCAGCGTTCTTCTGGGCGTGCAGCTGCCTTACGCCGTTGAGGTGCTCATTTTCCTTGCCCTGGCCTACGCCGCGGCATACCTGATCACTTTCGTTACCTTTGCTCGAGCTCACAAGTTTAAGATTCCCGGCCCCACCTTTGTCGTCCCGGTGGTCGGGGGCATTATCGAAATGATTAAGGATCCCTATGGCTTCTGGGAGAAGCAGCGCCAGTACAACCCCCACGGTTACAGCTGGACTTCCATTGCCAATCAATTCGTCGTGTTCGTGACCCGCGCTGATCTATGCCAAAAGATTTTCGCCCACAACAGCGAGGATACTCTCACTCTTCAGCTTCACCCGAACGGTAAGGTGATCCTGGGCGATAACAACATCGCGTTCCAGAGCGGTCCTGGCCACAAGGCTCTGCGCTCGAGCTTCATGAACCTGTTCTCTGTGAAGGCCCTGTCCCTCTACCTTCCCATGCAGACGGCACTCATTCACAAGCACATGGATCGCTGGATCAAGGACTATCCTTACGGCAGCACCCCCGAGGAGATGCGCTCTCATATCCGCCGCATGAACTGCGAGACCTCGCAGACAGTGTTCCTTGGGAGCACCTCCACAATCGCGACGAGTTCACCCGCAACTACGATATCATCACCCATGGCTTCCTTTCCAGCCCGCTCTACCTACCTGGCACAGCGCTGTACAAGGCCGTTCAGGCTCGCAAGATCGCCATGCACGAGCTCGAGATGGCCGTCTGCCGCTCCAAGGAGGCGATGGCCAAGTCCGACGCGAAGCCCACGTGCCTGCTGGACTTCTGGACCCTGACCGTGATGGACAAGGTGCGGGAGGCAGAGGAGGAGGGACAGCCCGCCCCTGCGTACTCTGCGAACCATGCCATGGCCGACACCATGCTCGACTTCCTCTTCGCCTCGCAGGACGCCTCCACCGCCAGCTTAACAATGATCACGGCGACGATGGCTGACCGTCCTGAGATCCTGAGCGCGTCCGCGCTGAGCAGAAGCGCCTGCGCCCCAACAACGAGGAACTTACCTTCGACTTGGTGCAGGAGATGACCTTTACCCGCCAGTGCGTCATGGAGCAGCTCCGTATCTACCCGCCGGCGCCGATGGTCCCCATGAAGGCGCACAACGACTTTCATCTGGACGAGAAGACCGTGGTGCCCAAAGGAAGCCTTGTGATTCCGTCGCTTGTTGCCGCGAAGGCTTCTCCAACCCCGATGTCTACGACCCTGACCGCATGGGCCCTGAGCGCAAGGAGGATACAAAGTTCGCGAAGCAGTTCATTCCCTTCGGTGTGGGCCCCACCGCTGCGTGGGCTACTAATCAACCACCTCACCGTGTACCTCGCCCTTGTGTCCCACCACGCAGAGTGGAAGCGCCAGCGCACTCTGAACTCCGACAAGATCTTGTATCTTCCCACGCTCTACCCTGCGGATTGCCTCATCACCTGGAAGCGCCGCATTCCCGCGTAGATACTCTTCGGATCTAGAGTCGACGGATTGGCTCATCAGAGCTCCGTCGGTACATATCTATATATATTCTGTTCTTGTTCGTTTTTCATTTTCTCCATTCATTTTTCGGTTTTCTTGGATAGAATCCGTATCCTTGAGATTGACATTTCCGCGAACTGAACGATAGAGAAGAAACCAGCCAAGCGAACGTGGTGCGAGCTGCGATCATTGGAATCGTTCAAAACAAAGTTAAAATATAATTATATGTACTTTACTGTACAGCTATATTATCGAATTGAAGCGTCTCCAGTGCATTTCACCATGCCTTCTACCGCCGTTTTCATCGGCGCGAGACCTACAAAAGCATTTCGCCAAGAAAACGTTGGATGAAGGAGCAACACGTAACCGAAACACATGATACGTCATCCACCTTTCCTGGACAGAGAGCAGAATATTATATGTGAATAATTAGATATACCTCGTGGTTTTCAGTATGTTTCGTATATACTTACCTACTTTTTGTTAATAGGTCACTGCGTGGAAGTCAGTGGGTTTGACCTGGCCATAGTTAAATGACGGAGACGCTCAACACTCACTCGTCCACTCCGTCTTCTTTGAAACGCCTTGGTCCTACTTCATAAGCGTGGCGGATCTTCCTCAGAACAGACGACATTCTTCTCGAAGACCGTCTTGCCGCTTATAGATGATTTCCGGTAACACCTCCTAAAAAAAAAAAGAAGTGTATGAACAACTCCCAGTCTCGACAGTATGTGGGCTGGCGCGTCAACGCTTTTGTTGCCTTTTGGACCTCGTCCAACACGAGAGGTGTACGATGCGCCACTTTTCTTTTGTGTTCTATGTATATATTGTCTCTTTTTTTTCCTTCTTCTTTTTTTTTTTA